>CM055962.1:11232087-11672087 GCA_029531755.1 Holothuria leucospilota | reverse complement strand
GTGCAGGCGCAAGAGTTTCTAAGCGCGGGACTAAAAACGGCCAGGATGATGCATCAAATATTTACTGACCCACTACTACAACTGCTTTGTGCCGAAACTCCCGGGCACTAAAGATGGTTTTTGTCGAATAAACTATCAATAAAAGGAGTTTAACTGCGTTTGTTTGACGCATCCAAGAATCTGACACAAAACGTAAGAACTAACATTTAAAGAAATTCACATTGTTCAACACTACTCTTGTCACTGATTAAAACCAAATCTCGGGATCAGTGCAGCGAGAAATATCGTTGGCCACAGCCAATCGCTGTGTCAAGGTCTAACAACTTGCGGAAGGGAGTACAACATAGCCGTTATTTGTTCACGCTGAGCAATCACCCTTTCACATCACTATGACTAAAGGTGATAGATTGGAGAAACCGATCGCGTGACACGGTGGGAACAACCACTAAGCTCCTCGCATCTTCTGCAGGTGTACTTGGGTGCGGTGACAGTCTCTGCAATCATGCTTTTTAGACAGTTGGCAGTCCACTCGTGATCTTTTGAGAGTATCAGGCAGTCAGATGTTCCCATGTTTTATTTACCATAACTCACTTTCTTTGCTTACGGAAGTGTATCATTACGGCGCTGAAAACAAATTTGTACTCTGTTTACAGGATATTTCCGAAATACCCCACCATCTGAATCTGGAATTTCGTCCAACTTGACAAGTTTGACCCATTTGTTTTCGATTTATTATGGATCTCAAAAACCAAAAGAATAACAAAACTAATTGTGTATAACAAGATGGCAACCAACGTAATTGAGTTTACAATATATATAGTTTTTGAGGAAAAAACGTGGCAACGATCCCCGATTGTCCTAGACACTGTAGTTTACAGGAGACAATATTGTATGTATTTATTCTAGATGTTGATTTTGGCGAACTAAAACAGATGGAAACGATACGCTGAAAGACAGTTAAATGCGCAAACACAAGGATAATTAACGAATGCTATCGCGTACTCTCAATATCGTCGTTTAAGTAGGAGTCTGACAAACTGCAACATAGCCGATCACACACCTCAACAACAGCACTGCTTAGACAAAGAAGAGAAGTATACATGTTGATCCCAAGAAGTACACTGCTTTTAGGCCAAAAGAAAAGGTTGCGGGGTTATGGCTTGTCCCTGTCAGGATGAAAGCTATTTCCAACGGTGTAGTGAAGCAAAGCATAAGATCAGACAGAGCCATGAATGAGATGAACACAAACGTACAAGATCTTCGAGCTCGTTGGAGGTACACCTTGAGTACTAGAAAGTTACCCGGTGTACCAACGCAAAATACAATCAGCAGAAAAATGGAACACACGATATTAGAAACTTGGAGCTGTATCTCCATAACTGTTGAGTAAATGTTCAGGTCACACAAAACCAGTTGTAAAATGTGATCTGGTCACAAAATCCGACGATGTTATTTCAATCGAATTGTACAGGTTCCTTAAAAAGTAAAATGTAGCATATAAGTATAGCTTTAAAGAAAGTCAGGTTTTTGTCCAATTGAATCCACTGTGAATTGAATTTTCTTTTAATTTGTGAGTCCAATCTACCCTATTAATCAACACCAGCAGTACATGTAAAAATATGCATGTGATTGTTTTAATAAATACGAATACTTTTAAAAAGGTATTCTAAACGCTGAGTAACTGAGATGATCTACAGAAAGATTTCAATTATGATATATAGATTGTCAAACAAATATCACTTTGAGTGGCTCCACCAGCATTCAATGTTTATGTCTTTCCCACGTTAAAGAAGGTATCTTTAAACTTCCAAGTGTATTACAATTTTTTTCTTATAGAAAGCATTCTTGCAGTTGATTTCCTTATTCCTTGGTTAAATACGTAGTAATATGACTGAGTTCAATATTTATCCACTCCAGCCTCCGCGTTCTTCAAGTATCCAATTATGAATTTCGACAAAACAATTCTTTTCAATATTTTTCCTCGTCCGGCACAAAGACTCGACGATTTTTTTTTCTTTACAAATTTTTTTAGTGCACAAACCAGGTAGGAAGCACAAGAGCAATAGCTTTTTATACCGTAATGCTCCTATTTTAACACACTGTCTAAATTTGTTTCCGTAAAATCCACAGTAGGCTACCTGAGTGAGTGATTCATCTCCTACTTAAAACCAAACGTATGTTAATGCAAAGTACGAACTGAATCCTCGCTGTGCTGAGAATCGTAAAGAGTAGGTCTCAGTCAGCGTTAATTCTGAAAATAATCTGTCTTGATAAGAGCAATATATTTGACATTTCATACGTCATATAGTAATGGCACCAGAAGTATTCAGTTTATTTAAATTTAAAATTTCATACTTTTCCTTATACCGAAATATATTTTCGTGTATATATATATATATATAAAGAAATACAAATAAGGTTTCAAAATGACAGGACGTAACAAAGTACTCGATTTTGCAAACAAAGAGCTAGAATAAGTTAAATAGTTATGGTATAAAAGCATATACACATAAAACAAACACACACACACATATATATATATATATATATAAACATATATGTGTATATATGTGTATATAGAGATGGATGGATGGATGGATGGATATCATAAAAATATATGTGGAGGCAGAGGATGGATGGATGGGTGGGTGAGTTTGTGGGTGCTTGGATGGATGGATGGATGGATGGATGGATGGATGGATGGGAAAATGGTCAGAGTGGGAACTAAATCCTGTAATTGGGGATTATTGAAATAAAGGGCGTTGAATTCCTTTGCAGGGGCATCGCCAGAGCATTTATCATGGGGGGTGGTGGTGCCGTATTTTCCGACCGAGAAGAAACAAATGCCGAATGAAAGTGTTGATAAGAGATGCAGTTAGAGCTGAGAACCGTTAGTCCAACCGGTAGTGGTCCAGCAGGGGTGGCGCAAGGATTTGCCCAACGGGGGGGGGGGCAACGACCCGAAGCCTCGACAGGCTCGATGCCGTTGGTGAAGGGAAAGTTGAAGAAAACTTGTGTATTATACCATGCCATTGCGGGGCATATATTGCATAAAATTTTGCATATGTTAGAGGAAAATAGTTCCTCCCGATTTAAGGCTTTTCCCGAAATCTAAACTGAGACATTGCAAAGCGCGCGATGCGCGCGAAATTTTTGGGTAAGCTTACATTAAAAAGAATCTGTACTTATTTTAAGCTTATATGGATGGACGTACCCAGGATTTCTCTCAAAGAAGGCATGCAATATGTTGTGTGATCGCCGACCTGGGTGAGGGGTGTAAGGGGAGGAGGTGCCCCCTCCCCTTTGAAAATTTTTGAAAAATTAGGTGTCCTTACATGTAATCTGGTGCCACATATGCCACCTTTGGAAGTAAAATTTGTGTTAAAACATCTACTTTTTTAGGAAGTGAAAAGAATTGGCATCCGTGAGGGGGCATGGCCTAATAATCTCCCCCTGTGTACGCCATTGAGGTTAACTGTCCAGGCAGTTGGGCCCTATCGAGCACTACTTACATTGTACTTCCCTCTTGGAGTCACTAGCCGTACCGAAAGACAGACTCAAGAGAACGTTAACCTAGTTTAGCGAAATGAGATGAGATTCCCGGCATTTACATAAAACTAAGTTCTACTTAAGTTACTTGAAAAGATGGAAAGGGTTTGTTCTATATTTAGCTATTAGTAACGAAACTGAGGAAGAGTGGGCAAAGCATACCGAAAATTTGGGGTTTTATCGCAGAAATGACCCAATTGAAAGTTAAAATAAGTAAACCGACCATGGGTAGCGACAGAATTTTCCCGACATGGGGCCGGGCCATGCCACCGACCCCAAGTTCCGACAGCATGTCGAGAGGGTGAAAAAGGGATATGAAGGAGCCTAACTATCCCATGCCATTGCAGAGTACCGTATATTTAGCATTACATCACTTAATATGTCAAAAGCCGAGTTACGCACTGATACTGTTCTTTTGAGTATGAATCGTGAAATTGCAAAGGGCACGAAACTTTCTGGTAGGCTGACACAAAAAAAACATGTTATCATTAAGAACAAAAAGAAAAACATAAAAACTGTAAGGGTTGTAGACTGCATCGGGGACAACATACATTGTGTCGAAACCACCTGGACTACCCGATGAAATAGCCAAAATCTTTGCTCCGTGAGTCGCTTACCAACTGACCGTACCGCATGACACACACTAGAGAACGGCAACTAGGCTTTCCGATACCTGTGTACCCTGCCTACATGTTACTTGGTAAGGTTGGCAGGACTTATGCTATCTAGCTATGTGGAATGGAACTACTGAAGAAACTGGAGTGCGTCGAAAATTTTGGGTTCTGATTACAGAAATTGTCCTCTTTCTTTCACTTCTTTTCCTCTTCTATACTTTAAAAAAGTATAAGACTACACTTTGCTGTCGGATTTTGACTAATTTTAGCACTCCCTCGCAGGACTTAAAAGGCACACCCATACTGAGCAAGTTTTTAAGAACTAGACAAGTATGTTGTAAGTAGCGTCAAAACGCGTCGAAGCCCTCAGATTAATTTTTATCTTAATCGACTGGCAATGTACAGGCAAGGGACACTTCCCGATCTGCTCTTCGAGGTGTAGCAGACGACGTAACCCTCTTGTCCTCATCAAGAACAACACACAAAGAGATTATTGTCGGCAGCTAGTAGTGTTCAAAGAAAGATTTTTCCATGGATCTTAAATATCACTTCCCTGATATAGATATATAGGTATGAGAGACGCAGCGACTTTGTATGAATGAGTGAATCAACGCTATACTGAATAGTCGCATAGAGACAGGTCATTTTACCTCTAACATAGGCACTTTCCTTATACTGATAGATTTGTTAGTTAGATGGGATTTAATGACACACCAACACGAATGTGTTATATAGAGTCAGCTAGATAAAAAGATAAAGTTCAAATACGGTTCAAGTCCTTCCCTTTAGTCGCCTCTTACGACAGGTGGGGAATACCGTTGGCATATTCTACAACCCCCAGCAAACAGGGAGCCTTATACCGATAGAGGAAATTAATATATAAATGGAAAACTTTGCCTCAAGCAATTTCGAACACACGTACTTGTCAATGCTGAAAAACGAGGTAGGCAGTTTTGAACCATACAAACAAATTAACCAGGAGACATAAAAGCTCCCGTAGGTTGTGATGAAGGACTCGCCTAAGTGAACAATATAAATATATATATATATATATATATATATATATATATATATATATAATATATATATATATATATATATATATATATATATATATATATATATATATATACTGATTGATGTCCTACGATCTTCCCTTGATAGGTTGAAGTTTTACTATTCAAGCGAGGAAATGATTATACACACGGATTATTCACACGACTTGGCATCCTCCACTATGAAATGGAGGAAATTCCAGGTAACAGGGAAATGTGAATACAAGACGAGGAAATACACATATTCACACTCGCATGATAATAGAACTACAGAATTGAGGAAAGCCTCACAAATGACTTAATAATGCATGTTGTACATATGGATCATACAGAAGTAACCCCATAAGGTGATGATATACTTGCGGTCGTGTGATACCCCCTACGCTACATTTTCGGATGTCTGATGCCTCACAAAGAGTTGCTGTATTATAATACTGTATTCGTACCTATTAATTTTTACGCATGGTGGCAACCGAGGTAGCACACGAGGTTTCACACCCACCAACGGAGGTAACACCGACAAAGGAGGAATACCTCGGCTAGAAAGGTGGCGCTCTTTCCATTCTTAACTATATGAGAGACGTACTTGGGGTCGATTTGAGCAGCTTCCTTTGTTTGCCTAATGCAGTCCTAAGGGTGTAATGGTGTGTGAAATTTTCCTCGATTTCTATTTAATTTTTCAACTTTTTTCATTCAACATTAATTATCCCATAAAGGGAAGGTGTTCGGACACGAATCAATGTGTATACTAATTAACCAGTTACCCCGTGACAGCCTTTGGTAGGCTTGTACGTCTCCTGTTCAGTTTGGGTGGTTAAAAATATATACAGTATATTACCTCGATTTCCACCATTCACAGGTACGTGTGATCGCACTTTCAAATGTAGTTGATAACTACTACACACAACAAATCTAACGAAATAGTGAACAAATTTGTTTACTCTCGGGAAGTTAATCCCGATAATATGAAATTGGGGAAATACACGCTTAATCAGGGAAGCTAAATCGTTAATGCGTGATTTCTTTATTGTGCTGTGTTTAAGTGTATTGTAGTTGTTAGACATTCTGAGATCGTATCTGTATCACGAAAAGCATTTTGGGAGTACAGTACCAGGAGAGATCATTTCATTTCTGCTATCTAGAACAACTATGCCACACATTTAACTGTTAAAGCAAAGCTTAAAGCCTTTCAAAACGATCTTAACCGCTATCAGGGTTAAGTTTACATACCCTTACGAAAAAAAGTGTGGCATGCCACTTGTGAACACACGTAATCACGTGTGGCAGAGCATATGAAAATACATAAGGAAAAAAGTGTGGTTATGCATGGTGACACATGTGGTATTGGAACCAATCTGACACAGAGGACCACGCTTTTCCCTGCATGATTGTCACACCTTGATTGCATGATTGTCACATCCCAAAGATAGCAACATTTTGCATCTATAGGACCTTAAATTAATAAAAAAAAAATCTTAAAGGGAAGGGGGAACCCCTTCCCCAGGACGATACCTTTATGTAGTGACAAACGAGTGACAGCAAAACTGCTGCATGCCAACGCAGGAACGCATGAAAAATAAAGGTGTAATTTACGCAGACTTGGGGGAACAGAGGTATAATTACATCATCTATGGGGCACCCAGTCACAAAAAAAAACTGGCGACGCCACTGATCTAAAGCCAACTGCAGGTCTTGTAATGATCTCAGAATTCAAAATCCTGTTGTCTGGGATGACCCTATATGTTGATCCCTGTCTTTTTAAGCTTAACAGGACATTGTTGCTCTTGTGCAATTTCAATCCAGTGCAGCTTCTCAACGAGTTTTGTGCTCAAAATAGCATTTCCTAAATGTATGAATATACAAATAGCCTACCAAAGAACATTAACACTGAATCTAACCCCTTAAAACAGTCTTCCTGGCACTTCTGAGACATTAAAACCCAGAAGCTTCCGGGGGCTTCACCCCTGGACCCCCACCCGTCATGGGCTCGCGCTTCTCGCTCGCCGTGAACGCTTCGCGTGCACATTTTCCACATTTGCGATAGTTCACCCCATTCCCACCCCCCCAAAGTTGAAAAGAAATCTACGCCCCTGCTTGGTTGAACTGGTTTATCTCGAACGGAATTTGTGTTACACTGTTCGTTAAGTCCAGATTCTAATAAAGGGAATAGTGTACAATTTGATTAGCACTTGCTCAATTTCCTTCCCATGAAATCGAAGAAATGTGCACTAAACGTGACGACTGTACAAGACGTTTCAAAAAAAGGTTTTTTTTCAGCTTTGTTTACGCGGACAAATGTCTGCCAAAATTGTTGCAGGGAAAAGAAATGAATCGATCCTTCAAAGTGCTACTAAACAGTACATAAGATTTACATTATTAAAGGAAAGCATAATTTTTGGTTCACAATATGAGGATTCACGTATCAACTAGGAAATTAACACATAGATTACCGTAATAAAGTGATATCAAAAACGCTAAATGCAAAAGCTAGATTATATACCGCAGTACTGAACAAAGCAAATCAGTATTTTTGCATATGACTATTCCTACACACTTTCGGAAGGTCAGGGTTCACAGGGTTCAAGAAAATCTGCTTAAAGGGATTTTTCTCGAGCGGAATTTGTGATGCACTAGTTCAAATGCCCACATACAAATAGATGGAAAAATTTGCAATTTTTATTACTTGGTGAAATTCTTTTCTACGAAATCAAGGAAGTGTAGACTAATCCAGAAAACCGTACAAGATCTTTTAAAAAAAAAGGTTTTATAGCTTTATTCACGCTGATATTTGTCTTTATATTTGCTCTAGGGAAAAGAAATGAAATATTTATTAATGGATCTGCCAAATAGTCACAACCACTTACGCTATTAAAGAGAATATAGGCCTTTCATAACTCTTGGTTCACAGAAAGTTCACACGGGAAGAGAAAAATCCTGCGTGACCTGTTTTGTAACAATAGGTTAGGACAATCTTAAAAATATCAAAAAGGCTGAGCGGAAATACCACAAAAATTGCCTCAAAACTGGCCACACCAAGAGAGTATTTTTGCATATAACTTCCGACACAATTTCGGAAGGTCGAATTTGCTTAAAGTACGTTTGTCGTGCGGAATTTGTGTAAAACTGCTTGAAAAGACCCCATATACAAAAAAAGGGAATGGTGTACAATTTTAATCACACTTGATTCATTTGCTTTCTTTGAAATGGAGGAAATTTACATGTGTTACGGGGCACTTACAGAATTTCCTCCGAGGAATAAGCGTTTGCACAACTTCCTTTAATTCTGATGTTCCGAAATATTGTGCGAATGTTCATATCCGAAAACACTCACACCCTGTGTTCAACAGTGTGGAAATCGTACTAGCATTTCACGGCTGTTAAAATATCATGTTTGGGGGAACCTATGTGTTTCGGTGCCCGTTCATATTTTCCTCTGTTGTCACGTGAAATTTCTAATTGTCACAAAGAATGACTGTCGATATTCTTTATAATAACGTACATCAGGAGCCTAACGTAAAGGGGGCAAGGGGCTGTCGCCCCCCCCCCACTTGTCGTCCTGGGATGGTCTGTCGGTACATTTGCTGATCTTGTCGGTACATCCGCCCGGTGTGGACGGCGGCTAGTCCTTCCGACGGTTTACCTGTTTTTGCTCTCAAGTGGACAATTTCTCTAGTAAGAACCCAAAATTTCCTGCGCGCTACACACGCTGTAGAGTCACACCAGTTTCTCCAATAGTTCCATTCTACATAGCTGAATAGCGTAAGTCCTGTCACCCTTACCAAGTAACATGAAGGCAGAGTGCACAATTTATGTAGAGGTCGTAAAATTTATCCCGTATCGCCAGTGGCGTCACCAGACTTTTCATTCTGGGGGGCACAACAGTTCGATGAGGGGCACAACTAGATAGCGGCGTATGCAGTATGTTGTGTGAACGCCGGCCTGGGGGAGGGGTCGAACTAAGGGGAGGGGGTGTCACCCTCCCCTTTGAAAATTTTTGAAAAATTAGGTGTCCCTAGATGCAATCTGGTGCCACATACGCTACCTTTTTGAAGTAAAATTTCTGTCAAAAAATAACGAATTTTTAGGAACTAAAAAAAAAATTATGCATGGATTGAGAAATTTTCATGAAGTGGAAAAAACGTGCATTTGTATTGCCGAATCAACGATCAAATATTCGTTCGATTGTGGACTTTTCAATTAACGTGAAATTCTCATGATCCACAAACTGAGTGATTGGAGTCTTACGGGATTAAAGTGATCATAGAATTTTGTATCACATATTTCTCTTTTAAAATTTATTGGAATTATTTTTTTCGAAGAAGAAAATACGGAAAAGTCTCCTTAAAATTGCTGGCACTGAGCTTGCCTTACAATTCGTAACGCAAGTGGCAGGCAAATTCCATGGTACTGTACCTACCAAACAACACCATTCACTGTTTTGGTTAGTGAGTCCGCGAGGCAGACATTTCCGCTACACTTTATCAAGGCGTATACTCACACCTATTGAGGCGGCGAGGATTATGGATAGATTACCAAGACCGATGCTCAGCCTCCAACACAGAGAACACTGTCTGCTTTATGAGATGGGGCCATTTTGTTATTCGAAAAAATACAAATTGCTGCCTTTTCTTGTCCTGAGAAGAATCAAATCATATGAAACATGGTAGTCAAATATTCTAAGTACAGAACTTACAGAAGATCTATACATTTTTTTTCAAAATCTCAGATCTCAGTTGGGGGGGCACACGGGGGGCACAAGGTTTTCCAGGGGGCACGTGTCCCCTGGCACCCTTGGCGACGCCACTGCGTATCGCAATTAAAGCCTAGTTACTGTTCTCTTGTGTGTGTATGCGTGTGTGCGTGTGTGTGTCATGCGGTAGGGTCAATTGTTGAGGGACTAACGGAGCAAAGTTTTGTTATTTCATAGGGTATTCCAGGTAGTATGTTATCCCCGATACGGTCTACAGCCCCTACAGTTTTTATTTTTTTTTTGTTCTTAATGATTGCGTACGTTTTTATTGTAGGCCTACTAAAAATTTTCTCCCGCTTCGCACGCTTTGCAGTTTTCGGTACGCTTTACCCACTCTTCCTCAGTTCCGTTACTTATAGCTGAATTTAGCACAAACCCTTTCCATCTTTTCAAGTAACTTAATAAGTAGAGTACATAGATTTATGTAAATATCGGGAATTTCTTCTCATTTCGCTAAACTTGTGTCTGTCGTGCGGTACGGCTAGTGACTCGAAGAGAGAAGTAGGCTACAATGTAAGTTGTGCCAGATAGGGCCCAACTGCCAGGACAATTGACCTATATATATATATATATATATATATATATATATATATATCTATATATATATATATATATATATATATATATATATATATAGGTCGAAAGGTAAAAAGTAGTACATTCGATCTTGAATTTTTATACCAATCCTAGATAGAGCATACATAAGCTTTAAGTAAGTATAAATTCTTTATTGTCGGCTTTAAATCCCCCCAAAAATTTAGCGCTCTTCGCCCTTTTTTCACAGTTTAGATTCCGTGAAAAACATTAAATCAGCGCAGAACTATTTCCCTCTAGTTTATACAAATTTTTTAGGCAACATATGCCCCGCAATGCCATGGTTTGGTACACAGCTTTTCCTCAAATCTTCCGTCACCAACCCCTTGACGCTATCGGGGCAGTCGGGGCTTCGGGTCGTTGTTCCTCCCGTCGGGGAGTCTGTCCTCCGTCGGGACCAAATCCTGGCGCCATCCCTGGGTGGATGGAGGGGGGTCAAGGGTGCGGGGGTGAATTGTTAAGTGATAACCCTCTGAAAAAGTGTCGGTACATTGACTTTATGCTGTCGGCACACTTACCTTATTTTCATCCCTACCCCCCCCCCCACTTCTATCACCCCAGTTACGCTACTGACGTACATGCGATTTGAAATGTTAAGAAACACTACGAAGGATCGTGTCTTTTCCTGGAGCGATTATTATGAACCTTTGTATGTGTATACACAAAGTTAAAATCAAATAACAACCTTTCACGGTTTTTACTCTTCGTGTGCATTTCCTCGATAATGGCTCGGTTTCATAGGAGACGAATTCATTATAATTGAAAATATGCAGTATTCTCTCTATTAGTGTGTGGAGTTTTCAACTACTGGAACACACGTTCATCTCGTAAAATAACATTTAATAAAGTTTTCTTGAATTCCGACCTTCTGAAATTGAAATTGTGTAACGAATGTTAGCTTTCAAAAACACTGACTTGTTGCTTTAAGTGGTGTGAAAATTACTTTGCAACCACACTTTTTGAAATCATACACTTGAGGTATCAGTTACCTATGTGTGGGCCCGTGCATACTTCCTCTGTTTACATGTGCACTTTCTAATTGTGAACCAGGAATTTTGGTAGCGGTATATATTTTCTTTGATAAGGTACGGTAGGTGATTTGAAATGCTGGGAAACGCCACGAAGGACAGGCCCCTAGACTGGGGCACAGGGGTCCGTGCTCCCCGTGCAGACCACTGTGCACCCCATATAGAAATCGATCAAAAAATAAAATTTTAGTACATGTAAACGGGACCGGTGGCTCCGGTATGACACCAGGTGACTTTTGACCAAACACCATCCAAAAAGCGTTTAGTAATGAACGTGTTTTGTTTTCTGTAACATTTTTGTTCTAAAATTGCAAAACCTTTCGCGCTCTGCGCGCGCTTTTATCTTCAGTTACACATAGCTTTAACACCCGTTTCAGATATGTTGGCTTTATAAAGGTAAAGGTCCCACAATCAGGCAATTGGTCTTCCGTGTAGGCGTGATTCTTGTAAAAATAAGCAATTGAATCCATGACAAGTCCTATCCTCTTTTTCTTACGATTTGGAAGATTCTTTTCAGACTCAACATCATGATACACATTAGAAACGCAAAGTGTCTCAGTGTCCAGGAGTAGTGGAACGGGCATCCCGCCCCCCCACAACCAGTCGCTTGGCGACTGGTCATTGGTGAATGCTCTTTGATTGACATCAAAGTCAAAAGGTGCAGAGTAACTCACATTACCCAGCATGCAGAGAATGTTCTGATTACATATTATGGCCTTGTATGCACAACAGGATATGACCTTAGGCAATAACTAGGTTTGTGTCTGCACAAGGAGGGGCTCAAGACAGTTCTGGAAGGGGCCACCAGTAACTTAGTAGGAAAAACTAGAACCGTCTACGACAAGGAGAAGGCAGATTCTTCCATAGAAACCCAAATTTTGTAACTTTCCTAGAGAAGAAACAAAAAAATTTTTAATTTTTCTTCAGCAGAACCCCAAAATATTTCAAGTGCGACCAAAATTTCGTATTCGGCATTGTTTATGTAACCCATTGCTTCTGGCGGGGCTTTGGGTTGCTGGACCCCTTAGGGGAGCTTGGTCCCTTCGTCCGGCTTATCCTTTCACCACCCCTTGCTGAGTCTGTATGCAGCTTTTACCGTGTTAAAGAATTTTTCTTTACATTTAGGCACGCTTCGCGCCCAATTCTCACAAGCTAAGTTATATCACCTTTGAACATTATTAGCCCAAAAATTGCAGTGAACTATTTTAAAGTCAAAGCCAGGTGAAGGCTTAATGTTTGATGCCAGACACTAAGGGGTTTCCATAGTTTTCATGTATTAATCTAATACCTTGAGTAACACAAATTTATTCCAACTTTTTCTTCTGTTCGAGAAAAATTTCGTTCAAAGTAGTTATACGATAATGACTATCTGAATTGTGAATTTTGAAGATATTGGTGTGCTCTCACTGACATTCAAAGTCCTGCTCAAATTAAAGCTCCATACTCTTGTTCCCATTCTGTTGATTTCTCAGACGTTCAGGGAATTTCCCTCTGGATCCTCACAAAATCTTACTGGACCACAACATGCTCACCTAATGGCAGTCCAAGGTCCTTTCACCGTTCGCAAATTACTCAACTCTTCACCTACCCTTGCGGAGCTGAAAAATCATCATCGTGATAATAGTCTTATTCCCTTCATTTGTGGAGACTTTCCACGTCCCTGTATTGCAAAAGGAGGGAAAATGTCCATCGGAAGAGTACAATTTTTGCGCGTTTTGCGCGTGTGTGCACACGTAAAGCCGATACCTTTAATACCTGTGGTACGCTTGAGATATCATCCCCAGTATTTAACGCAAACTGTAATCATATGGTGGCACTTCTGACTACAAACAATCTTCGGGGCCCCCTATGAGGTGTAGATTCCCCCTATATTAGAATTTCTGGCTAAGGGTCTGACGAACGAACATTTTATTCCCCCCTCGAAGGAATATAAAGTACGCTTCTTTGCCAGTGAGCCACAACTAGGAAAAAGGCCGAGGCCGGCCCAGTTTAAACCAATTGGTTAGAAATTGAGCCGTAAAACCTCATCTAACTCTAACTCTATGCGTAAATAAAGATGAAAATCATTTTAGTCATTTTTTTTTTGTGGTCTTACTTTGAGTTACAGTGATGAGCAGGGTTCTTTTACCATAATTCTTCGTTCACAATTAGAAAGTTCATATATTTGTGAACTCCTTAAATGGTGAAGAAAGAATTACGGTATATATTCCCTTTGTTAATGAGGTGATTCGAAATGTTAAGAAAAACTGCGAAATGATTCCTTTACTGAACTGATGCTTTGATTCACGAGGATACTTTTTCCAAATATTTCACAATCTTCCCTCACTAGTGTTGTTTAAATTTGGGTGCCTTTAGAGGCTTTAGTTAACTTTTTGATGTAATAGCAGCAAAGAAAATTTTGAATTAGTTTCCCCGACAGATATTGTTATTTAGTTGAGAATGTAAGCTGGAGATGTAGGTTGCGAGCCAGTCCAGTAAGTTAAGGCGAAATAGCCAAATTGTTTTATGCGACTCTTCGAGGAGGGTTCTAATCTCCTCGACAGGTTCGCAGAACAATATCTGGTCATGACATAAGCATAAGCGTAAGGGACCACTTCAAACTGGGGGCCTGAGCACTTTCTTTCGAATTTGCTAACACAAGCGTGCCCGTAAAAGGCCAGATTTGATCGAAAATATGCAAATTTTTCTGCCCAAATGGGAGGGGCCTGTATCCCCAAGCCCAACCCCGACGCTTATGTGTAATGAGCACTTTCAGCATTGATATTTGTGATCGGTAGCTCTATTTAAGTGACGCTGTGCTCCACGGAGAATCGAAACCTATCCACATCCCTTCCTTACATGAAAGTGTCTTGATCGGCTTCAAATTTGATAAGAAGAGATTTAAATAAGGTAGAGAGCCGGTACCGGAACATTAAGCAGAACTGGAAAAAGTTGCAGGACCATACTAACAGGCCAAAAAGCCGATTTTCCCACCCAAATGAATGGAAAGACCCATGCTGTCTCTCTTGTCACTTTATTTCTCTAGCAACTTCCCTGCTAATATAAGCTTACCAGTTCGTTTCAAATTTCCAACATTTTTTGATGAAATATGTTGTCAAATGCAAAGCTTTATTGATACTTTGACTCTCAGGTTGAATGAAAGAAAGGGACATTTGGACATATTTTACATGTCTTTTACAGTACTGTAACTTACTTTTTGTCCTTTTTGAAATTAAAAATGATTAACTTTGATGTAAATATCTATTTTTGTTGAACACAATTCCTGATGGATTCGTATCAGTATCAAGTTTAAATCCTACTCTTTAGTGTTCAGTTATATTGAACCAAAGAGCTAAGCTTTTTTGAAGTTAGCTGCCGCTAACTGTATCCCTTTAAAATTTCTTCAAAAATAATGTAAACAGATTATCTTCTTTAAGTGATAGGTTGCAACCATTTCACTGGTGAATACTCGATGTTCCGACACCCCTGTGTTCCGACATCTATTTTCCGACAGATTAGGGGATTATCGTTAGCGTTGGGTTAGGGTTAGATTAGGGATAGGTTTGGGTTAAGAACAAAACTATATTTAGCTTAACATCTGTGTGACGTGAATAAAATTTGGTCGATTACTCGAGGCCACCCATGTTTGCTGGGATAGTGTGGGAACATAGAGATGTCGGAGCATAGGGGTGTAACCGTTTAGTTCTACGAGTAAGGAGACTAGGCTACTGCAGATACACATGGGTAGGATAGGTTCTTAGTACATAAGTGTTTCACATAAGGCAATAGCAAAATTGTCCAGCCACTCCGAAGGAAATGGTCCCGTATGGAAAAACATTCGAACTAAAGCTTGCGAATATATTACGGATTGTTATTTAAGGGTCTTTTGCACATGTTAGATGAATTCTTTTGGCAGTCTTAATAACCAATTGGGCTATTTTTGTTGCTTACAAAGGATTGCAAAGTACGATCAAACAAAATCCCTTCATGATTTTAGGGTTATCTTGTATTCATTCATACTTAGTAAAAATCCTCGACTCCTATTGGTCCATAACGGTCAGGTGACCGTGCGTTATCCTAGGATAAACGCACGGTAAATTAAGAGTAAAATCACCGGCGGATGAATACAGTAATACCGTACTAACATCGACATAGTGTTTTGTCGTCTGCTAGCGCGTATGTCACCTTTTAATCCAAATCTCAAAAATGGCTGAAATATCTTTCGATTTAAATTTCGATCTAACGACATTAGATGATATGGAAACAGAAGAAAATACTGCGAGATTTGCAAACCTTGCAGAGGAAGATCTGGATGACATTGGTGAAGGAAGAAATGAGAAATCGACGAAGAAGTCCACTAAATGGGGAGTTAAACTCTTAAAAGGTTTGTTTTTTGCTAAATGGACCATACAATCCATAGTTTACTTTAGCTTAGGCCCTAGGCATACGGCCTGGGCCTATAGTGACCGTCTTAAGTACGTCCCACTCCACCCACCTAATACTCAAATCTATGCCTATATACTGTTCGCTATGGTGGAATTCGGCCTAAAATGCATTTTCAGCTGAAGGTTAGGGTGCCCATACTCTGCTGGTGCAAGATATGAATGCACGAGAAGAGAACTTCTGTTGGGGTGACCAAAGACAACTTTGGGTGTTAGGCCGGGCCTAAGCATAGTTTAACTTTGGGCTATTTCGGGCAGGCTACAATTAACTAGAATAGGGCTAACTGTCAGTGGTAGCCTAAGTACAGTCTTCTTACCTTTCTAATTTTCAGAATGGTGTCAAGCGAAAGCCTATTCAACAGATTTTGAACAACTTGATGTGCCGGAATTGGCCTCTCTTCTTCGTCGATTTTACGGGGAAGTCCGAAAACAAGATGGAAGTCCTTATGCAATCAAATCGTACAGAGGACTGAGGGCTGCAATCCATCGCCATCTGACAGGGGCTCCGTACAACCGTCAGGTGAACATTCTTAGGGACAGAGAATTTCAGAGTGCAAGCAACGTATTTCTTGGTATGCTGAAGAAATTCAAGAGGGAAAGCCTTGACGTAAGTAGTCCCAAACCAGCCATATCTAAAGGTGACTTTAAAGCTATGTTTGACAGCAAAGTTTTATCCATGGATAACCCTTCTTCGCTGTTGAATCTTGTATGGTTTTATCTGGAGTATCACTTTTGTCGTCGAGGTCGAGAAGGGTCAGATCCAAAACTACCTGGGGCGCGACGGGACGGAAATTGATAGTTCTTACTTCAATATTTTCCCAAGGTTTGCAAATAATACTACAGTTCTTTGTTTTATATACAAGTAGGTCACACTCAATAATTAGCAGCAAAGAAAACTTCAATTCTCATTTACATGTTGCCATGGGAATGAAACTTAAAAACGCGACGGGACGGAATGATAAAATGATGACGCATTCACACTTTAGACAAAGTACTGATTTTTATCAAATCTAATCGGAGTTAAATACAACTTTCACTATTAACACAAAGTACAACTAACCTACTAACTACAACATTGAGTCATCACAATTTGGTATTTGTTTTCATTATAAAATACTAAATTAAAAAAAAATGTACACGCGACGGGACGGAAATTTGTCAACATATTACTGTGCAGTGTTCAAACTTCTTTGTCTAAAATTTAGTTCTTACTTTCTTTCTAGATACCCTAAAAGGAGAGTAGCATCATCATTATTCTGATTTTTTATTCGTTTCCATGAGGTCAAGGAATTATCAATATGCAGTCATGCTGGCATATACATGTATGTACTGTACGTATGTGTGTGTGTGTGTGTGTGTGTGATAGTTTAGGAGATTCTGTGACACTTAGCTTAACATGATATCTCAAGAAGGGAAACTCCGACAGTTCTCAAACTTGGTACATAGATGCCCCTTATTAAGAGAAAGAACCCTATTGTTTCTGGTGGAGGCCAAAGGCCATACTGTATGGGGTCACAAGAGGTCAAAGTGTGAAAACCATGTTAACACGATACCATAAGGTGGGAACCTTGGATAAATTTCATACTTAGTATGCAGATGCATTATGCTGATAGGAAGAACCCTATTCTGTTGTTAATGGTGGAGGTCAAAGGTCATGTGGGGTCACCAGAGGTCAAAAAACAAATTTAACAAGAATACCCAAGGTCAAATGTGAACACAAAACTGCATTTTTGTATTCTGGTTTTGTGGTGGAGAAAAACTTGGAAAGTGCTAAACACAGTATCTCAACAGGGCTTACAGTGAAGTATCTTACACTTAGCATGAGAATGATCCATGTTGTGTGGATGATATGTACTGTTTATAATGGAGGTTAAAGGTCATTTGAATCGCCAGAGGTCAATAGGTCATTAAGCTGTAAAGGTAAGTCACTTGAAAACTTGGTAACCTTGGTGAATCTGACACTTGCTATTATGGTATCAAACTCTCCGTGGATCTTTCATTCTGCCCACAAATGTCAACAATAATCAACTCCATAATGTATTCCACCAATTTATACTGTATTCCAGAGGCAAGGAAATCAAAGCCAATTGGCTCTCTGGTTGTTTTTGGTGTTTGTTGTTTTGCTTTAAAATTGTATCTTCCTATAGCAAGTGAATAGGGTGGGGTTAGTTGTGTGTGTCACCACTCCACAAAATTTTGTACTGTACATCCATGGTGTTACCTGAGTTTTGTTTCCTGTCGTGTTTGTGATTCAAATATCCCAATAAAAAACTGTAGAAGGTAGGCCTCTAGAGGGGTTTCACTGATGTCACGTGATTGCGCATCTCTTTGTTTTTGAAGGGCAGGATCCCACATTTCTTTGGTTTTAAAGGGCAAGCTTCCATTGTGTCACAGAAATATCTATGCCGGCTATGCTCTGCGCCTGTGCTGTAAATACGCTTACTGTGTTTTTGCTTTGCCCTTCAGTGCCTGGAAATCCCACTCATGTGATGTCACTTGAAGTCCCTCTGTAGGGCCTAGTAATTAAATGCAAGAACTGCTTTTAACCACAAATACCCACACATAAATACACATAATTACTGAATACAGCTCTGATATTGACTGATGATGACACTACTGTATGTCGAGTTGTAATGTAGTTGAACATGGCCTAAATGCCTTTACTCTAGCAAAAGGTGTGACTAGATGCTACAATAAATGTGTTCAATTTTGTATTAAAGCATAATAGTTGATTGTATACTATTTAAATTGACTTATGATTTCAACTGAGAATGATTTGAAAACAATTTTGGTGCATGTTAGTGTTAACTAACTATTATGTGTATTTTAATGTGCAATTTCTGTATTATCATTATACAGTAATTATATGCAACAGTTAAAATTCTATCATGTAGTTCAATATTTAAGCAACTTTAAATTAAAATGGTCAATTTACATTCACGTAACTTTTATGGTAGTCATCACAGAGAACATCTATGCTAGGTTTAACTAAACAGAGGGCAATTTAAGCAGTGATAAGAAACACCCCTTGTTGCAAATTTTCCGTCCCGTCGCACCATTTTCCGTCCCGTCGCGCAAAATTTCCGTCCCGTCATGAAAATTTAAAATGGACATACTAACATTATGAGATAATCTATATCAAAACATACTAGTTGGTTATCCTAAGGACCTGAAACATTGATAGTTCACAAAGTCCTGTGCGGATTCATTGACTGTATCATATGTAAAACAGAAAAATATCATGTCAAAATGCGACGGGACGGAATTGGGCCAATTAAAAAGGGTCCACCACCAACTCATAGGGGATTTGAAAAAACTTGATATTGATGGAAGTACCTTTCTACATGATAAATAGAATGTTCAAGAAAATCTCACTATAAAGTTATTTATTTTTAACAGGATCAAACCTGAGCAAATTCCGTCCCGTCGCGCTTGATGCCGCCATTTTGAATTTTCGGAGTGTATATCTTGGAAACTTGGAACAATTTTGCTAAAAAAAATATGTTCCCACAAACTTCAATCTGTATCCTACCCCACCACACAAAAACTTTTCCCACAATATATAAATTAATTTTTGGAGTTTGGGGTGACAGGTTTTGGATCTGACCCAGAAGGTCTCCGTTCTCTTAAAAAATCTTCTTTTGGCTTTGGTTTGGACGACGAAAACAACGAATTCGTCTTCCTGAAATTCAACGAAGCGACTAAGAATCATCCAGGTGACCTACAAGACGATTTCCAATCCCAAAACCGCATGTACGCAACCAATGATGAAAAGTGTCCTGTACAGGCGATCAAAAAGTACTTGAGTAAACTAAATCCAAAATGCGAGTACCTTTTTCAACGACCCAAATCATCTGTGCTGGAATCAGACGAAGTATGGTACACCAACACACCAATAGGCGTAAATACACTGGGAAATATGATGGTGAAGATTTCTGAAAAGGCAAAGTTGAGTCAGAAGTACACAAATCACAGTATTCGGGCCACAACTATCACAGCTCTCAGTAACGCTGGCATTGAAACACGTGTAATTATGGCCATGAGTGGACACAGAAACGAAAACAGCATCAAAAGCTACTGCCAAGATGTTTCCATTTCTCAGAAACGTTTTTGTTCGCATATCTTGCATGAAACCCTCACAGACAAAGGGTCCGCACACGGTAAATCACAGTCAAATAGCCTAGGCCTAAGCCTCCGTAACGTTAGAGTACATGAAGGCTGCTTGTCAACCACTGAATCCTCGAACGATATCAACGTTACTTCTGCTGTTAGGGCTGAGACCTCTAACATGTCCAAACTTTTCTCCAAATGTACTTTCCAAAATTCTGTAACTGTTTATGTCCAAAATCAGTAGTTTATCCTAGACAAAATCCAAAATTTGAAGCAACTTTAAAGCTAAAGAATACCTTAACAGGTCCGTTAGGGCTTGTACAAATGACGAACAATTTTGAAAAGACCGCACTGTTTACGCATATAGGCCTACAATGAAGCAGGTGGAAAGGCGCGGCTAGGTCACTGAATACACGTACGTTCGTACGTAGACCTCATGCGTATACAACGTGCTAGGCCAAGGCTAGAACATTGTACACCAGCCCTGTGCAGTGACACAAATTCGCCGTTACTAAGGAGTGTTGCCATGGATCATTTATTTTTAGAATGTTACCAACTGTTCCTTTTTTCCTGTTTTCGGATGTTGAAGAATTTAAACGAGAACATATTTATCCAAATTTAGTTACATCGTTATTTCATTTCATGATTTATGAATATTGTTATTGAATTTATTTTGTTAAATAGTAGGCCCACTTTATTAATTGCGCAAGAATGTTGTTTTGAATGGTTGTGAATACGTCTCATCTTTACTCGGGGTTTGATTTTAATAAAAATGTGGTTATCTACCAACACAAATTTTCTTTCTTTTTCGTCTTTTTTCATCAAAATCTTGTTGTGTATGAATGAACAGGGTTAACCAACGCTGGACCGTGCATTAAATAGAGGATAATGCACTCCGGGGGTTAATGCTATCGCTAGATGCACTCGGGCTGCGCCCTCTTGCATCGCTTGCATTAACCCCCAATCGTGCATTATCCTCTACTTAATGCACGGGCCAGCGTTGATTAACCCTTAAGTGTTACTTTGCCTTCTACGGTACTTAGAATGTGCAGCACTGAAAGGTTGGGCACCCACGGCAAATCAAAAGGGACATGACGGCTTCTTTTGCCGTTGCACTAGTGGTGTGTTCTTCGGCCAGGGCAAACATGGAGGATACGACGGCTTTTTGCAGTCAGTGCCGTAGGTTATGCTAAGCACTACAACGGAAATACTTCCACAGAACATTTATGACGGAGAAACTTTCTACCGCATAAAAGAGGTATGACTCTGGAGCGTATAACCGACGATATAACGAATCACAAACTTTCCACCCATAATCGAGGAAATGCGATTTCGTTCGTATAAACAGCTTTATTTCTGTCTTACACAAAGAAGTAACGGGGTAGAACCGTGGAAATATAGAACTTCAAAATGAATAAAATTCACCTTCCTGTGATTATGTAGGTGACGTTCATAGCGCCATCGTATGCTGATTCTAATCGAGGTATTGTCAGTGTTACCTCGTTTGGAAAGTGCGTAAACTAATGAATTACCTCGGTTTCCATCATTTACAAACGGCAGCCACCTTCCTCGTGACGAGCGGATACTCTGGCTTTTCTGCAATTAAAGTGGCCATGACACGTAAATTGGAGTAACGGGAGACTAATTTAGCCTAAAGTACACAAAAAGCTCTTTCTAAAACTGTTTTCATCACCCTTACACCCTTGAGCATTAAAAAGAAATTAATGTTTCAAAAAATTGCACCAAAAAATAGACTGTTGAAAATGAGATTTCAAGCCAACACAACAATGACGTCATTTTAGGAACACCAGCCTCCGTATACCGAACCTGGCGTACAGCATAGCCTATACATACGTAATGATTGTAATTCGCGGCAAGTCTTGAATTTGCATTTTTATCTGTCTGTTTGGAGAGTGGTGTCGGCCTGTTATATTTTGGGGCTGCAGAGGCTATTGCTAATAATTACAAATATTCTTGATTCATAACCGAAGAACGAAAAAACTCGGCAGTGTACTGTTCGGTTCAGTCTGCAGTAATACGTACAGCTGAACTGGCAGCAGCCAGCGAAATACTGTGCACACTCTAACATAGGCTAGTTCCACGATTTCCAGTGACACTTGCACGAAAGTAACCTAAAGTTCATATTTTGACTGCTTACATAAGACTTTCCAAGCTAAAGTCCCTTTCAATTGCTCCAAATGCTTCTCATGCTCGAATTGTTGTGGTGTTGTACTTTAACCTCACCTAACAGTCTCAAATCGATACGGTTCTATGCGCCGTAACGAATTACTCACCCCATCTGCATCACTGACGTCTTGTTCAGTATCGCCTTCGCTTTTCTAATTTCAAATCCAAGAAAACTCACTTTACCGACAGTCCAACATTCCTGTCCGATCAGGGAGTTGTCATTAGATGGCAACTCCCTGGCTCGGATCCGCCATTCCAAAGAAAGTATAAACTTGATTTCACATAGTACCTACTACGAAACAGTGCTGGTGATACTTGTGTAGTATCAGGTATGTTGTGTACTGCACCCATGGAAGTAGTACTTCCATGCTCTACCTATGCTGTTGCATTGTGAATGTTTGTACATGCAGCTACTTATCATGAAACCAAGAGGAAAAACCTGCGTGAAATGCATTTAATTGACTAAAACAACTGGTAAGCACGAGAAAAGGGATAAAATTCCAAAATTTACAACTTTTCACGCAGGTTTTACATTGTATCGACCTTGGTAACCGGTACAATGGAATGCAAATACTGTATCAAATGTCCGAAGGATACCACGCCAAACAACGATCAGTTCCTAAAGTGACGTCACATGACGTAACAAGATTTTGAAAATTTTCGGGAAGACTAACTTTTGAAGGCTGGAAGAGGGTGTCTTTTTTCTCAATTTTCGAACGGGAAAACAAGTTGTAAACAAACAGAATGGTTGATTTTCGTTGTAGGAAACGTATTCCTAAAGATATCAAAGGGTTTAAACCGTTAATTTACACGTGGCATAGCCACTTTAAACGATAGCGGTCGGAGCCTCTGCATGACATGACTGCCGTGAACGTGAAGTCCTGTATCGAGTAAACTGACGGGGGTTTGAAATGACTTGCTACCGGATAGCCAGGAAGGTTTTGCTTGATGGAAGTTTTCAGTAACTCGATCAACCAGGCGACGCTTCCACAGTTAAAATCTATACTACTTACATTAGTGGATGTAAAAGTACAATTCTGGTTAATGTTAAAGGGGAATTTTCATGATCCCAGACAGTTCCAGTTCTCCCAACTATGCATCTTCTAGCTCCTCCCATAACTGTATGAGGCTCTTCCTTGTGCAAGAATAAACCTGTTTTATTGCTTAAGGCCATGTCCTGGTGAGCATACAAGGCTATAAAATGTAATAAAAGTACTCTCTCTGCCTTGTGTGGAATGTGAGCTACTCTGCATCTTTCAAATTTTCAAACTTTGATGTCAATCAAAGAGCAGTCACCAACTGAGAATTTTGATATACATACACTAAAAATGTACTTTGGGGTGATGACAGTCTGTCTTTAAAGCAGTTGTTGTTGGGACCCACAACAGAGATAATCGTGTCATTGCTAACTATAGAACAAGTATAACATCTAACGCGATTACAAGGAAATGTCCCTGGAAGGTTGGGCATTAATTGATGAGAGGCCCAAACCAAGTGGCTAGAAATATTTTTATCGTCTTTGAATCCCGAGACAGGAGGTTCAGGGGGAATACTCAGGGGCAGAGGGGGTCTTGTCGGGGGATTCCTACGTTCCTATAAATAGACTGAAGGTATTCTTGTAGTGGATTTCACGTTGGCCGTTTTGGGGGCCATGGTAATAGCTCTATCTATTCCTCGTACACGACCTAAGGCCTTCGAGAATACCTTACATGGGTACTGACGTTTGTCAAAGAAGGACATTATCTCCTGAGAGGCCTTAGTGACACCTGCATCATCTGAGCAAATCCGCCTTGCTCTAATAAGTTGGGAATAAGGGATAGAGTTCGTACATGACCTAGGATGGTTGCACAGATAAAGCAGGCTACCTGTGGGAGTCAGTGGGCTTAAAGTGGGAATAAATTTGACTTTTTTGTCACATATGGATAGTTCCATATCTAAGAAAACTAACGAGGTGTCGGAAATGCATTTGGGTAAATTTCAAATAAATGAAAAATTTTCCAACAAAGTGTATAAACGTCTCTAATTCATGACGAGGTCTTTAAATTACTCCCAAAACGTCATCGATGCATCTTTTGTAAAAAAAAGATACGGGTGTATTGCCAACAAGCTTACGAACAGCTGCTTCTCAAAGTGTTCCATGGTGGGGCACCCTACAGATGGTCCCATCTTCCTCTCCAAGTTGATTAAACTGAAGAAACGAGATGGAAAAAGTTAGTCATCTTGTCCGCCTACATGTATAGCAGGAGGGACCATCGCAAATATGAAAAGAACAAAAATAGACCCTTAACATTTGCATAATATTACACCAAACTACGTCTAAGGACCCTCAAATATTCAAAAAGTTTCCAAAGGGGAGGGGGACACCGCTCTCCTTAGACCCCTCCCCAGGGCGATGGTCCGAAACAACGTTCAACCCTCACCCGGTCGAGAAAAACGGCTTCTTACGCCTTTGAAACAAACAGAAAAAAGAGCTCATAAAAAGTAATTTGAAATCCAAATATTCTCTCAAAAATGTAACTTATAGTATAGACTTTTCTCACTTGTAAAGTTCTAAAACATGAGATATCAAAATCTGGAATGTTTAAATGCAACTTAAAATACCCAGAAAGTGCCATTTCCTGCAATCTGGGAGGCATTTTTGTCACAATTTTCTGGGTACGCTCCGCGGCAACTTATGGTGGCGCTCCGCTAAGAAAGTGTCTGGGCACAAATTCCCCCCCCACCCAATAAATACAACCCCGGACAAGCCATTGTGCACATATGTGGGGGGCAGAACAGAAGTGACTGGTTTAAAACTTAAATTAAGAAGAGAATTTTGAAGTAATTTTGTAGCCAAAATCTTTAAAATTAGGAGAGTCAAATAATGGGAGGTGAAGCCAAATGGAAACCGAGAATGAAAACGCTGGGAATCCGCCGGGCTCCTTTGTGTAGGTTGTTTTCGACCACTGGGCGCCACTAAGCGCCCAGTCACGTAGACCACTCCGTAGCTAGGAGTGGACAAGCTTCGCGGAGCGTTGTGGAACGTTGAGCTCGGTTGTGATCCGTGCAGCGCTGTAGCTCTCCGCCCAGATGAAAGTGAACGAACGTACCGCGTTGTTGTCCGTTCCAAATCGCTCAAGTCCAGAGCAATCCGTAAATGAAAGTGATCAGCTGGCGGGGTGTTTCATTTTGCGTCAAAGAAGCGTGGGAAAGATTTAAAAATCAGTTGTGCACCGTTGCTCTCTGCCGTGTATGCAAATGAGCATCCGTCAACAATACGGTGACTTTACGCCGACCTTTCTAGTTTTTCAAAACGCCCAGTTTACGTCGCGGTTAAATGTTTTTTTTTCGGTCAACGGTCGCCAGTGTGAGCCTAGCACTTGATCAGTTCCCGAGACTTCGCTTATTTTCATTACCTGATACATTTTCAGAAGCCTTTGAGTCTCGGTGTCCTCGCATCACTTACCAATACGACAACACTTTTACCTATATTTCTCCATTTTCATGTTTGCTCAATTAACGGTAGAATAAACGGAACAGAATATTATTTTTGTCCACTCAGACGGCTGTGTTCCAAAGTAACATTAAGACTCGTCTATTTATTTTGAGGATGAGCAATCCTTTTCCTGCTGTAATGAAACGTTTTTGAAGTACCCCTCCCTTTGTTTTGGATTTCTCTGTGTACAATCCGTTAGAATGGTGTACAGAGAAATCGATGTGCGTTTTCTCTGTACCTCGAACTTCTCTACTTCCGTACTTATGCGAACCAATATTTTCATGCTTTTAGAAGTCCGTGCTGATTATCAACAAATATTTCATGTTTCTCACAAAGAAGGTTATAAAATGCTTGTAAAAGATATAATCAATCAAGTGTCAGTTTCAGTGTAAAAGATAATCTAGGAGCTATCAGATGATGGATGTCAGAGACTCAGGCTTGTGATTTGCTCTTTCTTGAGTTTTTGGGCAAATTACACACTTTCGTGAGATAATCTTTCTCCGAGCAAATACCACAAAATAAGTGCTTCTTGAACTCTTCGGTTTAACGCCTTTGCTTCTCAAAAGTACCGAAGAAGCCAGAAATGCAGCAAACGTCAGGGGAAAGGGGTTTCTGCTTGCGCGTATCTGCCACCATATTGTAACCATAGTGAACATTATAAAATAGTCCCTGTGACCTGTCCAGAGTCAACGCCAACAGAAACATGGCTTGTGGTTGGATAATTCTTAAAGGAGCTGAGTAGTGGCGTACTTCGGAAATAAATACCTCATACTAAACGAGATGCTTACCCTCAGTGTAATACTAATATTGAAAATATTCCTCTTAATGCGTTTTGTATTTTCAGTTAAAATAATTTTTGCAATGAAATTCAGTAATTACTTTCGTGTTTTATTTCTTAGATTTTTTATTTTTCACTTGCTACATATTTAACAGTTTGATTTTGAAATAATTGTTCGTTACTTTTTCTTCTGGCACGGGCAATTTTGTATCGTTTCAACTTGTAACGGTTCTGGTCGATGGATCAATTAGTCAATACATCGAGTTATCATGGCAGCTACGTTGGACAATTCTGATACCATTTCCGCGAAAAGCTGATCATCTGGTTGCGTTAGCATTTTGTTATACTTGTAGTGCTTCTGGACATTACTTTGGTTTCATTTCGAGTAATATAACCAGTTTCAAAATTTTGGAGGAGGAAAGTTTTCCTTTCGAGCAAATGAAAAGCTCAACAGAAGCAGATGCTAGTAGTTATACTACACAGAACCGTCTGTTTGCATTTTCAAATCAACGTGTCAGCGTAAGGAGTCTCGTAGCGGAGGCTGTCCGGTTAAAAGCACGAGCAACCTCCGCCTGTAGCTCTGTGTAAATGTGGGACCAGGAAACGAAAATGCTTGAATCAACCATCTCCGGCAAGCCTTAAACTTGTTGTTTTTTTAAACAATGAGTTTTCATTTCTTCCCCATAATAGATTCGCTTGTACTAAACACCATCAAACTCATTAAAGGCTAACTAAGAAAATCATAGGCTTAACTAAAATTACATTAGGCCTAAAAGTAAGCAGTAACGTACCAAAACATGCAACACTAATACACTATACACGTACGTACGTTGTGAGTTGTGTGTACTAGACACAATGCATTTCGGATCGAATCGATATACCAAGAAGCATAACCGTATGTGACGTAACGAAGTCGGCGGGTCCGAGAATTTATTCTGTTTTGGCGACTACTCAACTCCTTTAAGTAACAAAATAGTTGATTTATTCCTATTTCCACACCGAAAGACCGAAACATATCATTAACAACATTCATTATGTTGAGCTTTATTCAAAATGGCTCCTTTCTATACCAAGATCTGGTATTCCGAAAATTGGATTCACAAAACTGAACGACATGAATAACCATCTCATGGTGCACCTGTCTTGCTTGTATACCAAGTTGTATTTAGTGCCTTGTGGCGTACCTCTTCGTACAGTTTCTGCTGGGGATAATGATACAATACACGGTTGCAGTGCCGTGCCGTATTCCCCAATCGCTAATAGGACAAGTAGACGCTGCCTGCGGACCCCCAGGTCTTTGAAGCTTAGGCAGTGGCGGATCCAGGGGGGGGTCGCCGGCGTCCGGACCCCCCTCAAATTTTCCAATGTGCCCTTTTTCAAAAAATGTTTTTTTTTTCACACAAGCAAGCAAAAAAAAAAAAAAAAAAAAAAAAACGAGACAGTTTCACAGGTAATGACAGTGTTGTCCAATTCCGAGGAGATTTTGGTTACCCCCATCCAGTATCGATCAATCCACTGGTAAAAGTCTAGCCATGTATCGCAGAAACTTTCGGCAATATACTTGACTACGGTAGCCTATATTGGCCGCCCCGAAACCCGAACAGTGCAATCGTTTTACAGAGAATGTGACTACAGTATGTCTGCGTGACAATCAGGCATTCTAATCACTTTTCGCTTGGAACCACGTGTGGCGTGCTTGGGCATTCAGAGTAATACAAAACACGCAGATATTACGTCATACTCACTAGCTATATGCAACGTATTACTATTGGGTTTTAAATATTGATTCCAAAAGGTCACTGCTAGTCTTTTGGTCTTACAAAATAATGATCTGTTCACACTCCATAAACGCTACATCTACGAAACCTTCCCTCCACCCTCTAGTATCCATCCTCTCGTGAACAAGAGAGAGTAGATAGGCTAAATACGTTTCGCTATGATATTTATAGTCTGGAATTACTCTCTTCTTTTATAGTGTTGCCCTAGTGATGGGAATAAAAAGCCAGTCTTAGGTAAAGTCCACAGCCAAGAGTTGACCAAAAGTCACAATAGACAAATCGGTGTTTGTTTCATTTTAAAATTACTATATAAAATCACCACCAGGTCAAATAACGCAATGTCAGTCGGTTCAATTTTTTGACGTCTTTG
Source organism: Holothuria leucospilota (assembly GCA_029531755.1). Taxonomy (NCBI): domain Eukaryota; kingdom Metazoa; phylum Echinodermata; class Holothuroidea; order Aspidochirotida; family Holothuriidae; genus Holothuria; species Holothuria leucospilota. The sequence goes on along the minus strand of CM055962.1, from coordinate 11,643,378 downwards.
GACCGACGACCGGTCTGCTGTCGCAAATGAAAAGCAAACATTCGACTTCAGTCATCTATTCTGACAGAGTGTTTTTGATAGTCGCGCCGCAACTATATAGGGAACACAACATACAGTATTTTAACCTCCTCCCCCAGTCGAGATAGCGGTAGCGCCAGGTGGGGGAAGGGTTCATGCCCCCCGTCGGGGAAGGCCCGCCCCCCTATCGGAGAAGTTTTACAGTTTCGTAGGGGAGTCTTAGTCGAAAGTACGCAGTCCCTGACGACAACTAATCGACGGCTTACCTGTTTTTTTGCTCTCAAGAGGATAATTTCTGTAACAAGAACCCAAAATTTTCGGCGCGCTACGCGCGCTGTAGGGTCACTCTATTTTTTCAATAGTTCCATTCCACATAGCAGGATAGCACAAGTCCTGTCCACCCTTACCAAGTAACATATGGGCAGAATACATTATGTAAAGGTGGTAACTTTCATTCCATATCGCAAAGCCTAGTTGGTGTTCTCTTGTGTGTGTCATGCGGTACAGTCAGTTGGTGAGCGACTTACGGAGCAAAGTTTGGCTATTTCATCGTATAGTCCAGGTGGTTTCGATACAATGTATGTTACACCCGATACGGTCTACAAACCCTACAGTTCTTTTTATCGTTTCGTCATATGTTTTATGTGTAAGCCTATCAAAAAATTTCGCCCGCTTCGCGCGCTTTTCAATTTCACGATCCAGATTCAAAGAACACTAACAATGCGTAACTCGGATCATGAAATATTAAGTGATATAATGCAAAATATGCCTGCAATTGCATGGGATAATGAGGCTCCCACATTTGCCCTTCTCATCATACCCTCGAAATAGGGAATGTCGGAACTTGGGGTAGCTGACATGGCCCGGCCCCCTGTTGGAAAAATTCTGCCGCCACCCATGGTCAGTTTACTTCTTTTGGCTTTCATAAGGGTAATTTCTGGGATAAAACCCAAAATTTTGGGTACGCTTTGTTCACTCTTCCTCAGTTCAGTTATACTTATAGCTAAATATAGTACAAAACCTTTCCACCTTTTCAAGTTAATAAGTAGAATACATGGATTTATGTAAATGTCGGGAATTGAATCGCATTTCGCTAAACCTGGTTAACGTTCACTTGTGTCCGTCGTACGGTACGACTAGTGACTCGAGGAGGGAAGTACAATAAAGTTATGCCCGATAGGGCCCAACTGTCCGCTCAATTGTTCTGTGTAAGCTTTAAATTAGTACAAGTTCTTATAAGTGTAGGCTTTCCCAAAAAATTTTCGCGCGCTTCGCGCGCTTTGTAATTTCACCGTTTAGATTCCAGGTTTTGATTCCAGTTTTTGCATGTCTCTTGGTTTATCCTTTCTTTGTCAATATGCGGTAAGTTGTGTAATCGCTGACGTTTATGGGAACCAAAATTTAAAAAAAAAATGAATGTGCCCTTTTTATGTTGGACCCCCCCCCCCCTCAGAAAAGACCCTAGATCCGCCCCTGTTAGGACGATAGTAAGAGCCCAATAGACAAGCCCCCAAGAAAAGGACACTTTGAGTGGTTAATCCGTCTCTGAACTGCTATTAAATTATTTTTTCTTATTTTACCTTGTTGTCGTTTCTTCTCTTCAAAGTGTTGATCAGGAGTATTCTATATACGAAATGTGACAACTTCTACCGATTTAATTGATTGAGGAATTCTTTCAGCCCCCAAACTGGCTTTCTGTTAAAAGTAGGTTAAATCCTGTTTCAATGTACTTTGTTAGAAGACTTTTATACGAACTGAGTTGAAAGATCGGTGATCTTGCGTAAAAGTTCTTTACAAGTTCTTTTCATATACTGGTAGTTTTTAGTTGATGGACATCTTTTCTGAAGGTAATTTGCCATTTTTTCTCGGAGGATGGCAACACAGTTGCTCCGGAGGTCACTCTATCTCCCTCTAAAACGGTCTTGTTTGTCATGTCTAAAGTAGATAGTTAAGAAGCGTCCGACTTACTTTCGTCGTTATTAAATGCGTCATCAGTCTTTAGCATTTGAAAAAGGACGGTCGATTAATTTTCTTCCACGGAATCTTATCTTATGCTGAGGATCCACTTACATTACGTGATAAAAGAAATAAAATGCAAACAAAATGCATAGAGTTCATTCTAAGAAAAAAGAAAAGGCACACTGGCAAGGTCCAAAAACAATTTTTCTTCATAACTAGTATGCAAAACTGCTTTGGAAAGAAAATTTCGTTAACCTATTTATAGAATACACGTATAAAAAAATTTAATGGCGAGATTTGAAAAGAAGCAAAGTATTTGGTGTTCGGTTTGGGCATTATAAGGAGGAAAATAAGACAGTAGAAAAATGACTTGGGCAAGTTTAAATGATAATGTTGAGATGATGTTAAAGTACCTTTAGTGTAAGGCAAAATCAACTGCCATATAGGGGGAATTTTCTTCCGTTTCATTTCCATCCGTGTTTTGTATTTCACTGTTAGCCTTGATAGAACGATTTGTTAGTAATCGCGTGGATAAAATAGTTTTCGCATTAAAGTATTTCTTGAACAGTAAGTGGACGTCAGAGCCTGCAGTTAGTGCACAGAAACAAATAAACTTTTAATCTTTTTTGCCATTACTTCAAAATGTTTTATACTGGCCTTTAACAAACCTAAAGGCAAAATCTTGCAATTTCGAGTCCCCATCTTTGCGTTAACTCTTTGAAACAATTAACAACTACCCTTTAAATGAAAAACATGTTTGTATAATTAAGTTTCAGTTAAATTGTGGAATACTCTCCCTTTAATCTATTGTGGTGGCAATGTTAAATATCTTCAGAATAAATACCCTAATTTTCACACAATGTACAGAGACACTAATTATCAACTTTAAGAAAGATTATTATTAATATTTCCATTGAATTTTATAGTTTCTTTAATTACAAACCTTACACCTTATGATATGTGATAAATCACACACCGGTACAAGTATTTTGTGACATGGAAGAAACAGTGTGCCTCTTATAAAATCCAAGGCAACAGTTTTATGTTTCTTTTAAAACATTGGGCTACCGCTTTCCCGATAGTTAAGCCGTAGCGAAAGGTGACACGAAAACCTTTATCACTTTCGCAGGGAAAACGATTAACGTTAGTAATTAATTTTGGAATACTTAATTAATTGATTATATAAATTAAATTAAATTTTATATAAATATTAAATTTTAAAAAATAAAATATTAAATTTTATAAAAATAAAAATAATTTTAATAAATTTTATTTATTTTTAATTTTTAATTTTAATTTTTAATTTTAATTTTTAATTTTTAATTTTTATAAAAATTTTATTAAAAATAAAATATTAAATTTTATATAAATTATATTAATTTTAATACGTTTAATTAATTAAACGGTCATGTTTAACGCAAACTTGGCTGTAGCATTTCGCATGAGGGTTTTCAAGTTATTATTTGTGTAATATAGAATCAAATACTGGCATGTGATATTGATATGTTATATTGTCATGTCCAAATTTGAATATAATATCAACTAATTAAAGAATCATTGGCTTCGAGGATGACACTTTTAATGCGTTACAACAGCATCTCTTTAGAATGCTATTCATCGGGTAAAGCCATGAATTACACATTCTTGCAAATACATTTACATTACGGTGACTATATAGATCTTACCAGTTTTTTAGAACAGTCTCCAGTTCCAATGTTTCGTACCCATTTTACAAGTGTCCAGAAAATATCCTAGATTGAAAAGCAATCTATAAAATTTTAAAACGTCCACATTTTATCCACAACACATTTAGAATCATTTTAAATACTTGGCTATTCTTGTATCTGTAAATTACATCCAGATGATTCACTGATGTTCACGACTTAAACTTCCACGGACTATTACTGCAGATCTTATGTATGACGTCACAACGACTTCATGTTAGAGGATAAACAATAAAACTAGCTAGAAAAGGTATATGACTGCAAACACTGTGCGCACGACGTACCGGTAACTTTCTTACGTGTAGATTTGATAGCGTGTCCCCCAGGTATAAAACTTTTTAACTGTCCGCATTTGTGTTGGTGTAAGTTACGCGCTCACCTCCGCCGGGGTTGCACTTTTTGTCGGTGACGTCATATGCATAAAGTCTACTACAGATAAGGAAACAAGACCTTAGATTACTACCAATTTTACATCGTTGTTGACTTGGGCTTGATGACATGGACTCGAGTCTGGCTCGAGTCACTATTTTCGTGACTTGTGACTTGACTTGCGATTTTCGTATAGACTTGTGACTTGACTTGGACTTGCATTGAATTACTTGTGACTTGACTTGGACTTGCAACAAAATGACTTGTCGCCAATGCGTCAGAAGTATTATTTAGATGGCCAATTTTGATTTAACTAACTCACTCCCGATCCCCCTTTCTTTGACTGAATTTGTGTTTCTTTACTCATGTCTGCGATCCTTTGTATGTTGTAACTTGTGATGTGAACAAGTTTCAACGAGTGTTTTTGTGTGGATTCTTCTATGTACTCAGGAAGCCAAACAAGGACATATGGTGCTGACTGCTCAGTGAACATTATTGCATGATCGTAGATGGACATCGGCAAGAGGATTAGGAGGCAGACGTGTACTGTATCCTATCCTATCACAGTTACCATCCGGTGATGATGATTTGTGCTGTACTGAAACATAACCGGAGAACTCAATTATTCTGGAACTCTTTCATGTATGGTACTATATGCCTAATTATGACTCGTGAGTAAGGTCTCACTGTTACGGTGTCGTGGCTACACTAAAGCGACCATGGTGACCACTACCACACGGACGGTTCGATGGGATGTAGCCATGCAAGAAACAAGTCCTCCAAGTTTTGTCAATGGCCAGGACTGTAGCCTGCGTGGGGGGGCAGGAGGAAACTTCCCCCTGAGATTTTCAAACCGAAAATGAAAATTGGCCTATTTGAGAAAAATTACTGAAATGATGAAAATTCCACCGTTCAAGCTATGATTTCAAGGCCAAAATGACCTGGAAAATCGCATTTAAAGGTTCTTTGCTCCCAATTTTCCCGGGGGGAATCCCCGGACCCACGCCATGTAGGCGCTCTAATGTGGGTTTCTCTGTCTGACGAATAACCATGTTCCTCCTGCAAGATATACCCCTTCCAATACACCAGCATGTACACCGGCTAAAGATAGCCAATGATTACATTTAATTATTAGCTAAACTCCATGAGTTTAAAAAGTAACTTTAAATTTTAAGGGCATAAGCAGTCGCTGCAAACTTATTTTGAAAAAGAAAAACAGCTAATTCTCACAAATATCTCCTTATTTCACTTCAAGTATCTTTCATGATATGTTAGAACATAAATATTGCATATTCAAGGTAAACCAAGGAGGTAGGCTATACGTGAATTTCTCAACTCAGTGAGAAACATATTGTAACGTGATTCTCAAGAGCCATTCATGAAATAAGATGTCCAGGTACACTAATTCAAATTGGGGTGATTGCATTTCCCCTTTAAATCAAATCTGTTTTCTTTTCGAAATCTAAATTTGTTTCTAAAGCATTGGAATTTTAAAGTAAAGAATGCAGCCTTAGGTTCAACTTTAAGTTCTAAAATGTGTATACCCCATATTTTCTTCCAAGCCAACGCTACGGCTACGCACCATCCTATGGTGGCTCCCCTAGTGACGTACTAAGAGCGCTAGGGGGGAATCTGCACCGAATACCAGCAATGTGGTTGTTACTATGCATGCCACAGCATATTTAGCAAATAATTAAAAGTTTAGATCATTTTATCAGTTCAAAGCTTTACCAAAGATAACACCATTTTGGATCTAGGAACACTTAGAACAAGAAAAATTTCTCAAAGGGTAGAGGTGTCATCCCTCCCCTACGGCAATATTTCCTTCAATTACACCCTACCAGGATAGAAAAAGTCACTTAATAATGAGGATTCATAGTAAACACATTATCAATTCTACGCTTTACGAAGCTTTAGAAAGATAGCACCATTTTTCATCCAAGTCACCTCACATAGACAAAAAATTCTCAAAGAGTATAGGATGTCCCCTTCCTTAGAAAGCTCCTCTTGCCTTCTGTGCAGCCACAAAATTAGTCGTGTGTTAAGACGATGTAGTTCTCTTGTTCTAGTAAGTTACTGTATCCTTTATTTCCAAAAAATTAAACATAAAGTGCACCCTTATACCGATGTCCGGTTGTCACTGTTTTTGTGGACGAAAGCATTCAGAGGATATGCACAGTTTAGAGCAGAGCAGGTAGTAGATGTCTGAGCGCACAGAGCCGTATATTAGGAATAGCGCCACCAATATAAAATATACTTGTGGGAATTGGGAAGGGTAAAGATTCACTAAGTCTTGACAAAGACTACCACAAAATAGGAAGAATATCACTAAATAATGACAATATGTAAAAATATAGTCAGTTCAAAGCTATGCCAAAGATACCGTAGTACAAATTTGAACCTAAGCCAGGCCTTACATGTACCAGTGAACATGTAAAAAAGGATTTGTCCGCCTGGGCGTTAACTATCTTTAGGCAAGATAGTGTCATGAACTGCCCCCCTAGAGATTTCGCCCAGGCTACGGCCCTGCAACCTGTTGAAATGAAGAAAAATTGACCGTTTTGCTGGTATGAAATTTTCCAAGATCCCCCCTCAAAACTGACATCTCCCCCCCCCCCCCCCGCACAGACTTGAGACTTAGCGCAAACACTGCAACTAGAACATCATAATTGGTCGTGATGTAGATGGTTGGTTAATATGGGTTTCGAGTTTAGGTTTCAGTAAGCTGTATCCTTCCCATGATTGACTCAGCGTGCTCTAATTCACATAGTTCAGTTTCGTCATCGCTTGCAGTACGGTATCATGTAAAGGGTGCCCCAAACTTTTTGCTTGCTTTGGAATGGAATATGACGACAAAGTAGATAATAGCCCTTGAACAGTCCATTCAGTGAGACATTGCTAGTCAATATTTATAATGACTTGTGACTTGACTTGTGCTCAAGTCCAAATGACTTGGCTTGACTTGACTTGACTTGATTTGCTATTGCTTTACTTGTGACTTGACTTGACGACTTGACTTGGAACTGAGGCAAAGGACTTGTGACTTACTTGGACTTGCCAACATTGACTTGTGACTTGACTTGGACTTGCAAAAATTGACTTGTCACCATCTTTGCAATTTTATCATGTAAGCAGGGGCTATAGTAGTTTGTCATTCTATACATGCAGTATGTAGTACTTATTTTACTACGCTGAAAGCTAGTTTTGTAAATAGAACATTTACCTTAAAACTGACAAAAAGGATGACGATTTGAGCCGGAGAACCTCAACAAACACAAATATTTCTCACAGGTATACTTATTCACTGCAGTGGCACCCTCCCCTAGGCTGTACATCTACCCACCTTCTACCAATTTGTCTCAATTTTTTATTTTCAAAACCTGGTACATTTATTTATACGTCTGAGGTCTGTTTAAAGTCAGTAACTTCCCTAAAGGCTAAACCTACTAACTTTCAGGGGCAAGAACTTTGCAAAAGGCTGATGGACAACCATGTCTTCACATTGCTAACAGAGTAGGCTCTATCAATATGTGGATATAGGGCCTAAACTCTCCTTGTATGGTCGTTTGTCAATCACCTGAGACGATTTACTTTCTTAAAAGGAAACGTACGTTCAAAGAGAAACGTAATCACACACCTGTCAAGGAATTGCATTAGCTGTAGAGAACGATCTTTTTTGACGCACAGAGGAGGCTACTTCATAAGGACTTGTGACTAGTTTTAATTAGATAGTGAACAATCAACCCGGAAGCACTCAGAGAAACCAGCTGAGACCCTCCACTGTAAGAAATTAACACTAGCAATATCAAATTTTAGTAATCCTAAGATTCGGTTTACTCTTTATGGAAGAACACCCATTTTACCAGTTTAAACCTAGGTTTCCGTATGACGGTAAATAAAAAATACTATGATCCCGTTGCCCTAATCGAGGCTCCTGGAAACAGAGTTAATATCACAGTAAAATAGACAAGACTAGAAGGTATAATTAATACTATGATTAAGATTCATCCCTTAAACTCCACTATCAAAAAAGGATCTCCTCATAGCTTAAGTTTATTTGCAATACTTAGATGTACTCCAACGTGCCTTTCTACCCAACCCAATCTAATAGTGCTCCATAAAGGTATAATTGCAGAAAACCTTTACACGGAAATGTGTTGTTTACCAAACCGATACTACAACCACCCTTCTTGACCAATTGGGCCATGTATGTTGATAACTGCTAACAGCAATTACAAAAATACCATCAATTAATAATAAAGTATATATATCAAGACTAATTCGTTCGTCTCTCAAGAAATCTTCGTCTAATATATCACTGCGAAGTCTTTACATGGTTGTCTTCTGCGGTTCTGTCGCACACACTGTCAATGTCGGTCTCACTTTTCAATCTGAACTGTTAAAAATTTCTATGAATTTACAGATATTTTTATAGCACTTTGTGTGTGTGTTTTTTTTCTGTTTTACATATGTGTGCTGTTATTTAACTAACATACATTTTTTTTAACGTAATAAATCAGTTAATAACATAAAGTTTCGGCCTTTTTCAAATATTTTCGCGGCTCCTAGGCCTTTTGTCTAAGACAATGTGTAAAGTAGTATCTGTTCTCCTCAGCCAGTTGAGAATGGGACCATGCGTGACAGACCCTTGATGTAGACGTCTGAGGGTCGAGAGGTTGGCCAGTTTAATTTTGTCGTCCTTTCGGGGACGTAGCTCCCTTTGGTAGCAGAACTCCTTCAGGAGTAACGTTTGGTTTCAGCTGGCTCTTCGCCAGAGAGTCAAGGAGACTTTGGAAAACGATCGGTCCTTAGGCTAAAATCATGCCTAGAAATGTGGAAGTCTAAAGGCTGAGAGGTTGGCCACGTTACCCCTTATGGGAAGTAATTTGAATCATAAAGAAATAGATTTTAATGAGAGTATTTTTCTATAATGCCAATTTGGCATCGCGGATTGCAATCCGCGATGCGAAAATGACATTTGGAATGAAGTGAAGAGGCTGTAACCACCATCCTATCATGCAAGCTCTTTTAGCCCCAAATCTTAACAGTCATGGTACACAAATCTGAAATAATTATGAAAAGCCTACTCCTGAGTTTTCGTAAGAGGGGTAGCTTGTGCCCGTTGAAAGCTTCTGCGAGGGTACAGAGGTCGCGAAAACAGACAAAAATTAAAGTGTAAAGTAAGTCAATGGAAAGAGTAATAAGTGGTGTGCTACCAGTAACACACACTAATTCAAGGGGAATCCCCGAGAAGGATATTACCCTACGAATTTAATACTTAAGAAAACTTGGGTGGGGTGGGGTGGGGGATAGTTTAGACCATGTTGTTGAAGGGATGTGTTCAATTTGTGATGTGTATAAAAAGGAATTGAAGTACTCATCCTGTAATTAAAGAAACTTGAAGGTATTCCAGGCACTTCTTGCAATATATCCTTCCGTGATGCAAAATGGCGTTTTGAATGAAGTAAAAAAGCAGGAACCACCACCCTATTATATATACAAGCTCTCCTAGCTCAAAATTTCAACAGTCAGGGTACCCAAATTTGAAATTATTGTAAAGGCCTACTCGTAAACGTTCACATGTAGGGGTAGCTTGTGCTCGTTGAAAACTTGTACAAGGGTCCAGAGACCACGGAACGGAACAAAATGTGTGTAAATCAGTGCAGGAATAATAAGTCGTGCGCTACCCTTAGTCGTCTGTTACGTGCCCGTTCACAACTGCAATATTATTGTAACACTGCCGCTTACACCAATCGTTGTCTTCAGTGATGTGATATAGACGTGCCTTGAAATTTGTTTGCATCTACCTGAGACAAGAGGGGGAGAAGTACCCTATCTTCTTCCAGTTGTAAGGATTTTATGATATTGCCGTATTGGAGTATAGACTGTTAAGTTGAAATACAAAAATGTTTTACCACTAAGTATCTACGTCGGTGAGTTACAAGAGGCTAGAATTAGCTTATCCATGTACAAGAGTTATGCTTGTGAAAAGATATAGATTGTTCTCTATAGTTTTATCTCTGGAGTGGTACAATAATTTAGTCCTGGCCCTTTTCGATGGTCACTAAACGACACAATTTGGGGTTTCTGCCCAATGTCTATTCAGTTTACAGGGTTGTCCGTAGTTTCCCTCTATGACCGCAGATGACCTCCATCAAAACAATGACGTTCTCTCCCGTAGTATGAAAAATTTATATACCAAGTAGGAACAGTATCCATCATCCTTGTCTTGTAATTTCGTGTTTTCCAAGTTTTTTAGTTTTGACCTTTGGTGACCTCAAATAACCTCTGACCTGCACCAAAATCTCTCACTATGATACATTTTTATACCAAGTATAAAGAAGTGTCCATCATCCTTATTGTCAGATATAGTGTTTACAAGCAATTTTCGAGGATTTCTTATATTTATCCTTGATGACCTCAGACAACCTTTGACCTCTGCTTAAAACAATAGGGTTCTTTTTCTGACTATAACGCATCCACATGCCAAGTATGAAAAGTATCCCTACTTTCACCTTGAGATATCGTGTTTACAAGGTTTCCGTTCTTGACCTCTGGTGACCCACTTGATCTATGACCTCCACTTAAAAAATAGGGATTTACCGTACCTCTCAATATGCAAAGCATATGCCAGTTGATGAGAACCAGCCATAATTGCTAAGTTAAGCGTCACAAGCACACAATACATGCATACAAGCACACATAGGTCTACCCACATACATACGCACGCGAATGCTCTCGCGCGTGATTAAATACATTTCTTTTGCCTTAGAGCAAGGAATCAAAAAGTGTTCAAAAGTTAACCCTGCCATAGCACTGTCCTCTTAAATATGGAGACTACGGGTTAAAACGCAAATTATTGTTTCCGAAACTTCCCAACCATACAACGCTTCAAGGTAAAAGGTAAAAAGTCACACTTTTAAACTTGATCTGAATTTCACATATTTAATGACGAGGGCTCTCACAAATTCATGTCCTTTTAAAGAGATAGTTTATGCAAATATGTCAAAACTATCAAATTTAGTGGGATGTGAACGTAATGTTTAACTTTACAATGTGTTCTCATAGTTGCATCAACGAAATTTGGAATTTTTTCGACTGTTCAGATAGAGAGCATCAGTGTTTTAACGAAAAAGTAAAAACTACGCACTAAATTAATTGAAGGGAAATATTATGTTTACATTAGATCAACATAGCACCGACAGAAAATAGTTTTCATAATAATTAAGCTATTCATTCTCACCTAGAAACCTCTGGCAATAGAGTTTGTCTCCAAAATGTTGTGCATTAAAAAGTTATAAATGATAATATTATATCATTTGAAAATTTGAAAGTCTAAGTAAACAATTTATGTGTGAGCTACACAGTAATGAATTTGTGTCTGAGAGAAATCTGTTTCTTGGAATTCAAGTCATCCGGTTACATTCTTGGAATTACCTATCATTTTCCATACGTAAATTATGGCTTTATAGTTTTGAAGATAAAAATGTACTGAAGTCCTTCATAAAATTCATATGCAATAAACAATATCTGATAAATGCCTGCGATTGGCAAACCCAGCAATGTGACCTTCAGTATGCAGTTCACGTAAATTAAAACTACAAAAATGATCTTATAGTGAAACGAACATGGTAACCATGCGCAATGTCCATGCCTTTCCGTCACATGTGGACACTTGTTTGTGCCAAAAGAGTTATTTCCAATTTTATACGTGTACGTGAAACCTATTAGTTCAGATCCACACAATTGTTAGTGACTTATCGCAATCCATGCGTTTATGTTGTAGTGCGCTTTTGACGTGTGGCATGCCACATGTGAACGCACATAATTACATGTGGCAGGGTATATGAAAATAAATACATAACGAAAGAAGTGTGGTCATGAGTGGTGACACATGTGGTATTGGAACCAATCTGACACACAGGACCACGCTTTTCCCTGTGTGATTGTCGCACCTTCTGATCTGGGTCAAAGTGGGGAAAGCTGTGTCAAGTTGATACATGTGGCAAACCAGGGCAAAGTATGACAAACAAGGCCAGTGAACGAAATCGAATTATTGAATTTACTTTACTCAGCACCACACTTCTCCACATATTTCCACAGTTTGCCAACTTGACCCCAGTTTGCTTCCTGTAACCTGTGTCAAAGCGTATATTTTGGTGTTCCACACATTGCCTCATGTCCAACCTGTGGAAATGCAGGTCAATGTCTGGCATTTTGGAAATGTGTGTCAACTAATTATTAGCGACACACACTGTGATGCAAAAATTCGCAGAAACTTCACACCTCTCCACACCCCACCATGGTTTTGCACAGCTTGACACAGTATTTCACGTGTGGTATTGAATTTTTGCCACACATTTTTTGTAAGGGTATGATCATCGAGATAATAATCTTCACAAACCTGATGAGTTTTCTTGCGTTCACCGTCAGTCTGGAGTCTTCTTTGGTAACTTTTTAGACTAAGGGCTTTCGTAGCTTAAAAACAGGGCTTTTGGAAACTTAACCAAAGATTGAGTCCTCCGGTGTTAAGTGCCAACAATTTAGCAAGCTCTCTTTAAACTCACTGGTTTAAAGTGTGGTGTGTGCGTTAATTTCAATAGTGGTATATTCTTTTCTAAAACTTTAGGCAGCAAGAGATTTGATCGTTCTGTGTAGCTAGATTGCCTTTGTGGCAGAATCAACTCTCGGTCCCTTTAAATACGTGAAACCAGTTTCTCTTTTAAAGCGTCACATTTTGGCCATCACGCAATGAAGTCGTATACTTTGCTGAGCAAGCGAGTAAATGCAAGAATCTATCCTTTGATAAATTTTTGGAATGTTACAAGTGAGCGTGCCGAGATTCTACCAAAGCATTGAAAAAGCTGTAAATGTCCAGCTACCCGTTGCACTGAAGAATTGTAGCGAAAAGTTTATTGTATTTTGGCTAAAGCAAAAACTTACGCAATTATTTCTGAATCCGGCGTAGTCGTGTTTCAATTTTCATAACTAAATTTTTAGTTCAAGTAGTTTTGCATAATCATAGTAGAAGACATGTTTTCGATTCTCACAGCGAGTCTCCATCCTTTTTCTGCAACCTTGACTCCATTGGTATAATACCATTGGACTGTCCATGGACACTCCCCCAATCGGGACACCACTTAGCGCACTAAATCTACAGAGGGCGTTATCACTTTTGCAAACGAAAACAAGAAGGAAGTGGAAAACCTTTGTGCATTTATTGCCATTTTTTGTTATGAAAGAAAGCCAATATGAATTAACATCAATTACGATTGAGTTGGTTGTTGTATTTGTGATAATTTGTATAAAATTTCTGTACGCTGATTTCCGGATTTTTACTCTGTGGAGCTTCTTTCTTCATATCAAAGTTTTGATCTGTACCCAACTTAAATTCTATTGATTTTCTGTTGGTAATTTTGATTGATGTCATTGTTATGTTTGTAATATATAGTGTACATTGTTTGGATGCTGAATTTCGTATCACTGCTCTGTAATTGCATCCTGGATTCATGGCAAAAATAAATTCTATTATTTTGTTTTCAAATAATGACTCATGTACCTTGAGTTGACTTATAGTATCAGTAAGGTAGATTGCGATTGAAAAGGCAATGAATAGTTTAGTGACCAGAAGTCCTCAAATAATATAAAATGACAATTCCAGAAATATATATGGTAATTTTTATTTACATTTCATACTGTCTTGCTGACGGGAAATCTTGAATTTTATCCTGAGCTTGCTGGAACAATATTTTTTGGATATACAGACAAAACGGTACTGTTCTGTTTTAATATCATTTTAATATTATTTAAAATGATTAGCGTGTCAAAAAGTGCTACACCACTTCATGGGGTGTGGAAAATGCTTAGCCATGGGAAAGGGTAGTCGCAGAGGGCAATTGGGAGTAGTTGCCCCATATCAAATTCGATGACTACACACTCCTTGTCATCCTTTTTAAGCATGAGTTAGAGCGTCGTTCATTACAACCTGTACATTCCAATGCCATCGTTTGCGAAAACCCGAAACGTGGGGTGTGTTTGCTCATCCCCCGTCCTAGGCCGTTCGAATGTATCAGTGCAAAGAATGCATTCTTTTCCAAGGTTCTGTAGAATACTTTCAAGGTAAAGCCGCACCTCTGTGTACGGCACTGTACGCTATAGAGTTACAGGGGTTTGCTTGCCATAATTTGGATTTGTGTAGCTGAGTAGGCAGGTAGGAGACTGCCGGCTCCACCAAGATGTTGTCGAAAGCACACCATAAACCTTTTCATACTATTTTATTGTTAAAATTGTTTTCCTCAACTATTCTCAGTCGAGTAGTTGTTTTTTTGTGTTTCTAGGCCGTCATTTTATGCTACGATTGAGGTAAGATCTTCATGTCTTGTAGACAAATGGATATGATACTGTACATGTTATCCTCGTAAGTGGTCGGTTGCCCAAACAGTTGCTCCATTCATCCATTAGTGAGTGAGTATAAATTTTTCTTCCCATCGATACATTTTTGCGTACTTAAAGCGTTATGGAATTATTGTACCGGTTACATTTTGCTGGTGAAGCTGTAATGATTGAAACCTTAACGTATACTGAAAAGGGAATCGCACTCAGTTGAAAAATATGTACCGCATATGTGGGTCAAAATGGTAATGCTAACCCTAACTTTGAACTTGAAACGCCCTTGAATTACCAGGATAGATTACGTTCTACTCTACAAACACCTCCCTGGTCTGACAAAGTATTTATAGCTTTCTAAATCCCTTAGGATATGGTCACTGGTCATGTATGGAAAGACTGTAGGTAAATACAATACAGTTGTCATACCCCTTGAAGTGCATGGGGCCACAATGAGTTGACGATTGGGTTGCCTAAAACTGGTACTGTGGCGAGTGGATAACGGCGGTGACATTTGAAGCAATAAGGCTTGGCAACCGGGAGGTTCGATCCCCGGCCGGGTCAGAGTAAGGTGGGCTTTATCATCCAATAACAGTCTACGGTTTTCCATCTCAACTGACTTTCCAACAGAAATTTGATATAAGTTGTTGAGTTGGTTATAGCCACCCGACGTGAAGTTGTAATTCATATGCCATATATAGGCGTCTCTCACATTTTTTGGTCGCTTAGCGTCGTAAAACAATTGCCCTTCAAAGCCTGAATTACAATTGGGGTGTCACTGAGAAAGTTGTCGTAAGTCCAGCCTAGATAAAGGCCTACCCAAACGTGCAGTTTGCACATTATACATAATGCGTGCAAAACAGACGAAAAAGGGTCTGGTATGAGTTGTGGTGAAACCCCTCCCTCTATAAAAAGTGGAAGGGATAAGGGCCTATTACAAAGAAGTTTTGAGAAAAAATTACCCCAGCTACGCCGCCCTAAGTCACCCCGTCGATGAAAACTTGCATGTGAACGACAAGCGCGGAAAGTTTTCTGCTCACCTTAGTGGCAAATCCCAACTTCCCAACAAACAAGTAGGAGCTAATGCTTGTTTCACTTCAGAGGTGGGGAAATTTGCCAACACGTGTCAGTATTACACATTTAAGAGGAGCCCACCATCAGCTGGCACGTGACATACCTAGATTTTTTTCTAAAAGGCCTTCAGTATTGTCAGAAATGGCACTTCTCCGACAGAATGGTTCATCCAAACATTTCTTCTTATGGAGTGTCATGCTTTAGTGCTTTTACACTTAAGGTTAAAAAGACCGTGGTAGAATGTATCAGTTTGTAAACGAGAGTTTGGAGATGTTTTGTCTCGAAACTCTCTGAAGCGTTAGGTCTAATGGCCCTATAGCGGGCTGTTGGTGGAGTTAGAGTTAGATGAGGTTTTACGGCCCAGTTTGTAGCCAAATGGTTTAAGTCGGGACGGCCACGGCCTTTTTTTCCAGTTGTGGCTAACTAGCTTGTTCCTACTGTTGGTGGAGTTCAAGTAATAACTCCTACGTGATTAATGAAATTTCCCAACATGCTGATAAGGAAATAATTACAAAAGACCATTTTATGCCATTTAAACTCGATCTCGCCAATTGGCGACTTGAGTATACTGTTTCAAAATATGTCTCAACACTCTCCACATGTCATGTTTTTATGACCATCTTTGACATAGCCTATAGATATGCCAATAATGGGTAAAAAATAGTTTTAGATCATGTGACCATTGACCTCTTGATTTTTGATATACCGTATGACGTCATCGATTACACATGCAGGAGTTTTTACGAGCTATCCACCAACTTTGAAATTGATCGGATGTGGTTTAGGAGGAACTGATGACATACATTTTTTGCAAAATTTTGGCAAAGTTGACCCTTGGCCTACATTTTGACCTTTGACCAAGCATCTCAGCAGCCAAACAAAAAGCACAATTTTAAAATTTGACTACGTTTTCAATATATCTTGTGGTTTAGTGAGTTTTTCGAACACACTGATAGGTAAATAATGGCAAAAGCTAATCTTAAGCTAATTTTCCACTGACCTCTGACCTATGACGTTATCAATTACACATGGACAAGGTTTGTGCCCTCTCAGTTTCAACTTGTTGGACCTACGCTTCAGGAGCAATCTCTACACAATTTTGCAACAATTACGCAATTTTCACCTTTGACCTACACTTTGAGTTTAAAACCCACCCTTTGAAGAGGCCAAAAGATACCATTTATTTTTTGTCTTTTCAAAATATCATTTTGCGACTTTTTCTAGCACACTAATAGACAAGTGAAGGCAACTACCCAACTTTTAGCAAAGTTGACCTTTGACCTCTGACGTTTTACAAATGACGTTATCAACTACGGTACGTATGCCCAAATTTTATGGTTAGGTCCCTGCCCACCCATTTTGACCTTGATTGGACCTACGAATTTGGAAAAATTTGCTACATACTTTTTCGCAAAAGTTAGGCACATTTAACCTTTGACCTACCTTTTGACCTTTGTGACCACTGCCATTATCACCACAAAGAACACTTTAGAAGTTGTTTAATCAGTCTTAACACACCAAGTGTTTTCCATTACTTTTTCTAACATACTGATAGGCAGGGGCGGCGCCAGGGTATTTTGAAAGGGGTGGCAAACGTGGGGTGAGTAATCGCCGTCCTGCGAGAGGGGTCGAAGGGGAGAAGGATACCCCTCTTTTTGAGAAGATTTTGTTAATTTAAGGTTGCTTAGATGCCAAATGGTGCTTTCATTTGTTATATTTTTGTACTGTCACCCCACCCCCACAAAAGTATGCCTTAAAAACGTTACTTAGACGATTTTATTTTTTGAGCTAAAAGCCATAGGGGCGGCAAATGCCTGCCCTGCCACCCCTGTGGCGCCGCCTCTGCTGATAGGCATATTATTTTAAGCTAATACGACCTTTGATCCATGACG
Source organism: Holothuria leucospilota (assembly GCA_029531755.1). NCBI lineage: Eukaryota > Metazoa > Echinodermata > Holothuroidea > Aspidochirotida > Holothuriidae > Holothuria > Holothuria leucospilota. The sequence continues at coordinate 11,625,956 of CM055962.1, read as the reverse complement.
GCATCAAGTTATAACTTGATCTGACCTACGGTTAAGGAGGAGATCACGGCACACATTTCGAAAAATTTAGGAAAATTTGACCTTTTACCTACATTTTAACCTTAACATAACCAGTAGCGAACCAGAAGCACTATTGTATTAATTATCTTATCGTTGATAACATATAATGTGGTTCCATTACATTTCTAATATATTGGCAGGTAAATATTGGCAAAAACCAATTTTAGCAAATTTGACGTTTGACTTATGACAAATCAATTACGTACACACAAGTATACTTAGGAAGATACTTAAGAAGTTTGAAATAGATCATACTTACAGTTTAGGAGGAGTTCGAGACACACTGTTTTGCTCACAGAAGGGAGTGTCTATTGGCAACTCCCTGCTCGCACATACCCACTCAGACACTCACTGAGACACTCACACAGCTTCACAATTGTGATGTTAGGTGAAGTAAAATATCTCATTTCCCTTTACACTATGTGTCGAGAGATAAGATAAGAACACCCTCCATTTACGGACAATGAATGCTCGCAAAGCGATCTGGAAAACAAATATTTTTTCCAAGATGAGCGCATAACGAGAAATATACATTTCGAAACTTTGTACCACACCATTGTACTATTATTAAACTGCTCATGATTTTGGATTTTTACATGATCTATTTATAATGTTTGGCACCCTTAGAAAGTCAAAAATGTATTTTTAGTTTTCTGCAAAGAGTTTTACCAAAATAATTCCGTGCATTATTGACCAATTGAAGCCAATCAGACTCGATTACATCACAGTCATTTCATATGAAAAAGTTGTATGCAAGATTTGCATCGAAGCACTTTCAATTTATCCAGCGCAACAAGTCTGCCAAGAAGGTGAGCCTGAATTTAGCATGCCCAGTAATCTGCTAAAACGTTTTTTTTTTTTCATAAAGTATGTCTTCTCAAAAGGAGTGGTATGTGGAAATGTTGGAAGAATTCCCATACTTCGCATACTACCCATGCCTTCGTCCGTAATCGTCAAATTCTCAAGATCATTCGATCGGGCTTTAAAATGCGAATAAGTTTTAGGAGAGGCATAGCACAGAATGTAAAGGCGCAGAAAGCGCGAAATTTTCATGGTTTGCCAACGTTTTGACAACATTTGGTAGTTTGTGAAAGATCTGTGAAAGAAAACAGTTAAAGCAGATTATTTTTCATGTAACAAGGCACACCTCATTCTGTGGCTTACAGCTATCTATATGTGTAACATCTTTTAGGGCCATGGTAAATTTTTCATTGAAATCGATTAAGGGAACGCGCCCCTCGCCATGCACCGCTAGTGAGGGTGCCACGGATGGAGAAACTTTCTCAGGTTAAGCAAATAATGTGACTTCATGCAATCTACAATGTGCAGCAGAAACAGGGAGAATTTAAAGCAGCATAGACTAAAATTATTGAACGTAATACTAAACTTTAGCATTAGATTCATCTTACATTATTATGCATTAATATTTCTTTCGTTTGATACTCGAATTGAACTTTCAGCCATTCTAGCCTTGATTGTAAGTGAGTGGACAATGGTCACTAAACCTTATGTTAATGTTAATTGCCGAAGTCACGTAAAGTGCTTCCGGTTCCACAGCCGAAGGCTTTAAGACATTCATTCCGAAACGATTTATCAAATAAACCATAAATAAAAGGGTTAACTGCATTATTGATAAAGCCAATGAATTCTGCCACTCGAATCAACACGAAAATTATCTCACTTGATTGTTTTATATGGTTTAAAGTTGAGTCTGGTAACGCCCTTGCAAACATCATTATTGGATGGGAAGTTAAAGATATCACGGCAATGAGAAAAAGCATAATAGTAATGCGTCGCTGTACAGCGAGTGATACTTTTGATGTTCTTGTTCTCTTAATTGATGGCAAGGCCCGTGACGACGATTTTACAGCTTCGACAACAAGATCTCTAGACGATGTTTCGGCTGAAATTGCATCTCCACTTTTATGGTTTCCATTTTGCTTTTGAATATTCATTGAAGAATTAGTACCATTAAGTTGAAAGTCAGCGTTTTGCTGAAACTGTCCAGATGAGTTCGAGATTACTGAAATAGGTTTAGGAGTATTTTCTTCGGCATCAGTGCTTTCGTCTTGTATATTGTTTTTCACTTTCCTTTCAGCATCGCAACGTGATCCTTGTCCTCCAACTGACTTAATTTTTACTGCATTTAGATGTTCTTGATGAAGATGAATCTGTTGCATACCGACATGTGACAACGCAACAGAGCTTGAATATATTTGATTATTTGTCACAAATGTTGCTGCCGTAACTGACGAAAAGCCAGCTGTTTGTGGTGGACAGACATGAACGCGATTTTTGCCTAGCCTATGATTTCGGATGGTTCTCCAAACAAGAGAGTAGCAAATGATAATGACAACGACTGATGACATTCCAACGGTGTAACCAATGACTTGTGCAAATTTTAGGAACGGATAAATGTCAAATCGTCCTTTGCATGAAATAAAGTCATATTCTCCTGAAGAAACACGTACAACGAAAAGTATTGGGAAAGCAAAACTTAAGGAAAATACAGCACAAATTGTTGAAAGAATTAAGGAAGTACAAACCGACATTCGTTTGGTGTGAGGCCAGCAAACAGCCACGTAACGATCTAGTCCAACAACAAGGCTGGTTAGGACTGACAGTAGAATAAATGTTACTGTAATGTAGTACATACTGCTACATAGTATCTGTTTTGTGTCAACAACACTAGTGAAAAGAAAACCAACATGCAGTAAAGTAGCAACACAAAGAGTGAGATCCGAAATCGCCATGAAAGAGATAAACACAAATGTACTTGACTTTTTGGCTTTTCGAAAGTAAACCTTAAGCACCAGAACATTACCAGGGACACCAATAATAAATATAATGGCGAGAAAAACGATAGTTGCCAAGTCAGCGGTCTGAAGGCCCATCTTGCAATGGTTCATAGAACGAGTAATAGACGGAGTGAAATAGCTTCTCTTCCTCTTCTAGTATGACACATAATACGAGGAGAAAAACATTTTATCTTTTTGACCGCGTAAGGTAAGAAATGACATTAATCCAACAGGAGGAGTCAGGAAATGTCATTTTATCAACAATCCCAAGATGGTAAATTCAAAATAAAGTTACACAAGGCTTGGTCAAGTGAAAAACTACTTTGGTTTCTAATGACCGCTTACCGTCACCGACGATTCGTTCAATTAAGTCCTTTTGCTTGACACCGGATCACAATTGTTTCAAAAATTCGCCCTGTATACGTTTGTACAATCGAAGAGATATGTACTTCCAAGAAGTTGTCACTGTCATACTTCCATCAGTTCAAAGATCGATTCTGCAATGATCTCAATGATATTTTTTGTTATTTCTAGTATAGGGTGCTTGATAAGCCAAATGGCTTTCACGTGGTCTCTTGACCCTGAAACGCTGCACTAGACTGTACTTAAACTCATACACCTATTTGAGGTGTGTATAATCACTTACAACAAACATGCTACTGGTTACTGAACAATAACGGATGCCTTTTGTGGAGACAGCCCGACAGGACATTTTAACTTCGGATCGATGTCTACTAGACATAAGCTTCAGGTACGCCCTCTATATCCGTTACGGTGATAATAATTTGTAGCATATACTCCAAACTGACAAAGGCTGTCACTTCTTAAAGGGGCCATTTGCAAATCAATACTTCGATGGAGTTATTTACAATTGGCAATAAATTTTGCAAATTTTTTTTTGTTATTATACATCAATAGAAATTTATCCATACTAGATGACGATGAGCTCTGCAACATTATGTAAATAATTTTACGGAACACGAATTTAATGATGTTCGACTTCACAACAGAATTCGTTTGTTATTTTTAGTCTCGATCGATTTCAAATTTCATGTATATGGGGTAAATTTTTAATCTTACATAATCTTCAATCATTTTCGCGCCATGACATTGTCTAAAATATCGATTATTTGAAAGGTACCAACATTTACACGTCAATAAACTATTCACAGACTGACAGGACACTGATTACAATACATCCATTAGTGCTTATACTAGAAAGGCTGAAAGGAGATAGCGTGCTATCAAGTCTATCTTCGATTAAAAAGTATTTTGTTAGACGTTTCGCTTCCTATGGGATATGTGTGACTAACTTTACTTAGTCAATGTAAAGATTACATCAAACTTAATTGGTAGTTTTCAACGACAACAGTTTCTAACCCATATCAGAAATTCCTTTTTAGCGTCGTTCCAATTTGCCTCATCAGCGAATAGATATTCCATTGAAAAATTGTCAAAAGTCGCAGCAACTTTACCCAAAGTGCTTTCTATTGTAAGCTTTAAGAAAATGATGGTTTGCGATCTTTAAATTGAAGTTCAACGCTTAGATTCTTTTAGTTAGGGAATAAAATCAAAGGTGACCATCTTTCTAAACCTGATGGCGTCACGGACATGGGCTGAGAGACCCGAGGAGAAGCCCATATGCGTGACATTATAACCTGTTCGGATCAGATATAGACTGGAAGCATGTATTTATTCCCATTCATAAATGCTTTCATTTCGGAGAAGCTTAAATGCGAAAACCTTTCTTTCTCAAAAAGCATTCTTTTGAATATTTTGTAGCAGGGGTGTAGGGCAGGGGTGTGGAACCTCTGGCCCACGGGCCGTATGCGGCCCGCGAGATCTTTTCATCCGACCCGCAAGGAACGTAATGCATTGAGATACAAAATCACTTGAAAGTGAGAATGGTAATAATCTTTTAACCCCACTGCCCACCGCTTATCCTGCTTATATCACTTTCCGAATATTGCTGCGGAACTACCAGTATATTACCAGGGAGTTGCCAATCTAATGGAAACTCCCTTCTAATGGCAACTCCCTTAAATCAGGGAGTTTTTATATTACTAAAGTCCTAGCGTGAGCAACTTTTGATGTAACGTGCCCAAAATTTCGTGAGACATAATCAGTGCAGAATCCTTGTACGTCTAGTGGTAACCTGATAACGATAGCTTTGTGTGGGAGGATGACATTACAAAGAAGTGCAATATCACAATGCACAGGTCGATCTTTTACAGCGCGAAAATCAGTGCGCTCTTTACTTATTCCTAAAGATAGATTCGGGAAGAGGGGTATGGCTGTCCCTTCAAAGAGTGAATTAAAGGTAAAAGAGTGAATAACAGGCTGAAGAAAAAATTAAAGTTGGTTTCGTAATACGTGTTTTTTCAGGGCGCTTCGCGAGCACTTTTCAGAAGTGCTCATTCATTACTTATATATAAATGAAAAGACAAATGATCATAATGTGATACTTCTGGTCTAAGCAGTCTTGCACATTTTACGTCATTTAAAGGCAGTGGATGAAGATTCTGTTTCCTACAAATTTGTGTAAACTTCTGAGGCTCCGTGGGTTTCGCCTCAGTTACCTGCCTGGGATTTCCCTAGCCCCCACCAGGACCTGTTTGGAACCCCTTTGCCTGGGAGCCTCACAGGCGCGGATCCAAAAATTTTGAGGGGGCCCAAGATGGAAAATCTCATGTGCACCGAAGGTGCACCACGAGCGCAAAGCGCGAGTTCCTACGCGGCAGGTCCAGGGGCCCGCGTTAGGGCCCCTGGCGGGGTCCAGGGGGCGGAGCCCCCGGAAGCCCTCGCAATATTACAATTTAAGAGCACAGAATTCGGCTCCAGCTCTTATGTCAGATAAATTTTATGCCTTTTCATGTTGCATGGAATTTGATGTGTATGGCTCAGTATAAGTTACTATATGTATGCAGAAGTTCCGGAGAATCTAAGTTATCTTAAAACTTACACGCCAACATTATGAGCCCGCGTAGGTAACTTGAAATGATTGTTGCCATAATGAGTGTTTTATTTTCGTTATACGGTATTCGGGTATAGGACGTCAGATGAAACAATTGCGCGCGAAGCGCGCCGAAAATTTGAATGTACATTTAAAACCATTGCTATGACTAACGGTGTCAATTCCCTTTATGTGTGTCTATCAATTAGGAGGTGGGTCGATACTAAGTTTTCAGTTCTCATAAGAAGAGGAGGGTGAAAAAATGAATACCAGTGGCTTTACATCCTTACAATGCTGGCTCCTCTGAATGCACACGAATAATTGGCTTATGGTAGAACCCCATCGATGAGTAATGCGAATACGTTTGAGACCTTATTGATAGTAAAAGGAGCAATTCAAGGCTAAAAGTGCGCAGATCAAGCGAAAATCAAGAAATATTGAGAAGACTTTGCAAAAACCGTGAAAGATTTGAAATGATTTTTGGTAAAAAGTGTTAAAAATAAATCCATCACCCAATAAAAACGTACCTACCTCCGTATGCGTACACAATTGCGCACGAAGCGCGCCGAAAAATTTCGGTATAGAGCCTCCCGGGAGCTCTGCATTAATTGTACACTAAAAAGTTAGACCAACAGGACTCTCACAACCCTTCAGAAATCTATGACCGAGTTGACCGAGTTGGTGATTGAGGGGAACCGCAGATAACTGCTAAACCGTGCCTTTTTAGGCAGTAGGATTTTGCACACGCTATATACAAGAGTGTGAGAGTCTTCTCTTGTTAGTACATGAGAGTGCAATCCCAGGAAGGGGTTTACTCTCCCCTTTGAGAAATTTTTGTTAATTTTAGGGGGCCTATATGCAAAATGGTGGTATCCTTGGGTCATTTTAAAGTGATTGTATGTTTAAAAATGTCCGCAATTTAGTGAATTCTAACTTTTGTTCGGGTGAAAAAGGGGGTAAGAGACGGTTAATATATTGTCTTCAAACCTCCTTAAGTCCCAGGAAAAAATCATGGGCGTGGATCCATCTCCAAAAGTGTGTGTGGGGGGTGGGGGACTTTTTCACATTTGTGAATTGCCGTCCTGGTGGAAGAAGCTGTGTAGGTAGCCTTGCTTACGGGGAGGCAATAAGTTTTGTGATCGTCGGCATGGGGTAGGGGTCTAAGGGAAATTTTTCTAGAACTGAATGCCCTCAGATGCAATTAGGTGCAACAAAAGTGTAGGAATTTTAGGTTATTTTCTTCTAAAAACTTCGTTTTCCTAGGCATTATTGCTGTCTGTTCCATCATTTTTGAAAAAGTGAGGGGGACTTTTTGACGATGCCCCCCTTCCAAAAAGTGAGGGGGACGCGTCCTCCCGTCCCCCCCCATGATCCACGCCCATGGGAAAATTGTACACGCAATTATACCTGCGTGGAGTCCACAGAAACGTTCTTGGACTATAATAAATTTTTTCCTTTACATTTTAAAAGGATATGCAAGGTTGACAGAGACAGTATAGAGCCTCCCGAGAGCTCTGAATTAGTTACATTATACAAAAGAGGGACCAACGGGATTCTCACCACCCGGCATCCATATGGGAGGAGACATGATTTATCACCCTTTTAAGGTTTAGCAAGAGGGATAGTGTAGGCAAAATTCGTTTCAGAAAAGATTTGCGTCGTTATTGAACGTCGCGGTAAAATGTTTGGAAAATTAAGCAACGGCAATTACGTACTTTCAATCTTTCAAATCATGTGCTAGACTAGATTAGTCAAAGATCCCATAATGATGAGAGCCCTACAGAGAAGGAGATTAACTTTTTAGAAAAATGTTTGCATTTGAATAATTTTTTGTGTCATAGCTTTGTCAATGGTATATGAAATCGGGTGTAAACGCTGTCGTATGCGCACGAAGTGCGCCGAAATTTTGAATAAAATATTAGTCCATGACAAAACCTGCATCGGACACCGTCACTTTCCCACCTACCTGTGCTATTCAGAAACGAATTTTCTGAAAAAGCACTTTTGCTCCTTTGTTCCCCCGTGAGTAGTTACCGAAAGCTATTGATAATAAGGACAACTCTGACACAAGGCTTGACGCTTGCGGAGCGTGCGAAAATTTGGAATTTGTCAAGAATCTCCAAAACTTATGATAGTTTGAGAACAGTTTGTGAAAGAAAATGGTTCGAACAAATAAACCAATCATCAAAAATACATTTCACCCTACACCCTCCACAGAAATCTATAGCTTAAACGTCTTTTGGGACCATTTTAAAAATTTTCAAGAATCGATGGGGGGGGGGGATACACGTCACCCATTGCCCACTGTGCCAACGCCACTGTCTGTAGCTTAAAAGCCTTTTGAGTTCATTTTAAAACTTTTCAGTTTCGAAATCGAATAGGGTATGCACGCCGCTACTTTGCCTGCAACAGCTGGTGCCACTGTGCACAATAGCACGTCACCTGACAGCTTGTCTTCTGGATTCATTCTGCAAGGTCTGTATGGCGAAAACTTTGCCTCTCAATCCTCCAGATTACAAAAAATTCACTCTTTAACACAAAATTGTTGCTAAATTTCAGTACAGCTAGCCGGACCCATACTGCATATGTCACGATGTTTACTTATTTAGATCTTAAGCCAAGGATCATTACTCAGCCATTCAGGGCCGTAGCGAGCGGGGGGTGTGGGGGTGTCACACCCCCCAATATTTGGTCACCCGTCGGCAAATTTTCGGTCTGTCGGCAAAAAGGGGAGAGGGAAAGGAAAAGAAGAGGAAAATAGGAAAGGAAGAAAGTAGGAAAAAAAGAGAGAAGGGAAAGGAAAGGAAGAGAGTAAAAAGGGAGAGGGAGAATGAAAGAAAAAAAGAGAAAGAGAGAACGGGAGCGCGTGGCCAGTCTGTTATCGGCTATTTCGATTTCCAGCTCTTCATCTAATTGGCCCATTCAAGTTGAAGGCACGTCGGCAAATTGAATATGCATGTGATGGCCGTAGACGGCCGTGGCCGTCGGTGTAATTGGACGAGTGACTGAGTCCGTCGGCAACTCGGAGAAAGAAAGGGAACCAGTGGTGGCGCCAGTTGGGGGCAGAGGGGCCATGCCCCCCCCTTCGGGGAAATTTTCCGATTTCGTCGGGGAGCTGTTACGTATACGATAAAATATGTAGTCCCCGACAAAAGCCCAGTCGCCCCGACGATTTACTTAATTTTGGTCTAAATTAGGGCAAATTCTTCAATAAAACCCCAAATTTTTCAGTTTTCTTCTCTAAAAACCCAACTTTTTTCAAATTTTCCATGTTAAAAGCCCAATTTTTTTCAAATTTTCTCGAAATAGAGCTCAAAATTTTCGGCGCGCTTCGCGCGCCAAAGTTGTCCTTCAAACATCGTTTAGGAAATCTATCGGTCTTGTTGAGGCTTTGGGTTGTTGGTCTCCCCTGTCGGGTAAATCCTGGCGCCACCCCTGAAGGGAATTAAAGGCTTCCATATAAGTGCACTATTTCGGGTCATATGACATTCTTGAAAAACCACTTTCTGCATATTATTCCTCATTTTTATCATCACCATGGGGAGCAGCGCCCTATTACCCATGGAGTAGGCATCCTTAGCCCGTTTTCTGAACCCTAACCTTGACTTCGAACTCATTTTGCAAACTCCCGAGGATCCGGTTTACCCACAAACATCCTGGGAAACTGAATAATGCATCCCGGGAAAAAAATAATCCGTGCAGCGCGTGTCTTCCCTTCACTGCAGTCTCAGGCTTTTAACTTTTGAACACCAAAATGAAACAGATACAGAACCCGTCCTGGCGTTCAAAGCATATTTTGAACACTTGTGTTAAGATTCTGAACACTTTTTCTCCCTTTTTGAACGCCGGACACCTATTTGAACATTTACCATATTTGAACGCCTGATGCGTCTAGTGTTCAAATGCTGAAACGCATAGTGTTCCAATTCTGAACGACAGGTCCAGCTCCTCAATTATAGTGGCATGACGGGACGAATAGCCTAACACATTAAAATTATCCGGAATCTTTGCATTGGATTATGTATTATGAATCAAAACATACCTACCCTGCATGAGACTTAATTTTTTACCCAGAGATTATGCTAAAACCTCAGAGCTTCCGGGAGCTTTGCCCCCTGGACCTCCACTAGTTGCCTTAAGGAGGGCCCATTGTTTTAGCCAGCCCCTACTTGTGCGACAATGTCGCATAAACGGCGACAAATGTCGCACAATAAAAATCTGACAAGCAAATTCTACCCGGGTGTAAATTTTGAGGTTCCTCATTAGGGCAGAAATCTACTCAATATTGCACCATTTGCAATCTAGGCACCTTTCAAATTGCAAAAATTTCCAAAGGGGAGGGGGACACCCCCTTCCCTTAGACACCTCCCCCAGGACACAGATCAGTAAATGTGGCATTGAGAAAACTTCCTGACTGAAACACTGGCGGACCTCTGGATCCCAACCGCTTAAAACTATAGCGCCTTGACGAGAGGAATACAGCCTAATACATCAAAATAATATATGTGGAGGATCTTTGCATTTTATGATGCATAATGAACAAAAATATATCCATCTTAAGACTTAATTTTTCACCCACAGATATGCTAAAAACTCAGAGTTTTCGGGGGCTTCTCCCCCTACCCCCTCCGGCGGTGCTTTGCCCCTAGACCCCACCATGGGCCCTAAGGCGGGCTCCCGGACCCCACCCGCTAAAGCTCGTTTCCGCGCTACGCATTACCAGATCTGTCGGCAAAACATAGTCTCTACACCCCCCCCCCCCAAAGAAAACACCTTCGCTACGCCCCTGCAGTCATTCACCTGTTTTCGAACATTGTCGCTCTCCTTTCGTCGCCAACCACTTTGAAAGGTATCTAAAGAGATAATCCAGCTATAGCTCCACCCATCCCCTACAGAAATATACACTTGAATACGTTCTTAGACACTTTTATTCATTTTTTGCTCTTAATTTTTCTTTCTCCTTTTCTTTTTTCTTTTTCTTCCTTTTTTCTCCTTTCATTTTTTTTTTCGTGGCGGGGGAGGGCGGGCCCCCAGGCCCCCCGGATCCGCGCCTAGAGCCTTATGTGGCAAGCTTGTTGCGTCCTCGCTGTCTGCGGCCCTCGAGTGGATTATGACTACCAAAACAGCCCGTTAGAGGAAAAAGGTTCCCCACCCCTGTTGTAGGGAGAGCTACAAGAGACTTTCTAGTGAGGTTTCTCATAAGGCATTATAGGTTATAATAGTTTAGCTGCTTTTATGAATTATAAGGCCAGGCCTGAATATTCTAATGTATATCTTAGGAATCTAATCTTCGTTGTTCTATTCATGAATATTCTGAATATTTTGGGAAATACCGCTTACCAAGTAGCAACTATTTGGCGACCTTATCAACCGGACTTTGTAAGTGAATATTGTACGTTAACAAGTTTAAGCTGGCTAACTGGATGGAACTGGCTGTGAGGCAGCCGGCTAGGCTACTTCTGAGAAAGTTTTCACAAGTTTTTCAAAATAGATGACGCTATGCCATATATGTATGGAAATATGGTTTGAGCTCCATTCTGGAAGGTAGAATACAACTTGCAAGGATGACCGGCTGGGGAGCTGGACTTGTCTGAAAAGAGCGATTTCTGGTAATGAAAATATCAAAGTTGTGCCATTTTGACCTAATGAATTAACCATAAGATAAAACTGTACATTCCAAAATTTTCCACGGGAGTGGGGCACCTGGGATGGCACGGATTTGTCGTGGGGACACGTGCCCCTCCCGTGCCCACCGTAGCTACGTCACTAGGTGGGGGTGGGTGGTGCGTTGTGATCGTGTATATGAATAGTTAATAGCGTACAGTTTTACGCAGTTCGAAGAAGAGTTCTTGCAAACGTTCGCGGACGTTGGTATTACAAGTACAGCCAGTATTGGTACAGGAGTAATTAGTACACGTCCGCCAAGCGGGCAAGCTGCAATGTGTTTCACATGTCCCGCTCGATGCACGTGAGCTTTGCTCCGGCTACTCCGGCTTTCCTCCCACTTGGCATCTGTATTGCCACGTACTAAACCGAATGACCAGCCAAAGAAGTCGGTTACGAGCCGGACCGAAGCGCCCTCGGGTGGAAACAGTTAACTAAACTTTGATTTGCTTTTGCCTGCAGTCATTTGAGTAAACCTTCGGTGCACCTCTTCCCAGAGGTTCACGTTAGCGCTTTCGTCAGGAGGTCGATATAACAAATGGTTTCCGAGTCGTCGTGTTCGTTTGACAGCCCTTATCCCCATGAATGGTTTTCTTCTGAGTCCTACGGTAGCGGCATTGTCACATGAGGCAAAATTTGCCTTCTCTGAAATCAGCCATAGCTACCGCAGATTTTAGGGGGAAACTGCTGTTCCCAATTAAAGTAACCAACCACTGGTTCATTACTTCAATTAGCTGCTCAAATGAGCAGCACCTCGTTAAAAGCTTTGGCTACTATTCTAGTACAACAGTAGCCCAGCACTGGGTTTTTTATTACAACGAACAACAGATTTTGCCCTGTAATTGGTAATGGCAAAAAGGGATCAAATTGCTTATGGTCACTGAAGGTTAGATCACCTTTCAGTTTAATCCGAGATAAACTGCTATCAAACTTCAACCTTTAGGACTATTGACGAATGCTTGAATGAGCACCTAATTGGTATTGATAACAACTCTTGACAAGTTTTGGCGTAGAAAGATTTTGCGAAATGCATGACGGAATTTCAGATCTTTATTGAGATGTGTAGGGTGATGGTCCCCCCCCCCCCAAAAAAAAAATGTCAATAGGTCATAATCACTTATTGTATTAAGTTTGCCTGAGTTCTGACGTTCGTTTGAGACAATTCGCCACTTTTTTCAAGATCAAGGATGAAAGGTAGATGAGCTTTTCCACCTCATATAACAGCATTCTAGTCGTGAATATGAAGGTAGCTTCTAGTTGTAGACAGTAAGTCAACGCTATCTCTATTAAGGTATGACGAAAAACATTACTACCAAATGCATACCATTTACCATATATATAAGCACCAGGAATAAAACGTCGACCCAGGTTGACATTGTTCACCTTGCTTATAGTAAGGGGAAAGGTTTACTAAAAGCCCAACCTCCTATCTAGATAAGATCCATGGGAGAAAAGCTGTTTCCACCCCCTCCCCGGGCCCCTTTAGTTAAGTAAAATCAGAAGTTTGCACCGGCCTTTGAAGAGTGATTTTTTTTTGGCAGAAATATGCAACTGAAGCTATACCTGTGAAAATATGCAAATTATTTTCTGCGATTTTAACGTCTCGCAAACCTCAAGTATCGTAAATTTAAAATTTGAGATAAACCTATTCTAAAACTGGGTTAGCATAAATAATAAAAAACTCACTACATCTATCATCGCGATATTACTCTTAGAGAAATCTAGAGCATCGACGACATAAATAAGAGTCAAAAACCATGAAAGAGGTTAGAACTCACAATAATTTACAAACATCTAATTGTAGTAATATTCTGCCACAAATCAAAATTAGGTTTCAGTCCATATTTGAAGAATTATGTATAGTGTAACGAGATGAAAATCACTTTTACAATGGATAAACAACATCAAAATAATACATAACAAGTAACGTCTGAGACAACAGTCTCACAACGGCTAATCAAAAAGAGTGTCTCATTATAGATCCCTTAAGAATCTGACCTGAATATACCTGGCCAAAAGCAATCTTCACTTACTTAACCAAAACAGGTACCGAAGTGATAAAATTAAGATGCGTAAGTATATTCTGTTAATTTTATTTCTGTATAAAAACTGCACCCACAATAAGCTGCAAAAAATTTTGATAACCTACGAACACTGCCTGTTTAAGATTTTGTCTAAAAGAAACTAAACAATAATTGGAGTGTTTCTTAGTCATGCATGGCGATTGCGTTCATTATATCAGGGAACTGTTATTTGGAAGGAGATACATCGCTTTGAAGCGAGGTTTGACACTGCCGAGGTCACACAGTAATCTGTCTCTTGTATCTCTCTCGGCATTTTCTATAGGGCTTACACTGGATTAGGTAGTTCATACAATAGAGATTTGTCGTCTGCTACATCAACTGTAAGACTGGGGGTTTTTCGATACTGCCACAGCATTAAAAGTCGTTAGGCAATTAAATAACTATTGCATGTTTGGATGCTCTTTGACGCAGATGAGAGTATACCAGTAAGGTTTTATGTATAAATGCGAACATGATTCTATACCTGGTATTTCCGGAAACTTTCGTAAACTTTTGAAATTGTTTTGAAAAAAATTAGACTTCTCCCTCTGCAGCTCATTTGCTGAGGTTCGTTCTATAGGAAGGGGCAAACCTCATTGGTTTATTTTAATTAAACAGTCGTTTCTAGTTTAGAAGCACCATGCCCCTAAATTGGTGACGGTTTCAACCTACGCATGAAAGCATTGTTCTGAGAAGGTCAATTGTGAAAGGATTACTAGACGTGAATGATGTTACTAGGGTATTGATATCAAGTTGAGGCCAACGAATAAAAAAATGCTCTTTAGCCAAATGCAGAGCTTATCATTGATAATCTTCTCAGGATGAAGTGGGTCTTATAGGGTACTAGAATAAATTAAAACTTTCAGTTGAACCTCCTTCCAAATAACAACTCCCTGATTATATCGTGTAACAGTTTTGATTTCAGGCTTATCACAGTTGATAAAAGCCTCAAGAGAAGACAAAAATTTCTGTTCTAGATATAAGTACTGGATCAACATAAATTTGCATATTGTACTCTTTGCTCTCGGAAAGCATTTCAGGAGAAATGTTACGTCAACTAGGCCTGTTTGAATGGTTGTGCACCAGACTATTTAACAAACGCACAGTTGTTACATGCACATTCAAACATGTCTCTTTTTCTGCAAAATTCTAATATAATCAAATTTGAGTCAAGCAACCGGCACCATTACCTGTGATCTTTTTTATTTTACTCTGTCATGAGTGGTGGGTGGTTGGGGTTTTAGTGAAAGGGAAGGGGGCTGTTACTATGTCTGTGTTATTTGATTTCTTTTTTGTGTCTGCATTTCTTGTTAACTTTTTTTTATAAAGGTGGCCTGCTTTGTACAAGCATGTTGCTTTTTCCAGGCTTCCTCCACCGCTTTCTGTAAATTTATATCTGTCTATATTTTTATGATGTTTGCGGAAAAATAAATGAAATGAAACTCTTTAATGTTTGAAGTCGTTAATACATTCTAGCACCTCCCATTGATTCAGCTGGTTGATGACTCTACTGAGCAACTACGAGTCTGCTCATTATGAGAAGCAAACTTTTTCTGATTAAAGTTTTTTCACAGAATATCTTTCTTCAAAGGTTGTGTGACATGAAAATAACATAGTTGGATATTTGATGTATAAAGCATTAAAAATGCAGAAAATAGCCGCAATTTTAATTAAAATCCATCAAATATTGACCATTATACAGGGAAATTTCTATTTCACACTTGTATCATGAATAAACATGAGCTAAATATGCAAATATGTATGACATACCATACATGACACATGTTAGCCTTTGTTTTTTTAACCTTAATTTCAAGGACACTGGTAACATTGTTAGTCCCTGAGGGGTTCATTATAAAACTTACTTTTTTTTCCTTGAAAAATATTGATTTCACTCACCAAACTGTAATCTATATGATCAGTAATTAAGAGATAATTTATGTAGAGTTAACAAAAGAAATCATAACACTGTAACATTCCACATCATTATTTTTGCATAGGCAATTATTTTTTTCAGAAACAATCAAAATTTGAAGACGTATGTTTTGAGAACCGTAAAAGATATTGAAATAATTCCAACGGATCTTTGATTGGAGGACCTAATTCTTGAAGTGACAAGTGAAGCAGCTCTTTTTGGTGGCATGTCACACGACCTTTAAGACAGAAGAAATGGACCTTTAGTATTGTGATTGTGTATGTGAGTTGTGGGTTTTTTAAGTAGTTGTTTGGCTCTGTACTTTTAGCAAAGATAGCTGCTGATATGAAAGTAGAAGGGATATATCCTAGAAATTATTTTTCATTCCGAATGAACATTTTAAGCTTGACAAGAACGAGCGTTTCTGGGAGAGGAGTATGTGATAAATACTTAGTTCTTTTTAAATTATCAGGCAAGCAAGGGGCGAAGAGGGGAATAGGAGGACATAGTCCCCCAATAATTTTTGAGTAACCGGGCAGAAGGCCTTCCGTGTGCTGAATGTTAAGCTTACGGGATAGACATTAAGTGACTATGTAAGTATGTAGCAACTTTGACTTTACTTCGTGGGTACCTTGTTACCATATGTGTAACGTTATATGTGCAGACAGACACACGTATACGTATGCCTTTATAGAAGCATACGTTCAGGTATTCAACGTTATAATCCATTCCTCTACCTTTTCCCGGGTCAACTCCCCCATTACAAATATGCAAAGCAAATGAAAGAGAAATATCGTTTCGTTTAGATTTTGAGCGTTTTCTAAGAAATCAAAGCAAATGATTATATTTCGTCTATCTCATTTAAAAAAACCTCAAATATAAGTTTGCCTTAAAACTGTTTCGACTTCCATTACGGACAATAAAGGGAATAGAAGCAAAGTGAATATTCATCTTGTTCTTTGAGTATACTACTGTACTCCAGCGGAGTCATTATCGATTTTCATTGTTAAGTTTTCATCGCAAACACGCAAACGGAATTGTGAATTGACCTTGACACAATCATAATTAAGAATTACCGTACCATGTAAGAAAAGTGGTTGACAGGACGAAACGTCCCGGATTTCTGATCAACTCTTTAGCTTTAACGTCACGAAGTATACACCACGTGATGTGATGCCAAAATTTAACAAGTGGACTAGTAGAATTAGTCTAGTTGGTTCGTCTATACCTTATTAAAATAATGCACACAAAATAAACTTATAAAAAACTCTCAACTTTAATTTTCCATTTTTCTTCTATCTCGACAAAACCTGTCCTTTCTCTGTCTCAAAGATTCTTCGAGACGTTAATATACTCAGAGTTTATGTAATAATTTTGAGTGTGTATATGCGCACAGTTGTTAGTGAAGTGGATAGCAAGGAATTTACCCCATATAATTTGTCTGATGATGCACAACTTCATTTCAAATTGAAAATATAGTTTTAAGGAAAACGAATACGTGTTTATCACCACAATTATTTCGAGCAGATACAGTATTTAAAGGAAATTACAGGGGCGGCGATCTGTTAAAATTATTGGGGGACACCGGCTTGAGTGAACACTTTGCGCCTCCGGCCATGGTTACAGGGGACCTCCATAGGTTCCCTGTTGGAGTCCAGGGGCGAAGCCCCTGGAAGCCAAGCAATTTGGTGAATTCTAGAGGACACAGATTACGTATTTCTGATTTAAAGTTCTCCCCATCTGCCATTAATAGGCTAATATCACAATTATTCATTTCGAAAATGTGTGTAACAACATTTATTTTTTCTGCATACCTCTAAATATCGGGGAGGACATTTGATATTATGTCCCCCCCCACAAAAAATATTGAGGGGGATAATGTCCCCCTGTTCCCCCCATGATCGCAGCCCATGGGAAGTTATATGTAAAACACGAAAAAGTTTTGAGGATGCACTTTTCAATATTGCATGAATGGAGGTTATTTGAAAATGGAATGACTCTTTAAGGTAATTAGTTTCCAAAACGAAGATCACTGCCAGCCATCTGTCCCTCCGCATCAATCTTTCCCTTTCTGTAGTGCCAGGTACTGCCATGGTGTAGGTTAGAGGGCTTAAACTTCGCTTTTGTGACATGATTAACGGCCTTTCAATTTCATTCTTTTTAGTAATATATAAGTATGGTCTCGTCTCACAACTTTGCAAGCTATCAGTGTTCCCTGGAAGTTCACTTGGCGGTTCTAAAAATAGAGTAAGAGACTGCTACCCATCTTCCTCGCCGCTCGCTCCTATCCCTCCAAAACAAATTTGTCACATGTCTAGAAGTCTACTGCCATCCGATGTTCCGAAGTCCAGTTTTTGCTGGGTTGTAAAACTATTTATGGTGTTGTCGGCTGAGAGAAAGGGGATCAATTACGCGTCTTTATATAGTGACTAAACTTTACTACATAGCATAATGAAAAATCATTTCAATAATAGTGGAAAAAATTCCCCTAATGTTGTCCGTGTACATTTTTAGTCCTGCATATAACTTAACTGGGGAATATTCTGGAAATTGACAAAATTACCAACGGAAAGTGTGCAAATCCTGCATTCATTCAATTGGCCAATGTTACACCTCTCTCATGTAGCACTTCCTTCTACAGTCATCTGAACAAGTGGTCGCATAACTTTTTGATAAAAACATTAATAACTAGAGTTTTTCTCTGATTTGCGTTGTACTCACTGAATGGCATACCATTGTGCTTTGTCTCCAATGTTACACATCAACCATTCTCGGCACTCAGCCAGGTCCCTATGTATGTTCCGTTACCATCAAAGATAGTTCTTAACGAAGAGCGTTACACTTATAAGTGATTGCGAAGTAGATTGCTATTGCATCTTATAGTGGAAGGGCATCCAGTCTAGGTTTTCTCTGTATAGCATAGGCGTGGAAAGCTTTTCTCGTCTGGGGACTGAACGATGTTTGGGACCCCGGTCCCGGTGGAGGGTTCTAGGGGAGTGTCACCCGTTGGAATATTTTTGAATATCTGAGGGTCCTTAAATGCAATTTGGTGCCTCATATTGGGCACACCTTACAAAAAATTACAGCAAGTTTTGACATTTTCACAGAGAAAACTAATAAGAGGTTTCGTCCTTGGACTGAGGGAGGCGGAAGCATGCTCCCGTCCCACCACAATTGTGACTGCCCCTGGTTCCCTACACCTATGATGAAAAGTGGTACATTATATAAACATTACGCTGTTAACTGCCTGAAGTTGAATCTGACCAGTGAGGAAGATGAGTTGTCGATCCCTGTTTAACTTAAGGAATAGTTTCGATGACTAATGATGTTCACAAATGCACTAACTAGGTCTGGTACCTCTCTTTTGAAAGAACACTAGACTCTCTTGAATGTCTTGAGACATTCGCTTCGAAATCTCTTATCAAATAAACTGTAAATGAAAGGATTAATAGCATTATTAATAAAGCCGATATACTGTGCGACACTAATTAGTACAAACAAAATTTCGCTTGAATGTTTGATATCGTTCAATACCACATCGGGCAAAAGTCTTGTGATCAACATAACGGGCATCGTCGACAACGTTATTACAGTGGTCAGAAAAAGCATTAATGTAATTCTACGTTGTACCGCCATAGTCATTTTCGAAGGTTCCCTATTCGAGGATGTAGGTACAGATGATAAGTTTTGGCCTTCTGTGAGGTCGGAGGATTTGGTGATTGATTTCACATTATCGTCTTTGGTAGTTTGGCATTTATGGTGATGCATCTGTGAAGAAACTTCCCCTATACTCACAGGATGGGAAGATCGCCGCATTTGATTGTCTGTGCTTAGGATGCTCTCCTCTTGCAATGCACTGCTAGAATGAGATGATTCACCCTGGTCCTTCCTTTTGATATCAATGGCATTACTTAGGACGGGAAAACTTTTCTCTTCCAGTTTAGTGTCTGAAGAGTCATGGTGCCTCTCATGATCGTTCATCGTTGTGTTTACTGATTTTTCTTGTTTCTTACTTGTATTACTTGTCATTTTATTATGGACACTCAACTTCGATACTATTCTATGTGCTCGGAGAGATCTCCACGCAAGAGTGTAGCACAGTATGGTGGTAGCAAGTAACAAAACTATAACTAGATAAGATGATGAGTGTGAAACTGTTTCAAAGAGACCAGTATCAGATCCTTTCTTGCATGAAACAAAGTCATATTCACCTGACGAAAGGTTCACGGCAAA
Organism: Holothuria leucospilota; assembly: GCA_029531755.1. Classification (NCBI taxonomy): domain Eukaryota; kingdom Metazoa; phylum Echinodermata; class Holothuroidea; order Aspidochirotida; family Holothuriidae; genus Holothuria; species Holothuria leucospilota. The sequence goes on along the minus strand of CM055962.1, from coordinate 11,606,270 downwards.
TACGGGAGGCATGGCGAACGTTACTGAAAACATTGCGCATAGCGTAGCCAGAATTACACTTGTGCGCACAGACAAACGTTTGGAATAAGGACGGCAAACAGCTACATATCTATCAATTCCAACCACGGCGCTAGTGGAAAGTGAGAGAAGGAAAAAAGTAACCATAATAAAATACACAATTTTGCACAGTATGCCTTTCGCCAGATGCGCCGTCGCTAAAATAAAACCAACGTGAAGCAAAGATGCAACACTACAGAGAATAAGATCCGAAATGGCCATGAACGAGATGAATACAAATGTACTCGATTTTCGAGCTTTTCCGAGATATACCTTAAGTACTAGAATGTTACCAGGGACACCAATCATAAATAAAACAGCAAAAAACGTAATTAAAAAGAAATCGACTGTCTGCAGATCCATCTTGAAATGTTTTTTTTTCTTCACTGACTGTACAAAGGCGTCTTCGATTTTCAATTCGATCCCCTATAGACAGCACAAATAAACAGCTGTGCAGTACTTTTCGGTACACGACAAACAAGAAAATTAACCCCTTATAAGAAGTTTGTACTTGATTGATCCACCAAAAACAATTGAAGTCTCCTAAACAAATTTGAGTAAGCACCACCACAGCACCAGAAACAATCATGTGCGTTTCAAAAGTAGTAGCTGGAATGAAACATTATGGAAGGAGGACAAACATGATAGAAATATCAACTGCAGTGGATCCAACCGTACGTGTAGTACAGTACGTGTAATAAAACGGAACTTCAGTGAAAAAATACAAACTCCTTAGACGATCCATACATAACTATAGTATCTTTCAGAGTCAACACTTTAACGTAATGTCAAGCTAGCCAAGAAGGCCATCTTCCGAAGGTTTTTAGTTATCAGTTGTTATTGTGTTTTAACAAATCCTTTAAAAGTGGCCATAGCTTTGAGATACTTCATTAATTCGTATTCGTATTTTTAAATGGTTGTTTCCAAGTTAAAGAAACCTTTTTTAAAGTTAATATCCTGAATGCATCGCATGTGAGCTTTACAAGGATTTTCACCCCAATTAAACCAGCTGTCATTGAAAGCACTTGTACTAATGCATGATACATGTACAATAAATACCTTGAAGATTTATTTTACAGTTAAGCTGGAATCGATTTTCCACGTAAAGCTACTGGATCTTGTACCGATATTCTTGTCTAAACAAAGTATTGCTACTGGATGAATGGTCGCGTCAATTAAACTTTCCTTCCCGGCAATGTAGTAGTTTTGAATACGTCAATTTAAATTTGGGCTACGTCAATTAAGATAAGATAAGATGAGATGAGATCAACTTTATTAAACCCCACAGGGATAACTAAATGCCCGCATAAACACATAATATAGACAACAATGCACAAGAACAATTTACAAAGAAAGTAATATATATATATATATATATATATATACATACATACATACAAAGAAGTAGTGATGCCAGTGGGTCGATGGAAATAGTGGATTAAGAAAAACTTTATGGGGCAATAAAGGATTAAAACTTACAAGGAAATTTCGTATTAAGAAAAAAGTATAGGTAAAATTTGAATTAAGGGATGGTGACGTAGCATAAGAAAATAAATTAGCTTGATGGCGTAGTCACAAATATGTGTTATGACTGCACCAGCATAAAAATTTTGATTAAGAGTTTTGTATTTTTGTTGAATTTTGGGTGATATGTTCTAAAATTTATTTCGAACCGACTAAAAGTGACATGTGAGCTCAACAGATGCATTGCAGAAGATCCCAGGACTCGAACTTGCCTCGTTAGACTGAAATAAATCAGCTACGACCACCAGAGAAATCTTTCGAGGTGCAATCTGTTGAGCATCACAACGTTTTTTCACAGTTAAAATTAACAAGCATGGCTTAACAGATTTGCATTTACAAAATTATACTAGCATGATTCGAATATTTACAAAATTTGTAGATGAGATACTTTGTATGTTTTTTATTTGTGATAGTGGCTTTCGCTCGTGAGAATTTTTTAGCATCGATCAATGCTAAATAAAGTTGTATAAATAAGTGGAACGGCTATCGCTTACATTAATAAGGAAAGTGTACCCGCCATCGAGTGGCGGAAAATGCCAAACGGGGTTCCAAATCCAGGCCCGGATCCAGACATTCGAAAAGGTGGGCTGAAAGCCCCCTTCAATATTCTCCTAGATTAACATTATGCTAATTTTCGCGTATTTGTTGTTGATGTGGCAAAAAAAGTGAGTGGTGAGGCCGGGAAAGCCCCCTCCCCTTGGATCCGCGCCTGAAATCCTAAAAGTTGGTACAAAATAAGTGCAAAGTATGAAATAACAAACTTGAAGAGTAAAAATGTTTCAAGGTGAGACAAAACATGTATCGCAAATGGAAAAATAGTGAACAACTTTGTAAAATGCACGATTTGCATGTGTATACGTTACGGTTCATTTGCCTAAATGAAGAGGAATTACAAAGAAATATTGGAAGCGGAACAACGCAAAATTTTAGTAAGATTAATTGTAAAATGTCAACAATTTGAAAAAATGTCTAACTATGGTGGTTATAACGTTTTTTGAATTAAAAACAGAGCAAAATTATTACACTTGGATTTTGCCTCCTTAACTGTAGGGGATACTTTAAGCAGAAAAGCTGAGAATATCTACGTATCAATGTTCGAGAATAAGAAATTTCTTCATAAGGTGATTTGAACATTTTTCGTTTGCAATTCTGGATTTTCGCACTTGTTGGTAATTTTTAGCACACTTCGTACAAATTTCATATTTTTTTTTTTGAGAATGGTTTTAACTCACCCACGGCAGCGTTAATGTAGTTCTATGCTCATTGCTTAACAAAACATTTAGGGGTGATGGTGAATTAAACAAGAAATGAACACACTTTTGTGCAAAACTTTTTTATAAGTCTTAAAAAGATAGTATTTAATTTGAAATGAGCTTCTACGTTTTCCGCATTCTACCGTCAGCTTCAAGGCTAGGGCAATCATACTTGTCAGCCTAGGGTGGATCGTGTTAGCTAGCTCAAAGATTTGCCCATGACTCGTACATCCGAGTCGCACCCTCTAGTTTTCTCAGTAACTAGTAATATGTCGTCTACATATCTCGAATACATTAGACACTTAATGCCATTCAGAGCAAGCTTTTTCTTTAATTCACGGTCCCACCAGATCATGAACACCTGAGCTACTTCACCAGCTAGTGAAACACCAATGGCGGCCCCAATCTTCTGTCTATACAGTTTGTTGTTAAACTGACACATATGGTTTTAAATAACAAATTTCATTGTTTATTCTAAGGCATAAAAAATCATTTTCCTTAAAGGTCGTGTGACATTCCACCAAAAAGAGCTGTTTTACTTGTCACTTAAAGAATTAAGTCCTCCAATCAAAGATCCGTTGGAATTATTTCAATATCTTTTACCGTTCTCAAAATATACGTCTTCAAAATTTGATGGTTTCTGAAGAAACTATAATTGCCTATGCAAAAACAATGATGTGGAGTGTTGAACAGAGTGAAGATTTCTTTTGTTAACCCTGTATAACATTATAAATTATCTCTTAATTACTGATCGTACAGATTACAACTTGGTGAGTGATATCAATATTTTTCAAGGAAAAAATTTTAACTTTTATAATAAACCCCTCGGGGAATAACAATCCTACCAGTGTCCTTGAAATTAAGGTTGAAAAAGCAAAGGCTAACATGTGCTATACATGGTATGCTCCTCTTTCAGTGTCACATATTTGCATATTTAGCTTATGTTTATTCATGATACAAGTGTGAAATAGAAATTTACCTGTAAAATGGTCAATATATGATGGATTTTAATGGCAATTGTGGCTATTTTCTGGATTTTTACTGCTTTTTATATAAAATATCCAACAATGTTATTTTCATGTCACACAACCTTTAAGGTCTCATAGGTTGGTATTTGCAGCGGTTTGACCCAACTATTCCATCTTGTTTCGGCGTTGGGATAACACATTTCCTGTAATATTGGGTTTTCCTCCTCTATTGGTAACTCTCACTGGGCAATACATTTGTATGTCCTCGGGCATGTTGACCCGTTTTGATTTCGATGATCTTTAGAAAGAGGCGAAGTTCGTGGGGCTTACCCCTTTGAAATTAATACCACTTACTATTAATAACTCAAAACATTTTGCTACTGCAAAGTCGACATCAATAAAGGGGTGGGTACAGTGCCTTAACATCCATGCTGCCGATAACAAATTCTTTACGCAGGCAAGTTTCAGAGGCCGTATGTATTACCAGGGAGTTGTTATTTATTTTGTTAAATAACAACTCCCTGGTATTACTGAATTCAGTCCCAAGATAATTCGAAAGGAAGAGTGGTCCACTGGTAGATTTATCAATAGACCTACTCAACCGTAGTAAAAGCATTGGTCCTCTTTCTGTACCACTTTACGTACTTGATTTTCTCTTCATTGACCAAGCTATTGTCTGTTAGCTTTTTAGCAGTGTATGTACCTTCTGGTAGTCTTTTATCATGTGTATTGTAGTCTTATGCTGAAGATGGTCAAGGCGAGACCGAAAATTTTAAAATATAAAGGGTAAAATGAAATTCAGAGCGTTATTCGTTTTTGTTAGCGTGACGCTGTACTATTAAAGTCGGAATGCTTAATTCTACCAATCCATTTGCGAATTCAACAACGTAAGCACTGGATTTTTTAGCATAGAAAAAGTTACTGAGAAATTTGTCAAAAAGTATTACGCTACCTCTAGCGACCACTTCGTTAAGTTTAAGAACTTAGGTAAGTTAAATGCCAAAAAAAAACCTTTCCTATTATTTTAGGGAAAATAATAGAGAATTTAATCGAAACGCGGATGGCATGTCTGGACATGATAGGCCTATGGTTCGAATTGTTATCAGTTCCGAACTTTTAAACACTCCGATTGCGTTGCCGTTTGTAGCTAGACGCGATCTGAGTGTAAAACGTATCATGTCTCACATTGAAAAGATTTTACAGCCCCATCAAGAAACAGTTTTAAATGCGACCCAGCGTCTAAATTTTATTCATCCTAAAGTGCAATGTGGAGGAGGGAGTAAAGGTATTAGGAATCCGGGGATTGATATTTTGAAAGTTTGAAAACAAAAACGCTCGATTATTAGAATTCCAGACACAGACCAATTGTGCTGTGCTTGAGCAATCGTTACGGCTATTGCACGTAAAGAGTCTCATCCTAAGTGGGGATCTATTAGGAATGGGGGGGGGGGAGGGGGAATTCAACTGGCGTTGGCAAGAAGGTTTCATCGGGAGGCTGGTGTACCTAAAGGTCTCTGCGGAGTTGATGAATTAAAGGTTTTTCAATCGTTTTGGGGTAAAAGGTATCAGATTGTCGTATTCTCACTGAACCACATGAATGAAATCATTTTCAAGGGTGATTATCAGCCTCAAAAAATTTATCTGTACTATCATCATAATCACTATGATTTGATGACATCACCCACTGGATTTTTACTCGATAATATTATTGCCCCCTTCACAATGTATTTAATGAAAACAGATTTGAACATACTTGTGAAAACACACGCAATGTCTATTTTAATGGTAACTGTAAAAGTGACCCAGAGAGTGACAGGATTCACTGTGCAAATTGTAATCTTATTTTCAAAAATGACCAGTGCTATAAAATCATCAATCAAAGTCGAAAGGTGGGGATAGTATGACTGTTCGTGATCGAATTAAAATTTGTCCAGTTTGCGAAAAGGTTTACAAGGTTTGTAACTAAACAAAAACGGAACCATACGTCCACATAACTGTAATGAGTTTCTTGTACAGTATGTAAATTACTGTTAAGGACGGTCACACATGTTACATTCAGGTGTATGAGGACCAGAAAAAAACAAAAGGAGAAACGACAAGATGAGGAGGGAGGGGAGGGGAGAATCAGACTAAACGAAGTCCCACATAAATATAAATTTTTTTGATTTTCAGTTGAAACAATTCAAGAGAGTGGTGTTCACATTCCAGACCTGTGTGTTGCACAAATGGTCTGTGATCTTTGTATTTCAAAACCTTTAGTGTCTTGATTGTAAGGGTAAGCAAGTCCTTTTTCAAGGTCCTAACACAGAGAGAATTTTGTGAATGGCTTCTTGCATTTCAGTGACATAACGCGACTTGAATTGCGCACAATTTGAAAGGATTTGACGGCTATTTCATTTTACAACATTTGCAGGATAACGGAATAGCTCCTGAAATCATAACAAATGGAACAAAAGTAATGTCTTTAGATACTTGGAACCAGTATGAGATTTATAGATTCGGTGAATTTTCTACCGATGCCTTTGTCCAATACCCCCAAAACATTTGGGATTAAAGAATTGAAGAATGGCTATTTTCCACTTTTCTTTAAAACTACTGAAACCCAAACTCATATCGGTCCTTTGCCAGAAGCGTCCCTTTTTGGACCAGATTCTATGAATTCGGAGAAACGAAAAGAGTTTTGCGAGTGGTATAAGGCTGAAAAAAGTAAGGGTTTGCCGTTTGATTTTCAGAAAGAACTGGTACCATATTGTATCAGTGATGTGGATATTTTGAGACGTTGTTGGTTGATGTTTCGCAGTCTATTTATGGACATTACGGGTAAAGATATTGGCCAGGAGGGTGTGGGGTCTAAAGAGTTTAAAGAAGGAGGTGCTGACGAAGAGTTGCTTACCAGAAAGGTTGGTATTGATCCTTTAAACAGTGTATAACTATCGCATTCGCATGTAATCTTGTCTTTAGACGTAACTTTCTGAAGTCCGAATCTACAGCCGTTTTCACCCATGAAAGTCCAGCAATTATTTGTATGCAGCGGTAGAATGGTTGCATTGCGTTCCTCGAGAAGCGTTTTTTTCGGAGGCAGAACTAACGGTATAAAATTATACCACGAGGTGTGAAGAAATCAAATACGTGGATTTTTGTTCATTTTATCCCTATACGAACAATTATTGTTCGTATCCCGTTGGTCACCCGAAAATTCTCACTTGCGACCTGTCTCATGACATGACTCAGTACATTGGGCTTGTCCTATGCACTATTGTACCTCTTCATATCCCACTGCACCCTGTCTTATACCGATTAAAATTCATAATAAACTTATGCCCCCTCCTTATCGTTCCTACGATGCGGAAAAGGCCTCTGTCAAATGCAATCATTCTGATTCGGATGGGACGCCCTCAGAAGGACACGGCACAGTATATTTACAGCTTTTAAAATAAATACAAAATTTCATAACTATCGTCGACGTAACAATCAAAATCAGGCCCGTAGTCAGACAAGGTGCTGAAGGGGGGCGAAAAGCTTTTAGGGGGGCGAAAAATTTTTCAGAGGGGGCGAAACATACTAAAATGCATTACGGCAATGCTAACTTTTTTATCTTCTGGGGGCGAAAAAATTTTCAAGGGGACTTCGCCCCCCTTGCCCCTCCCCTTGACTACGGGCCTGATCAAAATGATGTAGATACAGGAAGGAGGTGAGCATATGTAATACTTTTCTGGAGACAAAGCCGTCTTTTCTCCAGCTATATTGTAATATCTTCGGACAAGTCATTGTAGACTGTACATAACCACACCCTTATCGAGCCTACCGTACTTGACAGTCTCGTCGAACAACTTGAAAGACAAGAATCTCGAATTTTTGAGCTTGAGTGTAAGCTGGACGAGAAAAATAAGGAATGTTCTGAGCTTAAAACAACCTTATCATCACTGTCTGTATCACAAGACCAAGTTTCATCATCTGTCAACGACTTTGAACAATATACTAGACGAAAGAGTAATAGAATATCTGGAATAAAGGAGGACAAACAAGAAATGTTACTGATATCGTGATGCACCTCTCCAAGTTGTCTACACCCCTTGAGATCTCGGGTCCATCGCATTGGCCACCAACCCACTAAGAGCTATAGGCCTACATAGTAAAGTTTACCTCCTACGAACGCAAATTATGGGTTATGAAAGCAAGGAAACTGCTCAAATCAGCAGGCGTTGTAATTACTGAAGACCTTACGAGAAGAAATCACTCCCTCCTACAAGCTGCATTAAAACATGAAAAGACGATAAATTGTTGGACATGGGACGGTAAAATTACAGCAACAGTACACTCACCAGCCGGAAAATTGAAAGTGCCCATCAAGAGCCATAAGGACCTTGATAAGCTCTGAACTGCTGGTTGTGAGGTTTTTTTCAATCAATTAAATTAGTGCTCACCATAACTAATTTTTTATATATATATATATATTTTTTTTTTGGCTAATAATCTTAAAACCAAATATTATCCTTGATTTAATTTTCAAATTTTTAATCCATCCATCCAATGTATTAAGACAAACGCCTCATACCCAGTGTCAATCTGTATCTATAAATATGTTGATTGTAAATTTATGTAAACACAAGAGAAGTATAAAAGCCCTGTCTGATCTCAATGGAATCTCATAGTTACTCGGAAGCAATTGAGACCATAACTCTAAATGTAAGTATTATACTGAGCAAGAATTTGCCAACAACTTTTCACGTATCTCTGAAGAAAATAATTTGTCCATTTTGTATTTAAATTCAACAAGTCTGATAAAAAAAATTTGGCAAATTAACCACTTTTCTAACTTCTATTGGTTCTTACAATTTCTCGTTTTGCTGTAACTGAAACATGGTTACTTGACAATGCTTTCCCCCATCATCTCCTAATACTTAGCTATAATATTGTTTTAAATAGCAGAATTGGTAGACGTGGGGTTGGGGTTGCCATCTATGTCAGAAATAAGTTCCATTATAAGATGAGAGAGGATCTCCATTCTTCGATTGGCTCTGAAGCTGAAACTATTTTTATTGAGGTAACAAATCCTCTTAAATGTAATGTTGTACTTGGTGTTGCTTACAGACCACCTGATAAAAATGGTATTTCATTTTCTAAGAATCTTGAAAACTGTCTTGAAATTATTTCTCAGGAAAAGAAGAAATGTTACGTTGCAGGGGATTTTAACATTGATCTTTATGTAGATAATTATGTAGCAAACTATCTGGTAAACACAATGTGCTCACACGGTTTTTATCATACCATTCATAAAAGTACGAGAGTGTCTGCTGAAAAGTCATCTTTAATTGATAATATTTTTACTAATTCACCTCATGAACATATTTTAAGTCTGGTGTGTTTACCTCCGATATCTCAGATCATTTTCCTGTGTTTTAATTAGTAAAAAAGAATCCCTATTACAGGCATGATACGCGTCCTTAAAATTAAAACATTGATCGTGTAAGGGCTCAGTTGTTAAACTCCGACTGGCAGAATGTCTTGCATTGTGAAAATGCACAGATAGCGTACACCTCTTTCATAGAAACTATTTTTAATGCGTTTACCCGTTGTTGCCCTTTGAGAAAAGTTAAACCAAGGAGAAAACATAGAATGAATGTTTGTAGATCACCTTGGATATCAGCTTGTATTTTCAAGTCTATTCATCGTAAAAATTCTTGTACACAGGATGGACACAAAACCAGACTCGGTATCATAGAGATCATTATACTAGAAACGTTCTCCCAAGTGTCATCAGAACTGCCAAAAGGAACCACTACTGTCGGCTCATTGAGGAAAATAAGAATAACACAAGTCAAATTTAGAAAATTATCAATAGTGTGTCTGGAAGCAATCAAACCCAAAGTTTATGTAAGGAATTTAAGTTTGAATATAATAATCGATTAATCAATGATGATATTGAAATTGTTAATGGTTTTAACAAGTATTTTTCATCCATCGGTTGCGGAGTCTTTATCAGACAAGACCTACCTTTAAACGTCCAATCAAAGGTAGCCTGAGACTTCTTGCGGACGATTGTATTCTATTCAGTAGAATTTGTACTACACTCAAGGCGACTTCAAAAAGATCTTGACTGTTTAATATATTGGGGTAGTCTGGCAGATGTCTTTTAACGTTTCGAAGGGTTTCAGCATGAGAGTCACTCACAAAATGTTCCCAGTCACAAATAATTACATGATGGGCGATATTGTCCTTAAGAGGTGAAACATCATCCCTATACCTAGGAGTTGAACTCGGCAGTGACTTAAACATCAGTCTAGTAACAACCAAGGCCCATAAGATGTCAGGTCTGTTGGAAAGGAACGTCTACTACTGCAGCAAAAGCACTAAGTCTGTAGGCTACAAGTCATTGACAACTGAAGACCGAAACCCATGGACGGCTCTAAGAAATTTTGTTTGGGAGGGCAAACTCAAGTCCGTATTCAGGGAGGTTCGGAAGACACCCCTCCCAGCAATATTAATGGTCAGCTCCGGATAGTAATATAGCCTCAACAGGAGTATGCATAGGCGTAGGGGCCCAAGTAGCCTGCTGTAAGCAGGCTATTGGTGAGTTTACTCAGCTACAAAGTACAATTCTTAATATTTGCTTACCCCTAATGTACAGTAGGCTATACAGACGAAGTTTAATACAATACAATAGCCTGCCAACTTTCTAGCCAATCTCATTTCCGAGACAAAAATAACTTCATGATAATTAATGCACACGTCATCAGCGTTGGTAAGGGGTGGAGTCAACATGAGCGACCGGTTGCTTCGCTACAGCAGACAAATCTTTTCACTTGTATACACGTTATGCCGTGCAGTACGCTATTACTGTATAGTTACTGGCTTCGCTGTATAATGTACATGTCTACATATACAGCTTAGCAAGGAACGTTGTCGTCTTGTCCATGCGAGGGCCTATATACAGGCCACTGTTGACGCCTAACGTTAGGCTTGACTTTCCACTGCAAGGATTAGCTCGATTTTTAGCCCATACATGATAATTACGTACCTTTTTAAGATGTCACCGTATCTTCAGAAGTATTCGTATATCTGCATCGTCGAGGGCGTTGATAAACATGAATAGTCAGTACCGTGACACCATGTGACCTTCTTATGAATAATAATCTATCCCGCATTTTGGGGATTCGCGTAAATGAAAACTGGACGAAGGTTTGCAGACTCTGTATAGCATATATTCAGGGGTGTATTATGATTTCTGAGAGAGCGCCATCTTTTGGAAGGCTGCTACAGAGTCTGCTCCGCAGGCTAGGGCCCAAGTTGACTGGGGGGGGGGGGGGGGAGCTGTAACGATCTGCCCGAAAAATAGAAACAAAAATTTCCGCGCGCTCCGCGCGCGTCCAAAATGTTAATGTACATATCATATAGGCATGCATCCGTCATCACACAGCATGCCAATTACATACAATAATTTGCCACGTTACTAGCTATTCCATATTGGTTATAATTCTGGGGGAATTCGTTACAAAAATGCTGCTAATAATCAGTGGTTTAGCCGAGATTTCTCTCATGGGGGTGGGCAGACACTATGTTGTGTGATCGCCGGCCTGGGGGAGGGGTCTAAGGGGAGGGGGTGTCCCCCTCCCCTTTGAAAAGTTTTTGAAAAATTAGGTGTCCATACATGCAATCTGGTGCCACATTTGCTACCTTTGAAGTAAAATTTTGTGTTTTAGTTTAGGTACAAAAAAAAAAAAATCGGCGTCAGTGACGGGAGCATGGCCTAATGGCTCCTCAAATACACCACTGATAATCATAATGTATAAGTTTAACCATTAAAAACATACTGGTGAATTAACACCGAATATATAGGTACTGGTGCAATCAAAATCAGAACTATGTTTTAATTACCAAGGAAGTTTTTTTTTTTAAGTATCGACTTCCGTTAAGCTACATTATCACATTATTTTTCTTTCAGTAAGTGCCTGAAAAGTTCTCAGAATATTGCCCGAATTTTCACAAAAAAATATTTTGTTGGGGGAGCTGCAGCCCCCTGCCTCCTACGCCTATGGGAGTATGGTTATTATTATTATGTATTACAGCGATGCCCCATGTAGTTTTCAAAAGCTCTTCACAAACCATTTCAGGCAGTTAGTCATGAGAAGACTACTTTAAAAATAAATACAACCACATCAACCGATCGCTACCGTACTACCCTAGGGGTGGAGTAAGAGCCAGGTGAAATGGGCAAAGCGGCTTGATCCATTTGTATAAAATGAGCCCCACCTTTAAATATTTTATTGTTTCTTTAATTGTGCCACAATATGTTTCAGCTTTGCCAAGAAGCCATAAAATGTTGGTTTTCTGGATTGTTTCATAAACTAACGAAAATTTCGAGCATGAAGACACTTGAAAACGATGAAATGATAGCACTAGTATTTTGGATCTCAGTACCGTTCCGAAACGAATTTTTTTACAGGGGGAGGGGAATTCCCCTAACTGAGAACGACGTCTCATCCTATATACAAATAGCTAGGCCACTAGTCAAAAGTCTCATCACACTGAGCTTAGATTGACTGTTTGGTGTGTTTATTTTAAATCAATTGAAACGATATATACTTTAGCACAGAGGTGGAGAACATTTTGCTTATAACAGGCCATTTGACAGTCATAAGACCGCTCGTGGGCTAACGGCGCTGTCAATTTGGACAAGGGAAGGGAAACCTCTCCTTCTGTGGGGAAACACAATACTTTTAGACTACATGCCCGTTACAACTTTTTGTAGACAGATACCTATGCTAATCTGGCCAGGTGACACCCTGGCAAAACTGCTTTTAGTCGTGGATGGTAATCAACACGGCTAACGGGTTGTGTATCTAATGACCACGAAAGCTCTGAAGTGTCTGCAAAACTATGGGTATTTAACTCCAGCATTACCGTTACACTCTGTAAATGACATTATGATGCCTGAGCTAATCAGATTACAACGTGATCATTTGTTTTGATTACCTTAGCTCGCAATAACGGCAGGTCCATTTGTGATGTGTGAAGTATATATACGGTAGTAGCAAACACGCAACTGAGAAAACTCGCGCGAAGCGCGCCGAAAAAATGGCGTTTTGAAAGCACTTAATTAATGTTAAACCTTCGCATTGCATTGGAAAGTTATTCACTCCTTTAATTTTAAGCCCACTCAAGGAAAAGGGGGGGCCTAACCCATCTCGAATTACATGTTTTTTATTTATTATTTTTATTTTTGAAAATTGAAGACCATGCTTTGCAAACTTTTGGGGGGCAAGTCCCCCCCCCCGTGCCCCTATGGCGAGCCGCTAATGCCGAAACCGGAGTATTGTTCAGCCATTTACCCCATGAAAAAACGGATGGGGATAAATCAGAGAATATACAAAATGGAGCTGCCAGGTTTACTGTTGGGATTACACCAGGGAGTCAAGCATTACTAAAAATTCTTGCTGACATGCAACTTGGAAAATTCTGCATGATCGTAGAACAAGATATGCTAAACCACCACCCACAAAGAAATCCCTGGTCTAATGCTTAGCATTATTAAGAGGTTTTTTTCAACCAACTCAGTCTTCTACTCTTCTTAAAAGCAGACAATTTGGAAACCTGAAATACAGCTTTATCACAACACAACTAATAAGGACCCTTACCAGTATTCTCTATATTCGTAGACAATTCTCCTGAATGGAATCTGCTTGATTTGGATACCCGGCCTGCACCAAATGTTAAACTTTTGAAGCTATTAATGTTTGTACATTAAGGCCCCCTCCTCAAAAGCCCATTTGTGCGTCAACGAATAGACCCAGATACAGTAAGAACAACGCCATAATTTCCACTAACATACTCCGAGGTGCTTTTTGCGTTCCGTATGTCTTCCGCATGCGTCATACCTCAAGTCACAAGTTTAGTTTCAACATCAACTGCTATAAAGCTAATGCATATTATATGCGGTTATGTACATTGTCGCATTTATATTTTTTAAGTTGGAAAATGCATTAATCTCCTAGTAATATAAACTTCCGTAAACGTGTGACCTCAACATCTCTCGGAACTCAACATCTTATCTTGAAGGTCGACATCTCATCTTGAACCTCGATATGTCACCTGCACTTTGGGTATTTATGAAACTAATCGCACATCAACGTCTCGCTGAAGGTTTCAAGGCGTGTGTTGAAGGTAGGAATTTTGTACCATGTTAGCCATCGATAATTCATCTTGGTTAAATTGTGTCGATACAGAGTAATAGCCTAACTTGTTCCACATTGCAATAACCTCATGTTGATTTCATTATAGATAGCCATTCCATCTTATACTGGACTTCGACATGGCACCTTGAAACTCGATATGTCATTTCAAAACTCGACATCTAATCATTCTGTACTGATGGCCGGGCATATATGAAATACTATGGGAGCTCTTTTTAATATAATAGTTTACCTGAAATTAAATATCCCGCTCCAGGCGAGCAAGCTATTCCCAAAGATTTCTTCCAATGGATTACTAAACTTTCTCTAGCTGAGCACGCACATCGAAAATTTAACATACAATAGTTTTACATTATTTTGCACCGACTTTTGTTTCCTCGTACATACAGTTTAGTTGTTTTCGTACACAAAGCTTTCACTTCATAGTAATGCATTTGTTGTAGTTCCATGCATGTTTCGTACGCCTGTTAGTAAGCTGATGCTATCGGAATTTTTGCAAAGCAGAGTCGACTAGTTATCTGTTTTCGCCCACCCGAGGAGCTTCAGTCCGGCGTGCAACCGACTCCGTCGGCTGAGCAACCGACTAGTGGCAAGCCAAATGCAAGTGGGAGGAAAGCCGGAGTACCCGAAGAAAAACCTACGTACGTCGAGCGGAATTATGAACCTACCCACAAGTAAAACACGTTGGTGCACAGCAGCTGGAATAGATCACTCTGCCACTCGACGACCCAAATTTCTGCATGCGCCCTCCACAGAGGTCACTTGTTGCACATTTTCACCACTCGTGATCACTAGTTGTCTCAGTGCTTTTAACGAATTTGAACAGAGGTGTGCATTCTACCTTGTCTTTAAACTTTCACACGTTGCATCCACAACTTTAGACTTTAAACTTTTAATAATGTCCTATTTCTTCCTTACGTATTTTAGCGTGCAACCACAATAAACTACAGGCGCAACAGGCTCGAGAGGTACTACCTCGGCGATTCAGTACTTCCATGTTTCATTGGTACTTTGTGTAGCCTTTGTGACTACATAACGCTTTACCGCCCTCTATCCTAGTCTCCCTCTTTTCTTTTCCCTCCCTTGTTTCCCTTTTCTAAACTTTCAAAAATGGGATGTGTCCGACAGAATAATTATTGTGAAGTATCATGTACATTGTCCTATTTATGTTTATCAAATAAAGAACCAAAAAAAAATGGTGCAAAGGTTTTTTGCTCCATAGTTTTCTGAAGATTTCCATCTGTTTGGATTAACGGTATACGTTCCCGACGGGACGCCATCAAGTTCCCTGCCCCTAATTAGCCCAGATTGTCGAGTGCACCCCTTTCCCCTCCTCAGTTTTTTATTTTTCTTCTTGGTACTTTCCCGTTCTCTCGAAAGTTCCGTTTCCCTTCTACTCTGTCTTTTTCGATATTTCCTTTCTCTCATTCCCTGAAATCGGGTTTTAAAGCCCGATATGTGCAAAACTTTACCCGTTCAGAACCCGCAATGGCCGGCACTTTGCCCCCTGCCCCCGAAAGGGGAGATACTTCTGAGTCATTTATTATTTTCATTTTCAAATCATTATTCCAAAGTACCCTCTTTACTGCTATTAATTCCTCACATTTCCAAAAAGTCGACTGAAATTTGCTGAATAAGAGTGCTTAAATTAAGCAGGCATTTAGAAAACTTGAAAATATCACTCTAACTCAACCGCTGGGTGTGAGGTGTGGCAAATGACCGATGTGTGTCACAAAAGTGGTGACCTCTAAACTTGCGACAAAAGTGTGCGATTGCCTCAACAAAAACTGTGACCTCCGTTGTGACAAAAGTAGGGATAACTGTGATACAAGCGGCTGTTGTGACAACAGGGCCGTAGCCTGTGCGGGGCAGAGGGGGCAACTGCCCCCTGAGATTTCCAAATCGTAAATGAAAGTTGGACTTCTTGAGAAAAACATACTGAAATGCTAAAAATTCGCTCTCCAAATTATGATTTCAAGGCCCCAAAACCTGGGAAATCGCGTATAGGGGCTTCTTTTCCCCCAGTTTTCCCAGGGAGGTCCCCAGGCCCCCTCCGTGGATGAGTTCTTATGCGGGTTCTCCTCCTGACGAATGAAACATCTTTCTCCTACAAGATACACCGCTTGAAATGTCACCGGCGTATACGCTAGCTAATGATGAATAGCCTATGATTACATTTTATGATTAGCTAAACTCAATGGGCTGGTAAAGAAATTTAATTTAAAGGGCAAAAGCAGTTGCCGAAAACTTATTTTGAAACAACAGCTAGATCTCACAAATGTCTTCTTATTTCACTTCAAGTAGCTTTCTAGATATGGTAGAACATAAATATTACATATTCAAGGTAATTCAAGGAGTTACCCTATACATTGATTTCACAACTCAGTAAGAAACATATTGTATCATGATCCTCGAAAGCCATTCATGAAATAGGATACCCGGGTACACTCATTCGAATTGGGGATTTTCATTTTCCATTAAAAACCACTTCTTAATGCGGATTCCTAAACATATAATCAATTCAACGCTATAAACGAAGTTTTACCACAGATGGCACCATTTGCATCAAAGCCACCTCACAAAGACAAAAATTCTCAAAGAGTATAGAGTGTCATCCCCTTCTCTTAGACAGCACCTCTTGACTTACACCCAGCCAAAATTTCGGAAGAATATCAGTAAATAATGACAATTTGTGAAGATATAATCAGTAAAAGGCTTTGCAAAATGATAGCACAATTTTGCACCTAAGCCAGGCCTTAATTATATGTACCCGTCTCCTCAGCACCCTCCCAGGATGGCATTCATGCATAGGTGAAAAGGACGGAAGGAGTCCTCACGAGTGACAATTCTCTGTATAGGCACGTCACTTGGTACTCCGCTTAGTTAGTGTCATAAACTGCCCCCTCCCCCCTCCAAGAATTTCGCCCAGGTTACGGCCCTGCACAAAAGTGAGTGATTATTGTGACAAAGTCGTTGTTGTGCAAGAATTAGGTGTTTTGTCAAAAATCGGCGACTTTTGTGACAAAAGTGGTAAAAAAGTGATAAAAGATCTCTGCAGAATTGCCTTTATGTGTATCAATCACGAAGCAGTATTCCACACGTGGGCAAGTCATAATGAGATGAGCAGGCTTGAGAATCGAAGCACCGTTTTAATCTCATTAAAAAAAACTGCAAACATTTACACTTTAAGTAATCTGATTCGTGTATCAAAACCTAAATAGCGCCACTATTTACCTGGACGCTTCACCAAAGACTATTACCCAGTATGTCATTAGTCTTGAAACCATGGGAGCCAAGAAGTTCTGCATGGTATGATATAAACACTTGTTTTCATTACCTGATATAATTATATGAGCCTTTGAGTCTCGGGTTTCTCAAATTAGTTACCAATACCACAATATTTTTGTCTGTATTTGTCCATTTTTATGTTTGTTGTGTATTAAAGGTAGAATAAACGGAGTAGAATTATACATTATTCTCGTCCAGAAGGCTCTGTTCTCTAGTAAAATCGAGACCTATTTATTTGAGGATATGCAATACTTTTCATGCTATAATGAAACGTTTCTGAATTACCCTCTCTTTCTTCTGGATTTCTCTGTTCACATCATCCGTTAGATTGGTGTACAGAGAAATCGATGTGCATTCTCTATACCATACGAAGTTTTCGGCTTCCGTACGAAACCCTGGAGGTGCGAGATTTTTCCAAGGATGAAAGGGGTAACTTTATTTTTTTTTCACCTTAACCCTAACATTGACCCTCACCTGAGCATTATTTTTCATTTGCATAAAAATATTAAGAAATTGCAAAAGATGCTGAAAGAACAACTGTTAACATCCTATTCACAATGCAGATAAATGGTTCACTTACATTAGTGTAACTCATGAATTGTTGCCAACCATTTCCTTGTTAAGGTGTTTCTATTGTGTTGTAAATTGTGTGTTGTAATTGACTGTATGTACGTATTATCGTCTTTATGTTAGCGGAAAAATTAATTGATAAGTATTTATACTTCTTTTTTCTCCTTTTCCATGCAATGATGTTGATCAACTGTTTTTAACTATTCAAATATTCATGTCATTATCTGTTCATTGCAGGAATAAATAAATTGAATTGAATGATTTCAATGGAAATTTCCAAAAATTGCCCACACTCGTCCTAGGCAAGAATCCGCCTGAGGGGTCCATGTAGATATCACAGGTATATGCCACGACATAAGCCCATACAGCTGCACGTAGTACCTTTCAATTTCCCACAAAGGTTTTTGCCAGTCCACCCAAGATAGACTTCACCCTAATCGCAAATGGGTTTCCTATAGCCTATGGGAATATCTTTTGATTCACTTTAAAAATAACGTTAGAACCGTAGGGTAGTCAATGTGGGCAGAAGAAGTTAAGCAAAGAAGTTAATCATTCAGGTTCTCTATAGGACACACGAAAGTGTGATTACTGCATGGTAAATGTCGGATGAAAAGCGGCGTAGGAAGATGTTTGACATGGGGGGCAGACCAGATGTGACTTCTCGACCTTGAACCCCCCTTCCCACACCAAAACACATTTGCTCAATGTGATTCTTCCCATTTAAATTTGAGAAAAATAAAAAATATTGAAAGCAAAAGGAAACGAAAACAACACCATGTAGGAGTGATTTTTTGTTTAGGAGGCTCTGGAGTACTGGGGATATTGTGGGGTGACTCCCGTTCATTATCTAAGCGGAGCGCCATCCTAGGTTGGCGCGGAGCGTACCAAGAAAACTTGAAATTTGAATACATCCCAGATCGCCGGAAATGGCACTTGTCAGGCTTGATAGCAGCCATTAAGATGTGCAATTTTTGTGAAAAAATGTAAAGCTTGATTTGATTTTTTTTATAAAACACATTTCTGTGAGGACAGACTAGTTGAGCTGGCCTGGACTTGGGGTCCGAGGATTGGAAGTTTGTACCCCATTTACTATCTAAGCAAAGCGCCACCATAGGTTTGCGTGGACGGAGCGTAGCGAGAAAATCTGAGATTTTAATACATCCCAAATCACCGGAAGTGGCGCTTGCCAGGATTTTTGAAGCCACCAAGATGTGTCCTTGTTGTGCAAATTTTGTAAACTTTGATTTGAATTTAACACTTTAAGTCTGTTACAATCTATCCGACTTCGTTCAAAATTATACAGCGTTGAGTTGTCCCCCATGGATTTCAGTGGATTAGTTGGAACTGAGATTTTCTACAGCCAGAGTCTGTTTACTTATTATTAAGTTGAGTAGAGGAAGCCCCACGATTTGCCCGGCGAACGGCCAACGACCCGAAGCTCACAGCCCCAATGCCGTCGAGTATTGGTGAGGTGGGATTTGAAGAAAGCCTGTGTACTAGCCTCCATTTCATCCGGGTCATATAATGCATAAAAATTGTATATACTAGAGGAGCTAAGTTCCGAGTTGATTAAATGTTTTTTTCCGGAATCTGAACTGTAAAACTGCAAAGCGCGCGAAACGCGCGAAATTTTTTCGGGTCATTTTTTACAAAAAACATAGGCCTATGTAATTTTTAAAAACATTAAGAAAGAAAAGCTGTAGAGGTTCTAGACCGTATAGGAGATAATATGCATTGCATCGAAACTACCTTGACAATCCGATGAAATAGCCAAATATTGCTTGGTGAGTCCTTCACCAAATGGCCGTACCGCATGACACACAAGACAACAGTAGCTAGGCTTTGCAGTATGGGATGAAATTTACGACCTCTACATAAAGTGTGTACTTTTCCTACGTGTTATGGTAAGGGGAAAAGGACTTTAGCTATCTAGTGATTTAGAATAAAACTACTGAAGAAACCAGAATATCTCTCCTGCGCGCGTAGCGCGCCGAAAATTTTAGGTTTTTATTAGAGAAATTGTCCTCTTAAGAGCAAAAATGGGTAAAACGAAACTGTAAACTGTCACAATTATTGTTATTGGGGGGCAAAATGGCATTTAGCCCCCCAAATCATATTGGGGGGCCATGGTCCCCTTGGTCCCCCGGTTCCTACGCTACTGATGAACACTACAGTGACGAATCTACCATGACGTGTCCCTGGAGACACCTCTACCCTCCATCCTCTGATGAACCGTTTAGGGGTCAAGGTGTGTCCATCAAACACAGTAAGTCCAAATTTGTAAAAGTGTCTTAGTGATTGCATTCTTATCTGTATAAATAACATGAAACATATTTTGTTGTACACTATTTCTGAAGATACTGTCCACTAATTGCAACAGATCAATTCAATTCAATTCAAATTTGTTTCTCATATGAACAACGACACACAGTAAAAGGTTACATAAACAAGTATTAAGGACATATGAAGGACACCAGAAAAACAGAAAACTGTCATCAAAGCTAGTGACCATTGGAAAGTACAAAACAAACTATAAACGCACAAAGGGAAGAAAATGATCCCCAAAGAAATTTACAAAAGAGAAGGCAAAGAAAGGAAAGAAGGAAAAGAGAGAGAAAGAACGAGAAAAGCTAAGAATTTAGAAAAGAAGAATACGTAGGAGATTTAGAGCATATATAATAAAAGTAAATGTACATGACATCTGGGATAAATTACGTATAATTACTGATAAGTTCAGCTTTAACGCTGCCAAGGAATGAATTACATTCAATCATAGGTTTTATCCTAGGGGGGAGGGACTGCCAGATACGATATGAATAATTATTTAAAATGAATTTTCCATTGTAACTTTTATGATAGGTAACAGTAAAAAGATTGCTTAAACGAGTACTTGGTTGACAGTCAGGTCTTGGTGGGCATATAGCATAAGAAATAACATCAGGTAAGATATTGTTAGTGTTTGTAAATCAAATCACACATACAATAGAAATGAATATCTTTAATCATAAGGAGTTTATTCTCACTATATAATAAATGAGTTGAACATCGCCAAGGTTTACCTGTAAGCACTTTGAGTAACTTATTCTGAAGGATCTGAAGTGGTCTTAGGACAGACTGTGTAGCTGCACCGTAAATCTCTATTACGTATCTTAACTTAGAATAAATAAACGAGTAATAAATCTGTAAAGCGATGCCTACTGGAAGAAAGTTTCTTATGTGGTAGAATATACCAACATATTTTACCAAAGTGTTACAAAGATCAGTGATATGAGCTTCCCAGGACAGTCTATCGTCTATTATTAAACCTAAGTACTTAATACTAGAAGATTTGATGATAGTTGTACCGTTAAATACGATTTCATTACAACAAGAATGGGCTTTAGCAGAGGCATGAAAAATATTAAAATTAGTTTTACCAAGATGTAAGGTGAGCTTGTTGAAGTCAAACCATTCTTTAAGCAGGCTCAGAGTACAAATTCCCTTCTGAGCTAGAGTATTACAATCCTTATCATACAAAAAGACACTAGTATCGTCGGCGAACAGACGAACTGAAATATTCGGAACAGCTTTACTTAAATCATTAACATAAATTAAAAACAATAGAGGCCCTAAAACAGATCCTTGCGGAACACCCGTTTCGACGGGCAGTGAATGGGAGTATACGTTATTAACAAAAACTCGTTGCTTCCTGTTTAGTAAATAAGTTGACAAGAGTTTATGCGGGGTACCACGAATACCATAGTAATGAAGTTTTCTTAGCAAAATAGTATGGTCAACAGTATCAAATGCCTTCTTAAGGTCAAGATAGAGTCCTAGAACATTGTTTCCTATTTCAAGCTGTGAACAAATAGTGTTAACAGTTTCTAATAAGGCGTGGCTAGTGGAGTGGCCTTTCCTGAACCCAAACTGACAGTCATAAAATATTTTTTTCTGTCGAGAAAATTACGCAATCGTTTTTCGATAACAGTTTCGAGCAATTTATTAAAACAAGGTAACAAACTGATGGGTCTATAATTCTCAGGCAGGTCTCTTTTACCTTTCTTGAACAGTGGGATCACTTTGGCAATTCTGAGGGCCTCCGGGTAAGAGCCAGTACTGAAAACAACATTGAAAATATGAGCAAGCACAGGTGCTATTATGTGGCTTGCAGATTTTACAAGCTTGACCGGGATTCCATGATCACTACCAGGGGCCTTGTCAGACTTCAAAGCAGCAATATATTCTAAAATTTCGGTTACACAAACGGGTGAAAAGAAGATTGACTGACATACAGGCAAATCAAGATGCTCCAAGGGATTAACAGCAGGATTAATGTTGGGACAAAGTTTCTTTCCTATTGTAGAAAAGTAATCATTTAAAGCATTAGCAATACTCTCATCATCAGAAAAGACTTTATTATTGTACAGAATAGATGTAACTGGATGACACTGAGACTTATTTCTGCCTTTCACCAAATTATTAATAACTGCCCATGCTTGCTTTGAGGAAGTTTGCCTAGAAGTTAAAATGTTCTTGTAGTAGGAGGATTGTGCTTGTCTAAGCAGGGAGTTCCAAATAACAACTCCCTGGTCTAAGAATGCGGTTTAAAATACGGCGATAAGCGGCCAGCTTTGCTTTTGTAGTGGAAGAAGGGTTTGCAACATATTTCCGAAACAGGGTATTCTTAAAGGAGATAGATCTTTTTATACTGGGTGTAATCCAGGGTTTATCCTTGGATTTTTTCCTAGACATTTTAACCAGAGGGAAATGCAGGTTGTGGAGAGACTGGATTTCATTGATGAATAAATTGTAAGAGGTGTTGGAATCTGAGCAGTTGTAAACAGGAGAAAAATCTGTATTATCAAGTGAGAGAAGAAAGCTGTCAAAATTTTTCTGGTTGTAAAACCTGATCAAGCTCAAGATCAAGCTCATATTTCTTTCAAAAGGCTTTCTTCTCTACTCCTAACTGAATCCAACCCTGTCCATCTCGCCCCCATCCCTGTATGAAGATTGCTACCTCAACCACTGGAAGAGTGCAAGATCTTAAAGAAATTTTTCGGACGCATTTCTGACTTGCTTTAGACACGAAGTAAGACTCTCTAGGGACATGTCGGTTTTCTCCTTTAGAAGGTGGAAAAGAGGAGGTGCCAACCTGCTCTTCGAATTGCACTTCACTTTAATACGGTAAGTAAAATATAAGCTCACGCAACTTATGATGATGGCTAGAGCCCAGAGGTGTGATATCGTTCAGACAGACTAAAGGACTAGTAGATAACTAGCAATAACTTATGAGAAATACACAGGGATGACTTGTTCAGTCGTGCTTGCCAACAGGAAGATTGATCAGTTTAATATCGCTTAAAGCTCTCTGACTATAAGTTATTTAACATCATGCAACCTCCTGTCATTGGCAAAGTTTGCAAACATGTTACAGTTACATCATAAATAATTACAGTCATTAGATTTTGTTTCGCGCTTTGAAAGAGTCATTAGCCTCAAAGTTTGGCCGAAATATTTCATTCCTAAAACGTTATTTAGCCTAGGGACTATCCTGAAAGTAAAAACTCACACATTACTTCTTGCCCAATATTGGAAGTCTATATAATAATCTCAAAAAGGTAGTAAAGGGTGACCAACCAAGTTGGGTACACAATTATCTCAATAATTGGCCAAAACATTTGTTTGTCAACCATCAGTGAACAACTGCTAGGCATTTCTTTCCCAAGAGCGTTCTGTGTAAACTTACAACCCAAAAGTTGTTGAAATTTTATCAGTTAATTGGGAAAGATATTAATCCTTTATTGGGCAGTTTATCTTTCGATGTTTATCGTGCACTGTACTGACCCATGATATTTATTCTTTTCTAGCTTTCTGTTACAGTTATCACGAATCACTGGTAATTGAGGCCGTGATAAGTCTGAGCAGATGCTCGGACCACTCGGGCCATTGAGGGGGAGGTCGCGGGAGGTTCGAATCCTCCTTGAGGCTAAGTTTCCATTCACATATTAACATCTTTCAGTACAAAGGCCTATGTACGTTAGAGGTAAAATGGCCTATAAGGTCTCTATGAGACTATTTAATATATAGGGTTGATTCACCCATTAAGTTCACATAAAGTAGTTGAGTCTCTCACGCCTACAATTTAGGGTTATATAATATATATATATATATATATATATATATATATATATATATATATATATATATATATATATATATATATATATATTTATATATATTTCTCTAATTCGGCACTTAGGGGGAAAGTTGTTGTTGAAAAGTCGACCTTAAGGGGAAAAAAATTTTCGGGTGAAGTATAAGTTTCGCCTTAACGTTTCCACACACTTTTTCTATAGGAATACGTAAACTCACAAGAGCGCCCTCTTAGATTTACAAACTAGATGCCATTACTTCAAAGTTGTCAAATTTACGGACACCTAGCTGTTAACACGAACGGATGGCTGGCCATTGAAATAACGTTAATTATATTTTTAGACGTTAGGGCGAATTTATTTCTTATGTATCTTATTATCATTTTTTCGCCCTATGTACAAGCAGATATAACAATTTCCCCTTAAGGTGGCCGGAATTAGCGTTATATATATATATATATATATATATATATATATATATATATATATATATATATATATATATATATATAAGGTCAAAGTACTGCGTAGCACTTATGAAGTAGGTAGGTAAAAATAAAGTAGTAAATAGTGCTTAAAGTTTGTGAAAAATTCCACGACATTTCGGGTTTAAACCCTTCATCAGGTGGCAAAAATGCAACTGATCGTTGACACGGCCAAACGTACAATTTAAAAAATACACAATAAAATTGGGCACGGTAAACCTCGGCTAGGAAAACAGACAGTGTTAAGTGGTTACCACAAGTCAAAAAAATGCAGGAATTGCTGCGTAATAACAGTTCAAGTCTAACGTTCAGACCATGTGGGGACAGGGTTCCAAGTTTCATGATTAGGCGGTTTTCGGCAGCTAGGCGGTCATGATCGGAACCTCGACACGAGATGGCCGCCGAAACCATCAAGTCACGGATCGAGCATGTTGACGGGGGATTGAAGTGGGTGGCTACCGGGAACCCTTGGAGTTTCTGTTTGATTGACCTCAGGTGCTCGGTGACTCGGTCAGCAAGACGACGTTTTGTTTCTCCCACGTACAGTATATTACAGCGTTTACATACGAGAACGTAAACAACATTGGCTGAAGTACAGGTAAAATGCTGATGAACGTTAAACCGGTTGTTGTTGGGACCTACAATGGAAAGGTTTTTGTCATAACTGACCACGGTGGTCAGTTATGACAGCCTGGATTAAAGTTACACAAGAGGTACTTAATTCTTCCTACGTCTGCAAGCAGATCCTAGCTCGTTTCTATTCTTAAGGCTGGCCATGTCCGGCTTGTAGATGATGAAGAATTTTTCTTTAAGACAGAGATTACAGGTTTTGGTAGAGTTTGAGTAGGGGCTGATCTTCCAACAATTCTCCAGTGGATGGAATACTTGGTTTTCTGATCATTAAGATTCCAGATGTATTGACTTAGTGTGGTTACATTTCTGTTTTTGCTATTCTTGAAGTTGCTTTTGTGTGCATTGTATCTGTGTTTGAAAGGGTTCTCCGTTAGGCCTGTGTATGTTTGTCTGTCATTATTATCATGACGGGTTAAGGTGGCTTTGAATATTACCTATACATTTATATATATATATATATATATATATATATATATATATATAAAACCTAGAATCACATATGTGTATATATATATATATACATATCTGGTTGATGTATTTAGTCAGTGTTTACTATTTGTCTAAGTAACTATATATATATATGTATATATATAATAACGTAAGAGTTCGGTTGGCATTATCATATATATATATATATATATATATCGCACGTGCGTGAAACACTGTGTAGCAAAATAGTATGTAATTCGTGTAGTACAATATATATATATATATATATATATATATATATAAAAGTCAAAAGAAGACAAAAATTAAAACATTCATTTCCAACTTTAATATAATATATAATATATATAAATATAATATATATACACACAAACATAAACGGCAATGAGAAACTATCACAGAACACACAGCATAAGTTAAAACGATCCAAAGTTTAACTAACAATTGCAGAAAATGATTGTGTCTAAGTCAGAGAAGATAACAGCAAGATGTAAAACGGTAAAAGACTTAAACTTACAAAAAGAAAGACAATCTAGATGTACAAAGGATGCACAACGTTTTGGAGAGATATATTGTCACGTGCAGAGAACAAATGACAGTAGAGAATACAAGCCCGCCACGAGATAGGGTATTCTCTATGAGGACTAGCGTTTTATATCAACACCTATAGGAGTGAGTACGGAAGCCGAGAACATCGCGGTGGTGTGAAATCTAACATGTCAGTTTTCCCACCCGTATCTATTTCGAACACCCTGTCCATAAATGGACGCGCCCGCACATGACACGTAATGGCACTATGTAACTTTGGTTACATTATTACCAACGTGGGATGATCCCACCGTGGTACGGAGAGATCGTCTACGAGCTAGCTAGCTATGTTACTTTAATTGAAAAGAGGATCGATGTACAAAGTCCATTTATGGACAGGGTGTTCGAAAATAGACACTGTGTAATGGTCCTTTCTTGAAGTACCCCCTCACTTGCTTTTAATTTATCCACTCCACATTATCGGTGGATAATGGTAAGGAGAAATCGTATCTTGATTTCTCCTTCCCATATTTACCGAAGAAAGGCGTGGGAAAACTGGCATGTCAGATTTCACACCACCACGATGTGCTCGGCTTCCGTACGTGAGGGTATCCAGCCGGCAAATCCATTTCAACTCGATCTCTTCTCTGGTCCTCTTGTTATTGTTACGAAACTTCTCAGCCCCTATTAATTCGAAATTTTTACACACCTGTTAATGTTTACCATTAGGAGCAAGACCCATTTTAAACTCCTGTCTATGACCTCTGTGCATGATCTCAGTTTTACCGACATATTGCTTTTGACAATATAAACAATTTAGTAAGAAGATAACCCCTTTTACAGTGCAAGTTAAAGGGGAATTTTCATGATCCCAGACAGTTCCAATTCTCCCAACTATGCATCTTCTAGCTCCTCCCATTACGGTATGAGGCTCTTCCTTGTGCAAGAATAAACCTGTTTTATTGCTTAAGGCCATGTCCTGGTGAGCATACAAGGCTATAAAATGTGATAAAAGTACTCTCTCTTCCTTGTGTGGAATGTGAGGTACTCTGCATCTTTCAAATTTTCAAACTTTGATGTCAAAGAGCAGTCACCAACTGAGAATTTTGATATACATACACTAAAAATATACTTTGGGGTGATGACTGTCTGTCTTTAAATCACCTCTGACGTAAAAAGTCTGACCAATACTATTGTTCTGAAAAGTGGATGTTTCTTTGAGAGCACTGCAAGTAGTAATACTCTTTTATCATGCGTCCTAAAACACCCTCTAGTGTTATGCTCTTTACGAATATTAGCTTTTACAAGTAACGATCGATTTCAAACTTGGTGGTTAGTTGTGAATAACCAAATGCAAGAGTGGGTGTGGATAAGTTTCCTTAAGATATATATATATATATATATATATATATATATATATATATATATATATATATATATATATAGAGAGAGAGAGAGAGAGAGAGAGAGAGAGAGAGAGAGAGAGAGAGAGAGAGAGAGAGAGACAGAGAGAGACAGAGAGAGAGAGAGATAATAAGGTACGCGTACTGGATACCACAAATAAGAAGAAAAGAAGAGAGTGGTAACGCTTTCATAACATCCAGTGTGAAAAATATACATTTATTTGCAAGATATTTCGGGCACCTTGCCCTTCCTCAGTTGCAACAGAATGAAACTGAACTTAGCTTTCACTAGTCTCATACCCATGAAGGGCAGAGGAGATAATCCTGTTAGGAAAAAGCTGATAACAATAAAACCAATTAGGTGAATGGCCTTGGTGTACTTAGTAACAATGGCTACATTTGTTGTGCCCATGAGTATTTGCTTAGAATAGATAAATCACTGTTTAATCCCGTAACGTGTGACCTCAACTTGAACTTGATGGTTTTTAGTTCAAATTGTTTACGTTTATCAGCAGAGGGGAAATTTCCAGCTAAAATAAAGAATCGTAAGTCGGAGATGGAATGATTGGGGTTATTAAAGTGCGCTGCTACAGGAAACCCGATTTTGTTATGTCTTATTGAGTGTTTATGGTTGTTAAACCTTAAACGACCCGATTTTGTTATGTCTTATCGAGTGTTTATGGTTGTTAAACCTTAAACGACCCGATTTTGCTATGTCTTATTGGGTGTGTATTGTTGTTAAACCTTAAACGACCCGATTTTGTTATGTCTTATTGAGTGTTTATGGTTGTTAAACCTTAAACGATTTCGTTTAAGGTTTAACAACACTCAAATGCACAAAAAGGTGAAACAATGTGCGAGAAAGGAGTGGACCATGAATAGCCCCCAAAGCTAAAGTAGCAGTCCAATAGAAAGCGAAATCGATGAAAAAAGCTCAGCGAGCTCTACATCTAGGTTTTAAATTCTGGCTATCGAAGCCACCGTTTACATTTAATCCCCTGGGTGAGATTGTGAACAGTTTGTTCCACATCCAAATATTCTCCAAGCTTTTTAATTTATCCCTAGAATGAGTCAAAATTTGTTCCTTTTGTTCACTTGTCGCAAATGAAGGAATACAAGGTGGTGCCATGGTCTGAAGAATTATAACTTTAAAATGATCAGGAGAGTGAGAAGCCAGGTGACTATACAACTGAGAGCAAGACCTTAAGAGACCCGATCCTACAACCCCACCCCCTCCCTTACCACTCTCTGGAGTGCGCTGCGATGGTTAGCCATCCCTACATATTGTATGCCACATTGGGGGCAAAAAATACAATAAACCACCCACGTAGCAGAGCAATCAACATCCCTTGCCTTAACTTTAAAAGCTTTACCCGTGGAGTGACTTCGCACAACAGAACAATTAACCAAATCTTTACAAAGTCTACAACTCTTCATGCAGTGTTTACTCGATCCCAGGTTTGAAATCCTATTATTAACTGAAGCGCGTACAAACATTTTTTTCAAATTTGGAGACTGACTGAAAGCCAACATTGGCAAGTCCGGAACTATCTCCTTCATAATAGGGGACATATGTAATAAGGGCTGGTGCCTTTGTAGAATCTTCTTTAGGTTAGGTAGCCCTGGATGGTATTCAATGACCAAAGGGATCCTTTGAGAGACGCCCTCTTCCCGATTGAGAGCTCGGGAAATGTCCCGCTTAATTTTGTGGTATGAGTGTCACAAGTATTCGGAATTTTGTAAACTAATGAATTCGTAAGCTTTGCCTAGAGCAACTTCTCATTCAAAATCCAGGGTACAGCACAGCTGTGATTACGTAACGCACATTTTGAAAAGCTTTGCATGGCGATGATTCGCATGCCCCTGCATTGTTTAGAGCTTGTGAGGACGCTTAGTGTGGGTAGGCAAGGGTGAGCTCGTGGCACTCGAGTAAGATTACGGACTGAGGGAGGACGCCCAGCCGACGAGTCGCCGTTATGTTTTATATGTTGTAGAGAGTTGTTGTCCGGACAACAACTCTCATGCGGTTAGCCTAGATATTTATCAGGCTGTTAATTATGTTGTAGCAATGGCTACGTGGATTTAGCTTCCCCATAAGGTCGCAGTTAGTTATGATTTGGGAAATGCTAGTTTTGTAGGGCTCCGCCCAAGATATCAGACGGAAAAGTGTCCGTGGCAGTTAAACCGGTTAAGAACCGTAAGTTGTTTTCGATAGTTTTTCTGTTAAGAGAGTTATGTTTGGTTAGCTTTATGTTTCTCAAACAGGTGCAAAATTGTATTGAGGTTTCTTGAAGTATATGTTGCTATTTAAGTTTATTTTGCACAGAAGTGTAATTATTACAAAATTCACGTTGCATGTTATGTTCAAAATTGAGTTAAAGGTTATTTGTTGACGTTATATGTTGTATTAATTTTTAATTCAATGAAATCAAAAATGCTACTGCTTCTTTCATTTTCCAGGTTTTCATATTATGTAATATAAAATTAACTTTATTTTTGTATATAACTTCATTACAGGGTTTTTTATGTTGGAATAAAATTCCAAAGATTACACCTCGGTGTAGTTCTTGTCTTTTCGTCGTGTCCGGTGACCCCAGCGGAGGAGGGACTCGTGACATTTGGGGGCCTATCCTACTTCGCTTCATCGTCTCGGACACAAGCTTAAACGTAGACGCCTTCGTTCGTCACCTCAGGAACCTCTTCGCTTCATTTCCGACTAAACCATCAGCTCTACTGTAAAACTTAGTGTCTGCCGAAAGACTACGTACTTCGCTAACTCCAGAGTATATAGGTACTGTAAATTGTATTCTTTGTGTAAACCTATGGCCCGAATGACTTTGACAGTAACGGTTACAGCTATATTCATTTTTCTGCTGAGTATTGAACGTTGTTCAGTCCAAAACCCACATAAATTTATTGCGATGGGGGACTTTGAACGCTATGTAGAAATGGGTAAAGAGCTTGGTCTAACTGGTAAAGACTTAGTTACTTTTGCCCAAGATAGGGATAAGACAGCAAGGGATGAAAGACAGAAAGAAAGAGAACATCAAAGAGAACTTAAAGAATTAGAAGTCAAAAAAGCCGCAGAAGAAGCTAAGGCAAAACCTATACCACAACATGATGTTCATTCTATTCTTAAAAAATCACATTTTCCATCCTTTGATGACAAAGTTGATGAAATTGATTGTTATCTTAAACGTTTTGAACGTTTTGTTGAAACAATGGGATATCCGAGAGATAAAATGGCTGTATTACTGAGTACTGTATTAAAGGGAAAAGCTTTAAGTGTGTACTCTAGATTATCTGAACAAGAGGCTACAAATTATGATAGGCTTAAATCTGCACTGTTGAAATCGTATAATTTGAACGCTGACGGTTTTCGCCGTAAATTTAGAAATTCCAAACTTGATTCAGGTGAAACATACTCACAATTAATTGAAAGACTTTCTGGTTATCTCAAACGTTGGATAGACCTAAGTGGGGTAAACAAAACTTACGATGGAATCACAGAATTTATTATAACCGAACAGTTGTATAATTTATGTCCAGTTGAATTAAGAGTATTTTTGAAAGAAAGGAAGCTTACAAATCTTGCAGAAATTGCCACTGTAGCTGATCAGTATGTCGAAGCACATGGCAATGGAAAACAGTTTTCCAAAAAGGGGTCAAAGGACTATAGTACTAAGTCCACTGATGCCCAAGTTCCTAAAGAGAGGGAGTGGAACAAAAACAAAAAATGTTTTAATTGTGATGAAATTGGGCACGTGGCACGAGATTGTAAGAAGCCAAAATCAAATTCAAAATTCAAAGGCCGTAGTAACAACAATAAAGGTGCGACTGGCCTACAAGGGGAAGTAGTTAATGAGAAACCAAAAGATATGGTGGGTGCTTGTCAAGAAGGAATAGAAGTGAGTCAGTGTGGTAGTCAGTCAAGTGATATGGTGCTGTCTAGTGCTGTTGAAAATGTGCCTGTTAAGGAAGGGTACGTTAATGGTTGTAAGGTAAAGGTAGTTCGTGACACTGGGTGCAACACACTTATAGTGAGGGAAAAGTTTGTTGATGCATCATGCTTAACTGGGGAAGTTAGAACGCTGAAACTTCTAGATGGAACGGTGCGTAAATGTCCTTGTGCTATAATTGAAATTGACACTCCATTCTTTCAAGGGGTAGTTAACGCCCTAGTTGTCCAAGATCCACTTTTTGATTTGTTTATTGGCAACATTGAAGGGGCAAGGGATCCAAACGATCCTGATCCAAATTGGGATGTGTCAGATTTTTCAGGCGAGAAGCACTTTAGCGGTGCTGTTGAAACTCGTGGTCAAAAGCTAAAAAAGGGAAAACCACTCAAACCCCTGAAAGTTGGAAAGTCTACAGGGTTAGCTGTTTCTAAGGAAGACCTTGTGAAATTTCAGAGTGAAAGTATTGACTTAAGTAACTTGTTTAAATTAGCAAAGAGTGGCCACACCAAAGAAACTCGGAGTGGCAACAAAATCAGCTTTGAAATTGACAAAGGTGTATTGTTCAGAAAATTTTGTCCAGTTAAAGGCAAAGAAGTTAAGCAGGTGGTTGTACCAAAAAAGTTAAGGGAACAAGTGATGAAAGTAGGTCATGAATCGCCGCTATCTGGCCACTCAGGAACTAAGAAGACTTTAGATCGTATAGCTACAAATTTTTATTGGCCAGGAATTCACAATGATGTTAAAATGTATTGTTTATCATGTGACATTTGTCAGAGGACCATAGACAAAGGCAGTGTTAGCAGAGTGCCTTTAGGCAAGATGCCTTTGATTGATACCCCTTTTCGTAGAGTTGCGATTGATCTAGTAGGGCCTTTGTCTCCTATATCGGACCGTGGCAACAGATACATTTTGACCATGGTAGATTACGCTACTAGATTTCCGGAGGCAATACCACTGCCGAGTGTAGAAACGGAACGTGTGGCTGAGGCTCTTTTGGAAATTTTCACTAGAGTTGGGTTTCCTCAGGAAATTCTTACTGATATGGGCAGTCAGTTTACTTCAGATATTATGAAAGAAATTAGCCGCTTGTTACACATTAAGCAAATTACAACAACTCCATACCACCCCATGTGTAACGGATTGGTAGAGAGATTTAATGGGACTCTCAAAAAGATGTTAAAACGAATGTTGTCAGAAAGGCCCGAGATTGGGACAGATATTTACCTGCATTGCTATTTGCATACCGCGAAGTCCCACAAGAGTCACTAGCCTATTCGCCTTTTGAACTTTTGTATGGGCGAAATGTCCGAGGGCCCATGGATATTCTTAGGCAACTATGGACTGGGGAGGTTAAGGAAGAGGAAGTAAAGACTACGTATCAGTATGTAATAGACCTGAAAGAGAGACTTGAAGAAACTTGTGACATGGCACAAAAGGAGTTAGCTAGATCTGCTAGTAGGTATAGGAAGTACTATGATACACGAACGAGAGACAGACGCTTTAAAGTCGATGAACTCGTTCTTATACTGTTGCCTACTGATAGGAACAAGTTAACAATGCAATGGAAGGGACCATATCGTGTAACACAGAAATTAGGGCAGCATGACTACAAAGTTCAGGTAGAAGGTAAATCGAAAACGTATCATGCAAACTTGTTGAAAAAGTATTTCACTCGTCCTGAGGCAGAGAAAGATGAAGTTGCTTCAGTGGGTGTGGCACTAAATGGTGCAGGTTCATGTGTTGTCGGTGACATGCAAGTGATTGATGAGAAGGGATTGAATATTGTTTTGCCACCTGAACAATCAAGTGAGACGTATAAGGATGTAAATGTTAATGAGCATTTATCTGAGAGTCAGACTAATGATGTTTCTTCTTTATTGTCAGAGTTCAAAGATGTGTGGACTGATATCCCAGGTAAAACGAACATTATTAATTATGCATTGCCACTTATTTCTGATGAACCAATCAGAAGTAAGCCATACCCCTTACCGTTCAGTACGCAAAAATCTGTTGAGAAAGAGATAGACTTTATGTTGCAGTTAGACATTATAGAGAAGTCGAACTCACCGTACTCGTCACCCATAGTATTAGTGAGGAAAAAAGACGGGTCGTACAGATTTTGCGTAGATTTTCGCAAGCTAAATAGAGTAGCTTTATTTGACCCAGAACCAATACCAAATATTGACCAATTGATGGCTAAGGTGGGTAAAGGAAAATACTTCACCAAAATTGACTTAGCCAAAGGATATTGGCAAATTCCAGTAGTGGAAGAAGAGAGAAGAAAGTTGGCATTTGTTACCCACGCGGGAATGTTTCAATTTAAGGTTATGCCCTTCGGTGTTGTTAACTCATCGGCAGTCTTCACTCGTATGATGAGGAAACTTTTAGATGGCATGCCAAATGTAATTAATTACATTGATGACATATTAATTTATTCAGAAGATTGGGACAGCCATATAGTTTTGCTCAGAAAAGTTGTAGAGAGACTGAGAAAAGCTGAGTTGACGGCACGTCCAACAAAATGCTATGTAGGGCAGACTTCGTTAGAATTTTTAGGATTTATAGTGGGCAAAGGTAGTCTGGGCCCGACACCAGACAAGGTAAGCAAAATCTTGAGTGCCTCAATCCCAAAAACTAAGGAGGTACGATCATTTATAGGCATGTCAGGTTACTACAGCCGCTTCATTCCTAATTATGCTGCCATTGCGGCCCCACTTACCGACTTGACTCGAAGTCATGCTCCAAACCGCGTCCAATGGGGTCCCGCGCAGGATGCTGCGTTTGCTACGCTTAAGTCAAGATTGGCCAATGCCCCTATTCTGCGTTTGCCCGATCTCAGCAAACATTTTATTCTTAGATGCGATGCCTCTGATGTGGGCATAGGAGCTGTCCTCATGCAAGAAAACGATGGCGTAAAGCACCCTGTGTGCTATGCTAGTAGGAAATTGCAACCGCGTGAGGTAAAGTATGCAACGATCGAGAAGGAGTGCCTTGCCTTAGTGTGGGCGCTGGAGAAATTTCAGGTATATTTGTATGGAGTAGAGTTTCTTTTAGAGACTGATCACCATCCGTTAGCCTATATTGATAAAGCGAAAATGAAAAATAGCAGAGTAATGAGGTGGGCGTTATGCTTACAGCCATTTAGATACATTGTTAGAACTATTAAGGGCTCTGAAAATTATGGTGCGGATTTTCTAAGCCGTTGTCCAGAGTGAATGAATGATATGGAAGTGTATATGTTTACAATGTACGTTGTTGTATGATAATACTTGTGTATGTAAGATCTGTCGAACGATCTTTTTAAGAAGGGGGAAGATGTCACAAGTATTCGGAATTTTGTAAACTAATGAATTCGTAAGCTTTGCCTAGAGCAACTTCTCATTCAAAATCCAGGGTACAGCACAGCTGTGATTACGTAACGCACATTTTGAAAAGCTTTGCATGGCGATGATTCGCATGCCCCTGCATTGTTTAGAGCTTGTGAGGACGCTTAGTGTGGGTAGGCAAGGGTGAGCTCGTGGCACTCGAGTAAGATTACGGACTGAGGGAGGACGCCCAGCCGACGAGTCGCCGTTATGTTTTATATGTTGTAGAGAGTTGTTGTCCGGACAACAACTCTCATGCGGTTAGCCTAGATATTTATCAGGCTGTTAATTATGTTGTAGCAATGGCTACGTGGATTTAGCTTCCCCATAAGGTCGCAGTTAGTTATGATTTGGGAAATGCTAGTTTTGTAGGGCTCCGCCCAAGATATCAGACGGAAAAGTGTCCGTGGCAGTTAAACCGGTTAAGAACCGTAAGTTGTTTTCGATAGTTTTTCTGTTAAGAGAGTTATGTTTGGTTAGCTTTATGTTTCTCAAACAGGTGCAAAATTGTATTGAGGTTTCTTGAAGTATATGTTGCTATTTAAGTTTATTTTGCACAGAAGTGTAATTATTACAAAATTCACGTTGCATGTTATGTTCAAAATTGAGTTAAAGGTTATTTGTTGACGTTATATGTTGTATTAATTTTTAATTCAATGAAATCAAAAATGCTACTGCTTTTTTCATTTTCCAGGTTTTCATATTATGTAATATAAAATTAACTTTATTTTTGTATATAACTTCATTACAGGGTTTTTTATGTTGGAATAAAATTCCAAAGATTACACCTCGGTGTAGTTCTTGTCTTTTCGTCGTGTCCGGTGACCCCAGCGGAGGAGGGACTCGTGACAATGAGTGACCTCTTTTCAGCAAGGCCTTAGTAAGTTCATCGCAGCGTTTCTTAACCAATTCCTTGGTAGAACATATGGCTTTAATGCGTTTAGCCAAGCTAAAAGCTATGCTACGTTTCACGTGGCCAGGATAGCAGCTATCAGCTGAAAGGTAAAGCATAGTATCCGTGGGTTTGCGAAAAACATCAGTCACTAAAGCACCATTCACCCCAATTTGAACTTTAACATCTAAAAAGTTAGCAGAAATCGGCGATAAATCAGCGGTAAACTTAATAGAAGGATGAAAAGAGTTTAATTTCCAGAAAAGAGTAGAATCGATCCCTACCATGACGCCATATTAAAAAACAATCATCTATGTATCTCCAAAAACATCCGGCAAAACGTCACAATTCGAAAAAAATGACTGCTAAAACTCTGCAAGAAAAATATTCGCGTACGAAGGCGCCATTTTGGTAGATAAAGATCGGAGTTAAACTCAAAAAAGTTTTTCTTGAGCACCAATTCAGCCATTTCACAAACACCCGACACAACACCCTCCGGAACGTGTCTCCTACTCATTAAATGTGTGAGCGTTCACTTCATTTTTCTCATTTGGTGGCTGTTACTTGATAAAGGCACTATTGTGCCGAAAATTTGTACGAATATTCCTGATTTGGAAGTATATATTTTCAGTTTTTGAATATATGTTTTCAATGAAGGCTTATTTTAACAATCTTTCGGGTGATGCTCCTTTTTGGACTAACTGCTGTTTATATATATATATATATATATATATATATATATATATATATATATATATATATATATATATATATATATATATATATATATATATATATATATATATAACAGTCCAAAAGGAGATAAGTCCAGCATGCATATTCCGAGAGTGCTCAATAGGTATCCCAGAGCTTCGTGCAGACAAAACTGTCTGTACTCTTCAGAGTGTATAGGCAAGTGCTTTCACTTGCCATGTACGAAATATATATATTATATTATGTATATATAATATATATATATATATATATATATATACAAATGTTTTGAGTCGGACTAACACATATCTAAATCACAACAACTTTGTTTCGTGAAGGAAACGTACCTTCCTATATATTTCGTATAAAATTATATATTAGGGAGGCATTTTCATCGACTTTCACACTAATTTCTAACCTAATTTTCTAAACCCTAACCCTAACCGTGGACCTATCAAAAATGTGATATTTAGAGTCCAATGAACATTTTAAAACTATTTCCGATAATACAAAAATGTCTAGAAATAGTACCTAAAACATTAAGGAGACATGAGATGTCTCCCTAAGGTTTATATATATATATAAGCCTTAACAAGTAACAATTTATATCTATGTAAATATACATATATATATATATATATATATTAACGGAAATACTGTATAACAACAGTGCTACAGAAATGAATGGCTGGATCTCAAAGGAGATACGTGACAGCAGTAGAAGCTAGAAATTTGGTAAATACAACAGCCATAAAAGGTTTTTGCAAAGCTTTCGAGCAATACTAGCTCTTCTTCAGTGCTTGATCACAAGAGTGACAAGGAGTGTACGGGACTTACAGCTTTTAAATTGTGAGGACAATGGTCCCCACTGATAGTCAATTAGGACTATCGTTTTTGAAAGAGGCGAGACTAAGTAATTTGAGTAAGCCTATTGAAATAGGCGTGACGGAGACGGTCTAATAGGATTACTTAGGCCTAGAGTGTAATCCCTTCAATCAGTATGCTGGTAAGTCGTTTCGGATATTCAGGCCGAATGGCGACGTAGTCTTGAGTTGACATTCCCAGAAATTTTCTTTTGTCTTACGGCTTCTATTGTCCCATGAATCATTTTGTTCGATAGCAATGACACGTAAATTGTCTATCGAATGATGCGGTAAATTGAAATGGTTGGCAACAGGTTGATCAATTTTTTTGGTTTTAATTGCTGACCTGTGCTGTGTCATTCTCATCCTGAGGGTGTTTTATTATTTCCCCACGTACTGCGTTCCACATAAATTGCAGTAGATGAGATATATGACGTTTTTGGAAAGACAATTAATTGATTGCCTAATTTGGAAAGTGCGTGCAGTTTGATAGCTCTGAAAGTATTTAGTTGAATCAATCAGAGCGCACGTCTTGCGATTGGACGGGCAAGGTGAACAACCAAAATTCTCGTTGTTAGCCTCGACTGAGGTTTTGTCCTGAAATTTTGCCCGTACCAAAA
This sequence comes from Holothuria leucospilota, assembly GCA_029531755.1. Classification (NCBI taxonomy): domain Eukaryota; kingdom Metazoa; phylum Echinodermata; class Holothuroidea; order Aspidochirotida; family Holothuriidae; genus Holothuria; species Holothuria leucospilota. Next base: position 11,568,380 of record CM055962.1, on the reverse strand, counting down.
TGTCCCGTAAATTTGGGGGGCGGGAAAAAGCAACAACGGGGGGAGCGGGAAAGATAGACTTTAGGCGAGCCGTGCTTTGAAGTATGGGCAAATGTTTTTGGATGAATTTGGCGAATGGTGGTAGACCGGGATGGTACTCAATTACCAATGGCACTCTATTAGAATTGGGCTGACGGTTTTTGTATGTCAGAGTTTCAGAACGCGGGGTGTCCTTTGCCTTTTTGACGGCATTTTCAATTGAACCCCGAAAGTACTGTCTATTTTGGAGGTGGCTAGACAGTTCGTTAGTGCGAGTTTCAAAGTCTGTCTCAGAGGAACAGACACGTTTGATGCGAAGTGCTTGGCTATATGGAATATTTTTGGTGCAGTGCGGAGGATGGCAGCTGCTCGGTAGTAAGTAGTTGTGCTTGTCCGTGGGTTTATTGAACAAGTCTGTTTTGAGTGAACCATTTTCTATGGTCACTGTTGTGTCCAGGAAGTGGACACTGACTCTAGAGGAGTCGGCCGTGAATTTGATTGTGGAGTGAAACGAATTGATGTTTTCCACAAAAATTTTGAGGCTATCTTCACCGTGGGGCCAAATCATGAAGATATCGTCGATAAAACGTAACCAAATTTGTGGTTTTAAATTTTGTCGAGATAAGAATTCTTTCTCGAGGTTGCCCATAAATAAATTTGCAAATGAAGGAGCCATCTTGGTTCCCATGGCAGTACCATGAATTTGGAGGTAGTGCTGGTCGCCAAAGACGAGATTGTTGTTTGTCAGAATAAGGCGCATCAGCTCGCCTAAGTCTTTCTTGGTGGGCGTTTTGCCTTGGATGGGTCTGAAGGCGGTTTTACAAGCGGAGATGCCTTCTTCGTTTGGTATATTTGTATATAAAGAGGACACGTCAAGAGTGACCAGAATTGTGTCCTGTGGGAGATTTTGTATCTCACCAATTTTGCGGATAAATATATATATATATATATATATATATATATATATATATATATATATATATATTGCCCCTTATTCCAAGTAGTTGTATGGAAGGTCTGATGCTCTATTCTAGTACATCACAAGAAGATCATTTTCTCTTGATCGGACACTTTCCCTTAGGAGTACATCTCAGGCAAAGGGTTACTCACTAAGTTAGGAAACGTCTGAAAAAGTGTCCGGAGAGTTGTCCTGAAACTGTCTTCAAATCGATCTACTATTTTCAAACTTGTGCCAATTTGAAGGCACACCACAAAGAGACGGCGTCCTTTGTGTGTGGTCACTAAAGCTGATTTCAAAGAAACTTTTTTAATTTTTTGTATATCAGGATTTTTCGCAAGTAGTAGATTTACGAAAAGTTCATATTGGCGAGGATACCCTTAGTGTTTTTAAACAGGAAATGTTCGCCTAATCCTTGATCAAAGTCCTGTTTAAATCAGTGGCGTAGCCAGAATTTTTTTGTTAGGGGGACAATACTTTTCGCAGGGGGGGGGGGGGGAGGCAACCAAAAGAAGCTTTGTATGCACTTACTGTACCGAAGCCTGGTGCAGCATGCAGCACCATGTAATGTACAATGTACAATGCAGATAACTATAGTATGAGGTATATGTTGATATTGTTTGCGTGCGGTTAAGCTATGCTTTGACAGATTAGACCAGAGCACCATCGTTTCTTGTCATTGTTTTCAGTAATGATCGCACCTGCCAACTTTTCGAATTAATTAATTGCCAAGCTGGTCATATTTCTCAGCTTGTATATTTATAGTGTAAATGTCGTATTTTCGTCTGTCAAAGAAAACTCTCCCCGTTTTTTTCTTTTAAACACATCGCTTGAAATTATTTGGGGGAAAGAACGTGTTACAAAATAATTTTAGGGGGCAGTGCCCCTGGCCCCCCATGGCTACGCTCCTGGTTTAAATTAAACCAATGTGCTTTCAGAGTGATGCACTCTAGGTCAGACAAGTGAGGTATACACATTTTACCAAGATGTGTTACAAGAGTGATAGTTATCCCACATTTTTTTTATTTCTGTATACTATCTACGTGAGCTTTCGTCTCCTCTGTCCTGTTAGCTAACAAGAGTCAGACGATATATTTTAGGACACAAAAATAAAACATATAATGATTACATTTTTATTGGGTTTGATTTTTGTAAATTTCCTATGGCTTGTGATAAATTACAATTCTACTTATTATCAAAACAAGTTGAGGTACATAGTACAAGGTTTACAAGTTGTCCAAGACAGGCCAAAAATGCAATTTCCTCTGATAACGATTTCAATATTCTATTTCATTAAGTCGGCTGTTTATAATTAAAAGCTTCAAAGTCTATTTGAAATCTTTTAGTTAAAGCTTTTAATTTCCTGTCAGGGATGTCTGCAATATAGTCTTGCAAGATGAAAGCACTAGAGCTATTGGTAAAGTTCGTAGGATCATAAATACGGAAATGTTCAGCACTTTTTTGAAGTATGCGTCGAATAACGTAATCAGTGTCTCTGTGCAAAGTCTCCATACGACCAATAAAATCATATTGAAGGTCACATGGCCGGCACAATTCATCTATAGTTCTCCAATGTTCCTCTCCAACTAAATCCAGCTTATTGGAAGGACTGGCAAGGTACGAAATAAATTCATAAAAAGTTGTGTTGAATTCCGGTCTGTGGCCAATGCCAATTTCTTTCAAGTTAATTCCTTTAATTCTAGCACTATAAATTTGTCTGAAAGCTCTGGAATCAGAATTCTTTGGTGTCTCGAGTTTATCACGGTATGCCGACACGAGTCGAGAGATCGGTTCCCGTACAAACAACACTTTTGTGTAATCATTTAATCTTTGCACGACATCCTTGACTGCATATTTCCGTAATGTTGGGATAGTTTTGGAAGCAATGTTATGAATCTCAAGATGATGCAGGTTACTTGATGGGGATATTTCTCCCATCAGCATTAAAATAATCCTCTTCCAGTTAGTACAAGCAACCTTTGGTACATAACAAAAAAGTAGTTTATGTTTATCAACTACGTAGACGTGGTCAAGGCCTTTCACAAAAGACGAGTCCACTTCTCGTATACTTGTCTCTGAAGAAAGTTTTGATTTGCAAGCTTTTGATAGGTGGCTCTGTCGAGTTCTCTGGATTTCTTCTTGGCAGCTGTCATTGCAACTTTTCTGTAAATAAAAAAGTGATTATTAATGCTTTCCTTCGAACGTCATAGTTTAATGTAATTATTCATGTTTCCTACTTGCTTCAGCAAATGATCAGCTTGTGTAATCACAATGAAACATTGGAGAGAACTGTGGGTCTTTAAAGATTTTAACTCTAATGTTTTAAAGTAGATTTATCATGTTAATGTTATAACTCTGATTCTCATTGTCTTCTGATAGCTTTCCTTTGAAACAAAAATTGCTAAGATTATTCCTGTTTATACCGTAGGTGTTTCTCAAACATTATGTAATGGTCGGCTCATTTCTCCTTTACCATCTGTTTCTCAAAAGATGGTTTACTATTATTACAAATATTTATATAGAGCTCACGTATACATGACAAAGGAGTAATCAGTGGCTCTTTACAACTTAAAATACTGTAGGCTACATAACTCATTAAAAGCAGAAGTGAAAAGATGTGTCTTTGGTTTCTTTTTAAAGACATCATTTTTTTATGTTTTTGACATTAGGAAGCCGGTTTCATTCCATGCCTACAATCGGGAAGAACTAACGTTGGTTCTTCCAGATTGAAGGCAACGCGATTTAAAACTGGTCACAAAATTGCCAGTCGTAGTCGTAAACTGACTAACAATACACGACTGTTGGAGACCGGACGATCGAGTTGAGTTGCGGTGTGCAAGTCGTGTAGTGTGCGGCTAGCTTTAGAGCTTCACAGACCTAACCTACTTCACTGAACCATCAACAGCAACAGCTTGGCTTCTCTACTGTTTACAAATGAGCCTACTGTGTACAGCTCATTTTTAACATGTTGCCCTTACATGAGACATTACAGCTTCAGGTTTTTGTTTGGTGCAGCTGTAAAAAAGTGGTAAAAGAAGGAAGGGTTCCCACCCTTTAAAGCCTTTAGAAAAGTGTTATGGGACATAGGTGTATGAGCTGGGGGTATAGGGGTTGGCAGACCCCCTGAGGTAAAAAATGTTGAAGTTCAGGGCAAAATGTCCTTTTTCAGGGAATTCACCTGTATGTCATGACTGTTTGCAATTAGAGAAAAGTTTAAGGAACTTCTCCCCCTTTTTGGAATGTCTTCCGTCCCATAGACCTATGGCTGGAGATCACCCTCGTTGGTCACATGTACCCTTTCAGTGACAACTACAGAGGCCTAATAGGTAGAAATCACTAATCCTTAACCTAGTCACCCTCTATACACCAGTCGAAAAGAGAATGCGAACCTCGCCCGGGTTCATATACTATAAACTTGAAATAAATTCACTCGATGAGCCCATACAGGGGCGGATACAGGATTTTACAAAGGGGAGGTCCACTGAGTGCCGACTGTACGAGTGAGCCGCAAAACGGCGATGGGCGAGGGTTCGGACACCCTGTTCCGACATGGGGACTTTTCGAAAATTGTACATGAAATTGTGCGATTTGAGACTCTTACAACGTACGCACAGACACATACATTAAAACACACAGACCTTAAAATGGCTGTAGTTATGTCCCATTCAGAAACGGAATCAGGACCTTTTCAGTCATAGACCTAGAAGCGCTGCCAGGATTTGATGATAAGGGGCACCACAGAAGTGATATCGTAATCCCACCCCAGAGAAGCCAGTAAGTCAGTGCAAGTGTGCATATTCATATCTACGACAATTTGCAACCGGAGTCGACACTTCCTTTGTCGCTTACTGTGGAGGAGCCGTCCAGGAGGAGGGGTCTAACGGAAGGGGATCCCTTGAGAACATTTTTTTCTTCAAAAGTGGCTGAGTTGTAAAATGATGCTATCCAGTTGGCAAAGTTTCAAACTGACCATGTTTTGAAAAATTCACACACTGTAGTGAACTGTGCTTATTTTGGTGAATGTAAGGCAGTGGCGTAGCTAGGGTTTGTGGCGCCCGGGGCAAGAAACGAAATTGGCGCCCCTACCCCATCTTCCGGGGGGTAATCTTATGAATACTTACACAACTCAAGATCTTAAATAGAACAAATGTCCATGGGCGTCCGCTAAAAATAATTCAGGGGGCAAATTTTTTGGGGGGACAAACTTTGTCATGGGAAATATTTTACTCCCAGAAAAGAGTTTAGATGCTACTTTCACAGTGTTGACAAAGGCGTAGCCAGAATTTGTCAGGGGGGGGGGCGTAGCTCATAGACAGGGTAAGAAAATTTTGGCCCAAAATGCTTCCCAGATCGCTGGAAATGCCACTTCCAAGGCCCATTTACCGCATATAAAAAGGGGAAACACTAGCAATATCGTAAAATATTATTTTATTAAAAAATGAAATTGCTACATCAATATAATGCTCATGGCAAATGGTAGTTCCAACATTTTTTAAGTGATCTCGATTTGGCGCCCCCTAAAGTGGCGCCCGGGGCAACTTACAACCATTGCCCTCCCCTCCCCTAGCTACGCTACTGGTGTAAAGAAAGGGTGTGATGTCTAAGAGGATGGGGTGAAACTCCTCCCCTTGAAAATTTTTTGTTCATGTAAGGTGGCTTAGATGGTAAACGGTGCTCGGTAAAGCTTTGAACTGCTTACATGTTAAGGAATTACCATTATTTATTGATATTTTGGCTGTGGCATGGCACCCCTCCAATGCTGATACCATGAGACCGGCTTAGGGCCTCCTGGGAGCCTTTTGGTAATTACAGATTGGGGACGTAAGTAGGATGCCTTAAACTTTCAAATGACACTACAAGAAAGCACACCAAGTACTTCATAAAAAATTAGTCTTACTAATTTTCAAGGACAATCCAAATGAACAGCTTCCATTGGGGAACGACCGAAACAGGAGCAATTGAAGGTATAAGAAAAGAGGTAGAGGATTAATAACCAAGTTCATAATGACCTATTCTCTGCAAATGCACTTTATGACCTTTGAATAAGCTTGTGCAATGAATGATATGCTCAGAGGCGCCGTCAAAGGTTGATGGTTTTCGGGAGGGGGCACCACAGAAGATGATGCCGTAAACCCCAAAGCCAGAGAGTGGGTGTAAATTATTGTATGCATATGCGTACCCGTGGTAGTTTGCAACCCTTCTTTTGTGCTCCTCCGTAATGAATCCAATGTCCTGCACAGACAATAGGCGTTGTTGTGAAACCCTCATCGATGAATAAAGCGAATATTTGAGGCGGTGTTGATAACAAACACATCAATGCGGTAAAGCTGGAAGCGCCCGGAGCGCATGGGCGTCAATCGGGGGGGGGGGGGGGGGGAACGGGGGGACAAGTCCCCCACATTTCGATGGGTGGGGGACACAATATCAAATGCCCCCCCCCCCCACATTCGCGTAAAAGAGTAGTGCCGTGGCTCTGTTTGACTGGCTTTTTGAGTGGCATGTAGGTTTGTTGGGCAATTGTTAAGTGTCTCGATGTAGATTCTGAATGCAAATTTTGTCGGGGAAATCTTATTTAATGACAAAATTTCGGCGCTTCACGCGCATGCGTCACGGTTTGCACTCCTTCTCATGACCATTAAAAAGGTAATTACACATCGAACTATTCTGATCACAATACCCTCCGAAAACAGACATACATCTCCAAACATCTGAAGGGGCCTCGCATCAATATGGGATCATTCAATCAGTGGCGTACGCAGAGGGGAGGGCCATTTGGCCATGCCCCCTCAATGATTCCGATTTTTTTTAAGCTCCTAAAAGTACGTAAATTTTTTAACACAAATTTACTTCAAAAGGTAGCATATTTGACACCAGATTGCATGTAAGGACACCAAAGTTTTCAAAAAATTTCAAAGGGGAGGGGGACTCCCCTCCCCTTAGACTCTCCCTCAGGCAGGCGGTCACACAACAAACTGCATGTCCGCCCCCCTCCCCTTGAGAGAAATCCTGGGTACGCCACTGCATTCAGTCTAATTTGTAGCATGATGTGGAAGCATAAAAGTAAGTTGTTGCCGTTAAACATTTTTCAAAAATTTTTACCGCGCTTCGCGGAAGCCATTATCGGTATGGATGGTGATTGTTAATACACTTACGACTAAAAAGCATTTTAAAAACGCCCTTGCTAGTCCTTCACACCTTTGCTATACTACGATCAGCTCCAAAAATATCCCAAAGATAGCACCATTTTGCATCTAAGTAACCTTAAATTTCTCAAATTTCTCAAATTTCTCAAAGGGGAGGGGTCGCCCCTCCCCTCCCCAGGACGTCGCCCCTCCCCTCCCCAGGACGACACATTTATGTAGTGACAAAGGAAGGATCCCCACTGCTGTATACAAACGCAGGGTGTATAAAAAGGTGCAATTTACGCGCCTCCACTGCAGTTAGTAAAAACATCCAGCCAGTTGGAAAAATTAGAATTCACTAAATTATGGAAATTTTCCAGCCATATACGATCAGCTCCAAAAATATCCCAAAGATAGCACCGTCTTGCACCTAAGCAGCCTTAAATTAACAAAAAATTTCTCAAAGAGGAGGGGGACGCCCCCTCCCCTTAGACCTCCCAGGACGACACATTTATGTAGTGACAAAGGAAGGATCCCCACTGCTGTATGCAAAACGCAGAGCGCATAAACAAAGTGCAAATTTGCACGCCTCCACTCAGTTGGAAATAAAACATCCAGCCAGTCGGAATTTGGGACCTTCACACCCCCAAACATATCACCCTAGCAACGGGCCTGGTCGGGTCCATGATCTCCGACAATGATCCACTCCGCGAAGCGTAGTTTCAGCTATTTTGGGACATGGTGAAAATAACATCTTGAAGTAATTCCGTGGACTCCGTGTATTTCACCTCGCAGATCATCTACGATGGTCATGGTAACTTTGGAATGATAATTCTTATTAGAATAGGGCGTCAGTCATCATAAGGAGGGGGGAGGAAATGGCCTATAGGAAGACACCCCCTCTTCAAAACCAAAGGGATTGGTTTGTTCTAAGTCATGTATGTCCCCCGTCCCCTCCCCTCCACACACACATTTGAATACGGATTGGAGCCCCTTCCGGAGGGCGCTAAAATACTGGTAGTTTGCGAAAAATTTGGAGGAAGTTTGATAGTTAGAGAACGACTTGTGATAAAAATGATTAGAAAATGGTCAAAATAGATCCATCACCCAGTCAAAAACACGTCATTCTGCCCCGTACAGAAATCCTTCGCTTAAACACCTTTTAGGTTCATTTTAAAATTATTCAGAAAATTTTCGGAAGCGATGGGGTACGCCCCCCCCCCATCCCACCAGTGCGAGCGAAATTGATATACTTCACATCATGTAGGCCTACATCACGCAAAAATTATGCTTATAATATAAGATTGCGACAAAGTCACCTGTTGATGGTTGGAAGCCTAAGGTTAGACTTGTCCCTCCTTTATTCGAACAAAATTTCTCGCTAGAATAATTTAAAGCATTATCGTCCTAATAATGGTCATCAGGCATGGAGTGTAAACCGAGGCGAAGCGAGCCGAAATCTCTCATTTTCATGAAACCTGTATGCGTATCTTTGAAAACAATCGTTTGGAAATCCCAAAAGAGTTTTGGGGGATGGAACTGAAGAAAAATAGAACTAAAGGTTAAAGCGCGCAAAGCGCGCAAAAGTTTGATAGTTTGGAAAGGATTTGTGATAGCCTAGTACAATTTTTTACTGCTAAAAAGGGGGTCCGGACCCCTTGGATGCCCCTGGATCCCCCTGCCTTATGACATTCTGGCCCTTAATTTACTAAACTATACTTAAACTTATGATGTACGTTGTACTATGAATACTGGGAAATTTCGTGTAATTTACAGGCAAACTACTTCATTCCACAATCACAAGGAAATCACGTGACGCAAGAAGTATTACATTTTATATGTTAACGAACTTACCTCATGAAATACAGGAATATCTGGCAAATCATGCAGTGTAGAATTTCCTACAAGGGACCCAGGGATGTGATAAAATTAATAAGGCTCTGTATAGACCGCCTTACTCCTCGAGTTGTCTACAACGCTGGCACGTGACTCGCGTAGTTAAAGTACTCTTTCTCCATATTACACATTTCTTGAGTAAATTAATTTTTCTTATCATCGTTGTGAATTCGTTAGGTTGAATTTGTGGGTGCGCGCGCGTGTGTATTTCTCAAAAGTCGGTTTTACCTAATTACTTGCTAAATATTTTATGAAAAAGATTCTTAACAAATCTTTGACTGTCTTTTTACTGTTTAATATTATACCATTTGTTTATCCCTGTTGGCTACACACATCTTGAAAATAAATGCAAAGACTTACCCCATCTTTCATGTCATATGTTTCAAATGTGGGATGCTTTTGAATAGCTCGAACAGTATCGCCTTCTGCAGCCGGGCTAATTTCATTATTAACCCGGTGAATTTCATCAATACGACCTAGAAGTACAAAAAGGAATGTTACAAGACAATGATGAACGAAATAATAACAAAAGCAGCCTGTAAGATTTGATTTGTTAAGAAAATATATAACTGAAGCTGATAAAATAAACAGCACTGATAGAATTAATAAAACGCCACAATAGACCTTATGCAGAGACGCCACGCGACATCATTTTGGAGGACAAACAATGAAGCACATTGCACGCACGATCTAGACTCTCAAGCGCTCGTAGTAGACTTACCCGCGTATCCGTCCGTCACACATCAGCTGTGGGCATTTGTTGGTGCAAGTTACAACGATAACCGCTTAGCTTCACATACCGTTTGTAATTCCACAATTATATGCATGAGAAGTCACTCTAACAGAACTCTCTGATCTAGACGGGTGTCTGTAAAAGTAAGACTTAAGACCTAAGATCTAAAGACGCGGTCACACTACAACGAATTCGGATCGGATTCCGATCCGATTTTTGTGAGTTTTTATTAACATCTCCTCCATTCCGGGTCGGAAAGAACCCAAAATTTGCCAACCTGTGTAATTATATGATTTTTATCGCATGACTACGAAAATTAAATTTATACGAATTATTTCGTGACGTCACATCGACAGATAGCTTTTATGGGACTACGCGTGTCCGATAAAAGCTGTCTGTCGGTGTGACGTCACGAAAAAATCAGTTAACATTTCATTTTCATAGACCTCTGATGCAAATCATGTATTTACACTGGTTGGCAAATTTTGGACTCTTTCTGACCCGAAATGGAGAAGATTTTAATGAAAACTCACAAAAATCGGATCGGAATCCGATCCGAATTCGTTGTAGTGTGACCGCGGCTTAAGACCTAAGACCTGTAAAACTAAGACCTGTAAAACTAAGACCTGTAAAACTAAGACCTGTAAAACTAAGACCTGTAAAACTAAGACCCGGAAGTTTGTTGAAGAAAAAGTTTTTTTAGTGTGATAAGAAAAATTTGGCAGGGCAATACAGCCAATACATTGTAATAATGGCATCATGAACCAAAAAGCACTTTAGGCTACACGATTTATGACTACTGGATCTTCGAGTTGAGCTGCTTACAAAGTCGTATATATACTGCACGGTAAACGCTTTTACTACCCTGTTTAATAATAAGTATGGTGTAGTCAGCATACGGTAGGTTAGTTTACTTATGCAGGGGACTGAGAAATCATGACAATGATTCAAGTTAGGAGGCGACTGTTTAGGCCAAGCATAGGGATAGAAAGCTATATAAGTTCTCATCTGAAAGGGGGTGATGGACGACGTGGTGAAGGGGTCTGAGGGGTACGCCCCCTTTGAAAGACTTGAATATTGAAGGATCCCAGCAATGTAATTTCGTACGATAATGCAAATTCAAAGGAAAATTAGTGCCATGTTTTGAATTTTTACAGAGGGTACAAAGCCTTTTGTCCTTAATCTGTGTGTGTGTGGGGGGGGGGGGAGCGTGCTTCATCCCTCCACTTTTTTACCGAGGGTGAGGCCTCCCGTTCCATGCTTGTAATGCATATGATTTCATAGCAGAGTAAATATCACTTCGAATCTAGGGGAGAATGCGAAAGGGTCTGTGACTCGATAAGGAAGCACGCAACCATGTCCAGTGCTCTCCACGAGGGGCTTTAGGAGGGGGACGGCCAGCCTCGAATAAAAATTGCAACCCCTGAAAAAGCGACCTCCCCCTTAAAAAGCAACCGCCCCTCAAAAACTACTGCCATCATACTGGAGGCAAAAAATTACATACATTTTTTTCCCCTTTTTGGCAGGGAACAATCATTTATTTGTCTAGAGATCAATGTGAATTAGCGATCGTGTATGCACTCCGCACGTGCCCCCCCCCCCCCTTGAAAATCTGTGGAGAAAACTAATGTTATATATGTGACCTTATTTTCTGAACAACATGATATGCCGCATAAGTATGATCTTAGATTGCCTCTTTCTACAGTCACCACTTCCTTTCATGTTGCATGCATCATACTCTTCAATCTGTCACCAAGACATGAGAACCCTGGCCTTGGTTCCTTTAGTGCTGACCTTCACAATGTCCATTCAGCCTTAAAGCTACTGGTTTACCATATCTGTTACCACTTAAAGTGGACCTAAAGTCTAGAATTACAAGAATATATATTTTAGGGGTTGGAAGATGAATTCCATACATCCAAATCCCATTTTCATAGCTTACTCCATTGCTGAGATATAAAATGTTGAAATTTATTCACTTAATTTGAAATAGTCCATTGCGTAATAATTTGTGATGCCCTTCTTGTACAACTCACATTACCTGCTTTTGTTTTCTTTTAAAATTAAGATGTTTTTATGACCTTGAAACATTTACCATTCCCTTTGATAGCATGTTGTAGGGAGAGGGCTTATATAGCCAAGTCACCCTACAACAGTAAGACAGTGATCACCTTTTGGCACAAGGTGCAGTGGCTTTCGAGAAAACAAAGAAAAACAAGGACTGTAATTTGAGTAGTACAAGAATGACATCACAAATTATTGCGCAATCTAACATTTTATATTGAGTGAATAAGCTTCAACCTTTTATATCTCAGCTTAGGAATGTCCTGTGAAGATGGGAGTTGGACCATCTGGATGCATTTTTCAAGCTTTGTAACATATATTTTTGAAATTTTAAACTTTAGGTACACTTTAATTGGCCGGAGGTTGCCAGTGTGCCTCTTGTGAATGCTTTTACTGAGGGCTTTTGTCAATAAAGACATTGTGGTTAATTTTAGTCAATAGGGGCATAATAAAACTTCCCTTCCCATGGTTATTGCATTGAATTTCACCAGACTGCGTGCTTTATGGGCTAATACTGCAGTACAGTTGACATAAGAACTTCAGTGATACTGAGTCTCTAGTGCTACATCATTATGATCGCCTGTTTGCAGTACAGAATGTACAGTAGGCACTAGCTGTACACATTTTGTTTGTGTAAAGATCATCTCACAGGGTAGAGACGTGGCGGCGGTTCAGGGGAGGGGGAGGGAAGGTGGATACATCCCTAACCTATTTCTAAAAAGTTCCCCCTCAGCCTGAGTGCAAAAGGTGTTTAATCCATAGATTTCCATAGGGGGTCAGAAGAGGTGCATCTTTGACTGAACGGTGGAACTGTTTTAATCATTTTTTTTTCACAGATAGTTATAAAACTATACAAGAAATTATTAATCCCTTCACAAGACAAGCAAAAATGTTGGGGTGTACCCGATATTCATAAGGTTAAATTTTTTATTCATAAGGTTCTTTAGTCATAAGGTTCATTATTCATATGGGTCGTTATTCATAATCGTAAAAAAGGTTCGTCGTTCGTAAGGTTCCTTAGGCCTATTCATAATAGGAAAAAAGGTTCGATATTCATAACCAGGAAAAAAGGTTTGATATTCATAATAGGAAAACAGGTTCGTTATTATCTCGTGGAAGGGGGCTGTCTTTTTTTCCAAAAGTCCCCTGACTCTCAAGGGACAAACTTTGACTTAACTGACACCACCCGACAGTGGTCCCGTTCTAGACTGGCTGAATAGAACAGGTACCACCTGGTAAGTATCACGAAAGTGTGATCACAAACCTTCCGCGGCAGGTTAGTAAAACCCTTAAAACTCGCAGGGATGATAGGCCAATGTGTCGTCTACAACAAGTTGACGGCGGTTTCATATGGTCTGTTTAGATTGGCTGTAATTATTGGCCTTTCAAAGAGACTAGTCGATTTGGGGGGGGGGGGATTATGAACAGCGAACCTTATTCTCGATTATGAACAACGAGCCCCTTTTCCGATTATGAATAGCAAACCCCTTTTTTCAATTATGAATAGTGAACTCTTTTTTATTATGAGTAATGAACACTTTTTTGATTATGAACATTGAATCTTTTTTCGATTATGAACAATGAACCTTATTCTCGATTAATAGCGAACCTTATGAATAATGAACCTTTTTTATTATTTATTTTATGAATAACGAACCGGAACCTTATTTTTGCAGTTCATCATGTTATGAATAATGACCCTTATGAACAATGAACCTTATGAATAAAAAACCTTATGAATATCGGGCTGTCCCCAAAATGTTTGCGTGATTCTTCTCCTATTATGAGCCTGCACACTCAGGTCCGTACACCCATGTCCGTAGCCAGGCAGGGGAATGGGCTTTAGCCATGGGCGGCTCTAAGAAATTTTGTTTGGGGGCAAACTCAAGTCCTTATTCAGGGAGGTTCGGAAGACCCCCCCCCCCCGGCAATATTAATCGTCAGCTCCGAGTAGTACAATAGGAGTATGGTTATTATTATGTATTTCAGCGATGCCCCATGTAGTTTTCAAGAGCTCTTCATAAACCATTTCAGGCAGTCAGTCATGAGCTGACTACTTTGAAAATAAAAATACAACCATATCAGCCGATCGCTACTCCATGGGGGGGGGGGGCAGGTGAAATGGGCAAAGCGGCTTGATCCATTTGTATAAAATGAGCCCCACCTTTATATATTTTGTTGTTTGTTTCATTGTGTCACAATATGTTTCAGCTTTGCCAAGAGGCCATAAAATGTTGGTTTTCTGGATTGTTTTCTTAAACTAACGAAAATTTCGAGCACTGAAGACACTTGAAAACGATGAAATGATAACACTATTTTGGATCTCAGTACCGTTCCGAAACGAAATTTGTTTAAAGGGAGAGGGGAATTCCCCTAACTCAGAACGACGTCTCATCCTATGTACAAATAGCTAGGCCAAAAAGTCTCACTACACTGAGCTTATATAGATTGGCTGTTTGGGGTGTTTACTTTAAATCAACTGAAACGGTATACTTTAGCACAGAGGTGGGCAGGAGAACCTTTTGCTTATAACATGCCATTTGACAGTCATAATTAAGACCGCTCGTGGGCAATCGGCGCGGCCAATTTGGACAAGGGAAAGGAAACCTCTCCTATGGGAAACTCAATACGTTTAGGCTACATGCCCGTTACAACTTTTTGTAGACAGATACCTATGCTAATCTGGCCAGGTGACACCCGGGAAAACTGCTTTTAGTCGTGGATGATAATCAAAAAATGTCGTTTTGAAAGCACTTTATTAATGCTTAACCTTCGCAGTGCATTGGAAAGTTAGTCTCTTCTTTAATTTTAAACCGAGTCAAGGAAAAGGGAGGGCCTAACCCATCTCGAATTACATGTTTCATTTATTTATTATTATTATTATTTTTTTTTTTTTGGAAAATTGAAGACCATGCTTTGAAAACGTTTGGGGGGCAAGTCCCCCCGTGCCCCTATGGCCAGCCGCTATTGGCTTTAGCTCTGTCCACCCATGTGCCCCCTATAAACAGCTTGCCATGGGTGAACGAGGGAATCCCCCAAAAAGTTTGCAAAGCATGGTTTTCATTCTTCCAAAGAATAAAATGTTATTCGAGATGGTATCAATAATAATTCTTAATTTGGACAAAACCATCCGTTCTATGTCATAACTGTCATATATTGTTTATGAAGTTGTGTGTATACTATTGCAAATTTTCTCCATGACTGTCAAGCTTTCAAAATTCAAATTCAAATATCAAAATTCAACCTAGGTTTTACTGGGTCATTCGACCACTGGTCATGGCAATTCATACTACATGAGGCGTCATGGTTTTAATTTTTTCAGGCTCATGCTCCTATACCTCAGTGGTGGAGATTCTAATTGTAAAATATCACACTGCCTAAAAGGGAGCCGTCATCAGTTGGCGCTTTAGAGTACGAAGAACTTTCTTTTGCTAAAATCAGAGTCCTTAAAATATTGCCGGGAAAGTAAGTTGCTCCATGACATTTGCTTCATGGTTTTTTCATGTATCAAAAATTTTTAACTTTTTAAAAGGATGAATAGGGAATTCGTTTATTTGGTAAAATCACAGAAGTCTTAAACACCGATGATCGCAAAAGACGCTAAAGTTTGGTCTTCTTATTACACGTACCGCTAGGAAAAATTTGGGGGCTAAAGCCCATCTAGCCCCCCTCCCCCACGTAGAACTGTGCCTGCTGCATTGTGGAACGTGTGAGGTGTAGTGCTACTCCAGAATTAAAGCGGCACCACCCAACATACAGTATTTAGCCTATGCCAGATAAATGGCAGATAAAATGATTATAAATTGATTTTCAAATTTTACCGAAATTACTTTCATGAATTGCCTTGAGGGTTTGAAAACACGGTCTCGCGGGCAGGACGTTCTCAACCCTTGGTTAAAAAATTGTTGCAACTCGGTCAAAAATTCTTCAAAACACAACTTCTGTCCTTGGGAGTTCTCCATTGTTTCTACTGTATTTAATTGAACACAGACTGGGTACGCCTTCAGAACGTTCAGCCAAATCATGTTTGATCACACACCGAAACAGCTTCGAATGAAAAAAATATCGCATTTTAAATTAATCCTCACACATGCTGCATGCCTCAAAATTGCACCAAATTTTACATAGGCTTGTAGTGGTAGAGACATAGATATTCTCAGAAAGTATTCCACATGGCTCATTAAACAAATCTTTCCATAACTTCAAAAAAATTTTCGTGCTGCACGCTCTCTTCTTCAGTTCTATCTAGCCATAACGCCTGCCATTTCAAACATATTTGAATTATTCGATGTTAACAGTTCCACAAGTATTGTTATTGCATATATTCGTGCTTAATATAGAGAAACAAGAAAATGCATCGTTGTGAAGTTCTAACCTCTTTTTCCTATCTTTTGGAAGATTCTTTCTTCAGCCTCACCATTTTGACAAACAGATTTCAGGCGCGTATGCAGAAATTTTGTACCATGGGGGCACGGCTTGGGCCGATCATCTGTGCGGAGCCCCACCATAGGTTGGCACAGTTTTTGGTACCTCCCAGATGACCGGAAACGGCCCTTCCCATGCAGGGCCGTGACTAGGGTCATATGTTTGGGGGTGTGAAGGTCCCAAATTTCGATTGGCTGAATCTTTTTTCTTACTGAGTGGTGGCACGCGAATTGCGCTTTTTTCACGCACCCTGCATACAGCAGTCGGGATCCTTCCTTGTAACTAAATAAAGGCACCGTCCTGGGGGAGAGGTTTAAGTGGAGGGGGTGTCCCCCTCCCCTTTGGGAAATTTTCGTTAATTTAAGGTTGCTTAGATGCAAAACCGTGCTATCTTTGGGATATTTTTGGAGCTGATCATATATGGCTGGAAAATGTCCATATAATTTAGTGAATTCTAATTTTTGGTTAGGTGATAGAAGAGAGTATGTTGTTTAAGAGAAAAACACGTTGTCAACAAAATCCCCTACGCCATGCCCTGCCCTGCATTTTGTATACACCAGTGGAGATCCTTCCTTTGTCACTACATAAAGATGCCATCCTGGGGGAGGGGGTGTGCCCTCCCCTTTTTGGAAATATTTGTTAATTTAACGTCGCTTAGGTGCAAAACAGTGCTATCTTTGGGATATTTTTGGGAGCTGATCATGTATGGCTGGAAAATGTCCATAATTTAGTGAATTTTAATTTTTGGTTAGGTAAAAGAAAAACGTATTTTGTCCAAGAGAAAATAACGTTGTCAACAAACCCTCTGAAGTCCCCCTTTTGGCTACTTTACTGCCTTCTAATTCGGGGAAAATTTTTAACCCAAAATACATACGTGGAGTCAACAGAAACATTCTTGAACTATTATGAAAATTTTCTGTTCCTAATTGTGCATTATAAAAGGGCATCTAAGGCTGGCAGATACCTGTATAAGACCTCCAGAAAGCTCTTGATCAATTATATAAAATGGAGCAACTGCATCATCCAAAATATAACATAGAGCCTGGGTTCTTAAATGGCGGCCCGCGGGCCACATCCGGCCCTCGAGGCGAGCCAATCCAGCCCACGAAGATATTGAGGTTTAAAAACTTGAGTTTGGAAAAACAACCCAGGTAACATTCCAGTATGGGACCCGTATGGGTCCCATATGGACTAACATATGGGACCCATATGAGTTTGCACCCAAGATTTATAAGGGTCCCATATTTGCCAGGCCACATGACCCATATGATATAGTTCTGGGGCCCATGTGGGCAACTGCCACATATGGGCCCCAGAACTATTCCATATGGGTAATATGGGCGGCCCCATATGGGTCCCTTATAAATCTTGGGTGCAGACTCATATGGGCCTCATATGGATTCACCTATATGGGGCCTATGTAGGTTTGCTACCTGGGAAATGCGCCTACAATAATCTCGTATCTTTTCGAGATATATTTTTGTGTGGAAGACTCACCTTTGTTACTCAAAATAGAGTAAAGCATAACTAAAATGTGCCGAAACACCATTTTTCAGAGCGCTTCAGACGCACCTGTAATTATCATTTACTTCACTTCACTTCACTTCATAAAGGACAGCTTCGGTGCAGTTACTGTTCCAAAGCTATATGCAGGAACGTGGCTAAGGGTTCCCCACTCATCTTGGTAAAATAAACAAAACTTGGAATATTGGGGTGTGAGATTCGGGAATTTCAACTCCGGCACTCTAAATTTTCTGGTATAGGCCAATTTGCAGATTCCTGTAAGACAATAATCCGATGTTCAGGTCAGTGAAATGAAATTTCGAAAAGGAAATTTGCTGCAGACGTAATGTGACTCGTAATAACTTATACTGTAATGGTTCAAGTTGGACTGATTTTTGTACTTCACTTCTACCTGTGCAAAGGGTTTGTGTCCTGATTTGTTCTGGAACCAAATGACTTGTGACTTGACTTGTAAAAATTTGTGACTTGACTTGTGATGAGTTGTGACTTGAGTGTCCCTGAATGGAAAGAAGTTTTCACTTGATTTGGACTTAAAAGTAATGACTTGTGACTTGACCTGGTCTTGCAAGAAAGATACTTGATATCCTCTCTGAATATAATGTTAATATATTTCTGTTAGTGACTAGCCATTGCGACTGATTATTAATTAAAACAATATCTGTCAATGAGCACAGATTCTATGAACCCCATTATAGTGGTGTACTTACGGGGGTACGTGGGACACCCCTTCCCTCCACACAGTCAGTTGGGAGAGTTGAACACTATACCTGGAAAAAACAAACCCTGCCCAAAAATACTTTGTACAGTCTACCCTTTGTTTAACTTCCTGTGTCAGCAGTATGGGGAAATCACGATCGATTACTGTAAGTTCTTACTGCCTTGCCTAAACCAATATCTCGAGTATAGCCTACCCAGCTACTGTACCACTTCATACCATGTTAAACAATACAATGGTCTTCTGCACAGTGGTTACATGAAACATCAAACAGTCCTTTGCCTGCTTATTACCATTTGCATCAAGTGGCTATCTATGAACTACTATATCATGGTACCACACCCTTCCCTGCCACTCAGCTACAATTGCTACAGTAGAAATGCACTATCTTGTCAAAGTTCAACCTGGTCTAACGGTTTCTTCTCAGCTCGACATCTGAAGGGTTTCAGTGTATATGCTGTAGATCTCAATGGAGTACTGGCACTATGTATTTCAACTGTTAGGATCGAAGTTTTACTCTTGACATAGTCCTAATAAGCTATTGGTTCTGACATCTCTTTGTTCCGATTTTGTGATGTTCCAACACCCTGGATGTGTAGGATAAGGATTAAATTAGAATTAAAGCTTTCTGATCGGTTTTAATTGGTCAATTTTTCTCAATACCGTTTTAAAACGAAAGCAGGAGTATGGATCTGATATTCAAAATCACCAGTCTCATTAGGGAGTTCACGTATATATGGTGTCATGGCATGGGCGTGTGATGGAACATAGAGATGTCGACACATACTACTGTAGGTGTAAACACTTTTTCTTTTGAGTTAAGTTGGGAGAATTGGAACTGTCTGGGATCATGAAAATTCCCCTTTAAGTTTTGGAAATTTCCCTAATTTCACCTCCACGTAGGCTGTGTTTCAAATACAATAAATTGCTCTTTTGAAAAGGTGAGAAAGTCCCGTGGATGATGAACCATTTTTGTCATTAATTTTAGTGATGAAAAACCCTTAATTGTCTAATGAGTGAAATTTATCAAACCTTATTAATAAAATATCAAATAAATGTACGTTAATTATGTACAAACCATAGCATGAAATTGCATATACTAAATGCAGGCCAGAGGGCCGCTCCCTTTGAACCTCTCCAGGACGACAGTCTGCAAGATCCCCTCTGCCTAAAAACTTGCCTACCATCATCTTAGATTTTGAATCATAGTCACAGTTTCAACAGTATGATAGACCATCACACTCTATATACTACAGTACTTGATTCTAAAGACAATATTGACAAGATTGCATAAAGCTGGCCTCACTGTCCTTGAAGAACCGCCTTGGTTAAACTATGCCCAACGTAACTCAATCCGGTTTTATATAGCCGGGTGAACTTTTTGATTCCCACACCACTGTTTCTCCATAATGTCAAACTCTTTTAGCAATAGTTTTACGTATTATGGGTTCATGATGCGATTGTTTCAATGCACTGGTTGTATTGCCCTCCCAAAGTTTTTATTTCACACTAAAAAAAAAACTTTTTCTCCAACAAACTTCCGGGTCTTAGTTTTACAGGTCTTAGTTTTACAGGTCTTAGTTTTACAGGTCTTAGTTTTACAGGTCTTAGTTTTACAGGTCTTAGTTTTACAGGTCTTAGTTTTACAGGTCTTAGGTCTTAGGTCTTACTTTTACAGACACCCGACCTATTTGATCATCCGTGAGAACTCACATGGTATTTATTACCACAGAGACCTCGCCACGCTCACTCCTTGTGAAGTCCCTTGCTGCTTTTGTGGTTTTGGGAGCCTAAAACGCGATGAAATCTAAAGCTAATTTTGTCATTTCTGCATCAAATTCGTTAAATCTTGTACTTTTGTGAAGGTAAATTGTCTGTCTAGAACTTTGGTTATAAAATCTAAGGCATTGTTTTTATGTCAAAATATTATATCTCAGAAAACTTTCTTCCCTCTTATGACTCATTTGCGGTTTTAACAGAAAAGTGTAATATCAGATCCCGGAATGAGGCCCATAAGTCCCGAAAAGAGGACGGAAAGCGATCAGTGATTTCTGTTAGATCGACCTGGCATGTGTCACCCCCATTCACACCCACCGTTTTGAACAGCTATGGTTTCAATTACTTAGCCCTGTGCAGTGACCACACACAAATCAACCTGGAAATATACTCCTTACAAATCGGAACAATGCAGTTGTTTGTGGGCCCGTTTCCCTCCATTGCATAGGCGTATGAGAAAATATTTTACAAGGGGTGAATGTCGCTTGTCCTGAAAATTTCTCTAATTGGCAAACAATCATGACATCGATTTGCCCTCAGAAATGGACATTTTTGCCCTAGAATCAACTTTTTTTTTGGCTCATGGGGGATACAGGTTCCTCCCTCAGACTCTGTCTCATATGCCTACGCGCTCCCTCCAGATTGACTAAAAAACACCCAGCTCTGAAACATTTAGAATATTCTTTTTTCAAGTTCAAATTGCCTCAAATGTGGAGAAATAGAACCCGAACCTAAGACCTGTGGGTTCAAACTTGAATTAAGGAGAGTTATGATTTATTGGAAGTCTTCTCTGACCATCCAGATCTTTTTTTCTTTTAAATGTTGAATCTTGATTTTGTTTGATTTTCTTAAACTGAATTTTCCTGGCATTATGTGTGTTTATGATTACTTCAATACCATTGATGGTTTCTGAAATAAAACTGAAAAAAAAATCATGAAATAAAAGTACCATATAATAGAGTTATATGCACCCCCATAGAAATTCTATGATCACCCCTCACTCGTGGAAATGATGCTGTGTACAGGGAGGTGATAATACCTCTCTGTTATGTATCATGTATGTGTTGCTCAAGTGCACGGGCTCGAGTCCCGACCAACTCGAGATAGGGAAGAGATATCGAATAATAACTCCAGCACTAGCATTTTAAACTTAAGAATCAAAAGTAAGTTTTTCCCAAAAATTGGAAACCAGCGAGAGTTACTTCAATGTTTCAAAGTGGATCCCCTCTTGATGTTTCAAACCTGCTGCCGGTGTGGATATTACCTGTACTGTCAAAAGATCTAGAGAAACATATGCATGATGCCTTATGAAGTTGCTTGAATGAATTTAATCTTCTAAAAATTGCCCAGTCGGACTTGGGAAAAGGCATTCTTGTGAAACTGCCCTTCTGAAATGTACCGATAAAGCAATTGAAAGCAATTGATTCAGTGTTCTGTGTTTTTACTGTTTTTCTGGGTTTGAGAAATGATTTCGACCTGGTCAACAACGACGTATTGATTCAAAAGTTACGTTTCGACGGTACATCCAAAAGTTCCTTACAATGTATATCAATGTCATGTACATATATATATATATATATATATATATATAATATATAATATATATATATATATATATATATATATATATATATATATATATATATATATATATATATATATGTATGTATAAAATCGGTACTGAAAGCTATATATATATATATATATAGACAGACAGACAGACAGATATATTCGAGAGAACCCAACGTTCTAAAAAATGGTGGTTTCTTAGATCCTCAGGTTTCACGTAGAAGTACCGCAGGGTTCGATTCCAGGACCACTAGTACTGTTACGTTATGTCATTAAGGCAATGCATTTGTGACGTAAATGTGTGACCATGATACCTTTTATGTAATTGGCAAAAATATTAAGGAAATCAATGATTAATTAACTTCTGACGAGTGCTATAAAAGTATAAGTAAATTGTGCGAGGTGAACAGAATGGTAGTGAACAACCATTACACAAAAACCATATTGCTAGGATCACAGCAGAGGATATGAAACGTTGAACTACACTGGAAGACTGTCCGTTGAAGTAAATCCTTGAAAGTATTGAATCTGGAAAACTACTGGGTGAACATATCCAACGCTATCGTGGAATGACCACATTAATCATGTTTATGATCCATTGGCTAGTAGTAGGATAGCACTATTAATAATTATCAGGCCATTTATTGACAAAGAAACGTGCAAGCAAATTCTTCTATAAAAGATCCATCCTGGCAGTGTTGTATTATTGTTTAGTGCTGGAGGAACCGTAGTAAAGGAAATCTGTAAAAATTAATCTGTCTGCAAAAATAAGCAGCACAGGCCATATTTGGTGATTTACACATCCAACCAAGTTTTACTCATATTTTTGACACACTAAACAGGCAAACAATGGACGAGGGTATTCAAGACATGAAAACGATTTACGATTCTATACAAATGCCTGAATGCACTGGCACCTGGCTATTTGAGAGAGATTTCCAATTTATAACGGACGCACATTCGTATAGATTAAACATCTTTAATCTCGGATGGTCTCCTCATTTAAGGTGGTAACACAGAATATCTATCATAAGGGAAGATTTTCCTGTCTGGTTGCAAAAGACAGGAACGAAATATTAACTCCAGGATGAAGGAATGCCAAACGTTTTAGTTGTTTTAAACGTGGCATCCAAGTAACCATTTCATCATTTTGTAATTAATTTTATTATTTTATTTTAGTAACATTTTGTTTATAGCTTTATTTGAACTTCTTTTTTGTCATTTTCCATCTGGTTTATTGTATAGTCTTTTCGCGGGTGTTTTTTCTTGTTGTAACTTTATTTTTGCTAAGTATAATTTTAAATCTGTGCACTTCTGTAACTTTAATACACTTCTATTTTTACTTTTTACATTTATATGTTATTAGGGCCTCGCGTTGGATTTGCTGTATGGCAAACAGAGTTTCTCAACCCTTTTTAAAATGTTTCAATTAAATGAAAATTATTTGCAAAAATTGTGCTTTCGCACTATAGTAGCCCC
Source organism: Holothuria leucospilota (assembly GCA_029531755.1). Classification (NCBI taxonomy): domain Eukaryota; kingdom Metazoa; phylum Echinodermata; class Holothuroidea; order Aspidochirotida; family Holothuriidae; genus Holothuria; species Holothuria leucospilota. Next base: position 11,545,101 of record CM055962.1, on the reverse strand, counting down.
AAGGGAATAACGACCAAGGTCAGTCTCCATACAAAACATGGCGACCCGTTGTGTGACTTAGGTATTGTTCAACACTTCAACAAGCATCTTGTAAAGGCGTCCTTCTCACGTAGTATGGTTAATTCCGATTAATTAGTTGTGCTTGAATTGTCCTTTACAAGTTGTACACGTTACAAGTATTTTCAAGACGATTTGTGGTCCCTTTACTTATGATAGTCTTGTTCAGTACTTCATAGTTAACTCTAAAGACTGAGATTTTGGAATTCTCGATAAAAAGTTTCTGACCTTTGCTAGTAAAACAATTGTAGGTTCGTAATTAAACGTGTCACCAGAGACTGATACCACAGGTTTGATCGTATAGGTGGCATTGCTGGATATATGCCTAATGCAAGGAGCCGAGGACATGTTACCTACATGAGATCACTAAGGTGTAGTGTGTCTGTTTTATCAAGGAGCTGTTACGGCTCCATGGTTTTATACAGGTCAGCAAGAACACACAACCATACCAGTTACACCCTTTCAAAGACGAAGTTAATCCGTAATTTTTACTATACGAGACAGATACAGCCCATGCAATAATTCACTGCATGATGACAGCCTACGTGGAGGCACCAGATTCATTTTTAAAACAACAGCTCAAAAGTAGTTTGGTCATACTTTCCTGCCCTCCCGAAGGGGCCTCAGTTATTTGGAAATAGGCAAAATAGACCCGTCGGAACGTAGGAAGGGGCGGAAGCTACAGCCTAAGCCCTTAACCCAGGGTGCCATGGGAAAAAGCCCTTTGGAAAACTTTTCGCCCTTAGAAAATTAAAAATTACTATTGGCTCAATGCATTTTAGAATATTTCTCTCCCCCCCCCCAAAAAAACATACCCCCTTGGAAGCTATCTCGTCCCCCTTCAATATCTCGTCTGGCTACCGACCTGCTACCTCAAAATGTTCAGTCTGAGGAGTTCTTGTCTTAATCGTCAATAATTACCTTAGAAAATCCTCAAATGCTTGATATAAATTTCTCCCCGCCCCCACAATTAACACACACGCACACTGCACACACACACACACAATCGTAGATACCTTCCGACGGCAATGCAATCATTATACTGTACTTGATTCCTGCAAATGCATAATAGTGGTGTGCATAGACCAAGAAAATCCCATTTCAGCATAAGAAGGAAGGTCCGTGGACTCCTTGGCAGATTTAGTGGAACTTTCGAAATATATATTATAAAGTTTGACTCGCAGTAACTGGGGTAACTCATACCATGCTTTTAATGTTGGCCAATCATGCAGTTTTATCTCCCTATAGTGTAACATAAAATGACTTGCTTAACTTTATTCGCTCAATTTGAGGAAGGGTTGTGGAAATCGTAATTAGCTTATGGGAAGTTATATACAAATGAAAAGTGGTTTAGTGAAACAAAATTTGCGAGAAGTTTAAGTTTGAAGATTTCACTGCATAAGCATCTATTTAACCATACTACTTTGATCACTCTCCATTAAATTGAACTTTTTACAGTATATATGGCACTGCCATGGCCTGGCGAGCGAGTAGCCTACCTCCCATTCAGTTGGTCTGGGATAGGCGGAGATCAGTCATGTAGGCTTATTTTGAGATCATAGACGAAGAGACAATTCTGGGAAATGAGGTTTACCTGAAATACGTTGCTTTGTAATTTACTGGGTAACATTCTCCCTCCGCCTTTTTATATGCCTGGGAGTTTGTGGCAGGTCAAATAGCCACCTGGGCTAGTGACATGACATACACACAATATGTTACTTCCTTTTTTTGACCCCGCGTTTGTGAGGCGGATTACTTGCCAAGGCTTCAAGTTTCTCAGTATCCTCCTAAGTTCAAGAGAATGATCAGTTAAGCGCATCTTTATTTTGACACTAAATCTTGTAAATCTCCCAAACTTTCGTTTCATTTATCTTCCACTGGTGTTTCAGAATTATGGTACATCAATAGAGAGATTTCATGTGACGTCACGCAATGGATTCCCAGGCACTGAAGGGCAATTAAACACACACGCAGTAAGCGAATTTACAACTCACGCGCACGGCATAACCATAGATACTACTGTGACACAATCAACGTTTGCCCTTCAAAACATAAAAGACGCGCAATCTTGCCCTTCAAAATTGCGTCTAGTTGGTTAAATTCACGTGACTGAAATCCCTCTATAGGCATATCAATGAGTTGTTCTGCGTGAATTAATAATCAACTAACAAAACAGATGTTAACTGATTAAAAAGAATTCTACCACCTCTAGCCATCCGTTATTGAGAATCCTTCATTCTTCTTGGTTAAAACTGAACTGACCTGTTATTCCACAACATACGGTCAGTAAACGTAAACACTGATAAAAATGAAATTTTTCACACATTTTCGGTGGTAGAATAGGAATAAACCACATTTGTCAGACTATTCAGTGGCGTAGCTAGAGGGGGGCAGGGGGCGGTCGCCCCCCCCCCCACAAAGCCTCTGAAGGCCTCTGTCGGAAATTTCTAGTGTCTGTCGGAAATAACAGACAGGCAGAATTACACATCGAAATGTCAACGTGAAAATCAAAATTCGGTCTCAAATCACCCGGAAAGCAAAAAAAAAAAAAAGGTCCCCAGATAATTACGCATCGAAATGTCAACGTGAAAATCAAAATTCGGTCTCAAATTGCCCGGAAAGCAAAAAAAAAAAAAAAGGTCTCCAGATAATTACGCATCGAAATGTCAACGTGAAAATCAAAATTCGGTCTCAAATTGCCTTGAAAGCAAAAAAAAAGGTCCTCAGATAATAATCTGTCGGAAATTTTTGCTTTTGCCCCCCCCCCCACAAGAAATGTCTAGCTACGCCACTGAGACTATTATTGTCCGTCATAAACCGCCTCGACTCCAAATTTGCAAAATAACGGAAGGCTTCGCCTCATCCGTTATTTTGCCAAATTTGGACGAGAGTCTCGAAGATTTATTCACCAATAATTTTCCGCCAAATACAATTTATTCCTCAACTAACATGCAAGGGATCGTAGCCTCGGCTAATACAAATCCGTGTGATTAAATTTCCCTTTCCCTAAGTATCTTTTAAATTACATTGTCTACCAATATAACAAAAATATCTGTAAGCTCAAAGTATTTAGGAGTGGTGTTTAGGGTGTCTAGTGTTCTTCGTGTGGATTGGCACAGACCTTTTAGTCATGGTCGTACGCGGACTGAATTTCTCAGGGAGGGCGGTGATTTTTGCTCGACTCCAGACTAATTTAACTGTCCAATTTTCCGCCCGACTGAGACAAAATATTTGCCCGATTTAGTCAGGTTTCTGACATTTGGGGGCGGTCACCTCAGCCCCCTGGCCCGTACGGCCATGCTTTTAGTCCAATCAATCTATACTTTTAATTCTGACATGACTGAACTTCTTCTGAACTAACATTCGATTTTTTCGCAACAGGACGGTCCTTCCTATTTTTTCTTGTTCATGTTCGTATAAAATAAACAGCATTATGCCCAGGGAGCTGACCAGTTTTACAGGGTGCAATTGATTGCATTACAAGACAGCAAGCTTACACTGGTGCGATTGTGTATTGTGTAATGCAGAAGACTCCTTAGTGGTCTTTATTCCCCCCCCCCCCCCTTCGCCTTTTAGCGGACCAGAGCTCCCTCGAAATCGCTGCATACATGACATCCGGTCGGCAATTTTTACATGATAAAAAAACGACATTGTATTAAGAACGAAATAACTTACCTGTCTTTCGCACGAGAAACACTAAAAGAAAAACGCTAATCAGAAGCCCTACCAGGGAAGCACGAACAGTGTTCCACAATTTCCGACTTCTTTTCATTTCCTTGGATTCAAGTCCAGAACCTTGGTTCCACAGTTATTAAAGAAATACGACTGGAATTTTCTTCCACGCACACATTCACCTTGGTTCGGTCTAGCGTGGTCTAATATATACTCCCCTTAGTTCTGCGTGCTGTAGCACACAACAGTGACAGTCGACAATATACACTTGTCTCGCTTCAATAATGATAATAATAGTAAAAACAATTGGGCATCTGCTAAAACTGATGGTATTTTACAACTGATGAATTTCACGGGTGACTTCACGTAGTTTAATATGTATTGGTATATGAGGGAAAGGTTGATATACAGCTATTGACGTAATAGCCACATGGCCAATGCTTTTTTGTCTCTAATAGAAATAATCGATAATTTTTTATAAATAGCCTTGTGCGTGAATATATTCTCTCTTGATTCAACATCTGGACAGTCTTCTGTCTAATAAATAGCTGTACACTGGCAGTAAGGCCAGTAATGGTTTATTTTCATTTTTATACTATTTTTTATTTTGTATTATATGGGCCTGCCGTTACCAGCTAAAATTTATCTTTCTTGTCACAGATATCAATTGCTACTTCAGTGAAGAAAAGTATGGGAGGATGCTCATGTTGTAAAGTTGCTCTTATTCGTGCAAGGTGTCACACCGCCCTGTAGTTGGAAGAAAATAATGTTCCAGGTGTCAATGAATAAAGCCGCAAATGCTTCTCAAACCTCTTTCTTGTCTAAAACTGTTGCCAAATGTTCATCGAGACAACTACAAAATATGCCGTTAATAGCAGGCGCGTATGTTTCTTTTCAACTTGGGGGTGGGGTAAATTACCGCAAACCTAGAAACTGTGCACGCGAAGCGTGTACGGCGAGCACGAAGACCATAACGGGTGGGGTCCAAAGGCGCCCTTAGGGCGCCGGGGGTCCAGGGGTAACTCCAGGTGAGTTCCAGGGGCGAAGCCCCCAGAAGCTCCTGGGTTTTAATGTCTGAGGAGTTCCAGGAAGACTGTTTTAAGGGGTAAATTTCAGAGTTAATGTTCTTGGGTATAAGTTGGTATATACATTTAGGAAAGGCCATTTTGAGTACAAAACTCATCAATAAGCTGCTCTGGATTGAAATTGAACAAGAGCAACAATGTACTGTAAAGCTTAAAAAGGCAGGGATCAAATATAGAGTCATCCTAGACAACTAAAATTTCAATTCGGAGACCATTACAGGACCTGCAAGTTGGCTTGAGATTACCAGATTATTTGCAACTTTATGCCTTGAAAATAATGCAAAAGTCTTACATGAATACATAAAAATTAAGCTGGATGTCGTAGGCAGCCTACAGAATAAGGTGATATAGTTCCCAAATCTTAAAACAGACTCTTGAAAAATTCATCAAATATCGGAAAAATCTAGTACTTATATTTGACTTCATTTAGTTCTTCTAATTTCGTAGATTTGGTTCAAAAATGTTAGAGATGACCCGATTCGGTTCAATGGTGTGTCCAGTATAGTCAAATATTTGACAAGATCCCGGTTCGAGTAGCTTTTCTTCAACTTTGAGTACGATCTGTTGTAGAGATAACCTAAAGAGTCCTCTAGTAACGAGAGTAATTATTTCAGGGAGTTGTCCCTCACAGCTCCCCGATTTTTTGAAGGACTCCCCAGTTCAAACTAAATTTGTAGGTAACGAAGAAGAAGAAGAAGAAGAAGAAGAAGAAGAAGAAGAAGAAGAAGAAGAAGAAGAAGAAGAAGAAGAAGAAGAAGAAGAAGAAGAAGAAGAAGAAGAAGAAGAAGAAGAAGAAGAAGAAGAAGAAGAAGAAGAAGAAGAAGAAGAAGAAGAAGAAGAAGAAGAAGAAGAAGAAGAAGAAGAAGAAGAAGAAGAAGAAGAAGAAGAAGAAGAAGAAGAAGAAGAAGAAGAAGAAGAAGAAGAAGAAGAAGAAGAAGAAGAAGAAGAAGAAGAAGAAGAAGAAGAAGAAGAAGAAGAAGAAGAAGAAGAAGAAGAAGAAGAAGAAGAAGAAGAAGAAGAAGAAGACCCAGCAGAAAATTCCCTTTGAGACCCTTTGTCCAAATTCCATTAATCAAAGGGTTTCAATGGGTTCCAAATGGTTTTAAAGGGTTTTCAAAAGGATTTGGTTTATGCAAAGGGTAATTTCGTAATACCCTTTGTGATTTGTCCAATTTCCATCAACAGCCAAAGGGAACCCTTTGAATGAAAAGAGTTTTTTCAAAGGGTTCCATCTGAAACCCTTTGGGTTCGAAGGGTTTTACCCCAAAGGGTTCCAAAGGGAATTTTCAGCTGGGGAAGAAGAAGAAGAAGAAGAAGAAGAAGAAGAAGAAGAAGAAGAAGAAGAAGAAGAAGAAGAAGAAGAAGAAGAAGAAGAAGAAGAAGAAGAAGAAGAAGAAGAAGAAGAAGAAGAAGAAGAAGAAGAAGAAGAAGAAGAAGAAGAAGAAGAAGAAGAAGAAGAAGAAGAAGAAGAAGAAGAAGAAGAAGAAGAAGAAGAAGAACTGTACTTGAAACCAAACTTGAACTTAAACCGTAGTTGAAACCGTACTTAAATTTTACTTTTCGGCTAGTTGACAGTATAACACATTCGTGCTGGTGTGTCGTTAAATCCCATCTAGGCCTAACTAACAAACGGATCCGACCAAAGTCTCAACAAGCAAGGGGCGTTCCCTCTTTGCTGTTGAGGTTCTTAGCTGTAACGTCACAACTCGACTTCGGAATGAAAACAAGCTGAGTCTTCTGGGCTGGCAGTGATGTAAGTCGGAGTCTTGTTCGTCCCAATTTCGAGATGTGACGTCAACGTAAAAGACCTCAAGCTGGATCCCATATCGTGGACTATATCACAGATATGACGGGTTCGAGAAAGGTGCACCAGAGATCGGCGTTACAACATACTGTACAGCAATGCAACCTGATGTGCCTACACATAATAGAGCAGTATATACGAATCTACACGAATGGTAATGCACATATCTCTCCTTTCAAAATAATTCCTTTCGAATTAATGTGCGCACATGTTTCTATTGTCACCACCAAAAAAAATCAGATTTTTGACCGCTTGAAAGGGAATACTTACGAAAGAACATATAAAATTCTTTTTTTAGCTCTTCGTAGGAAACAAGTATTCAGGTAATAATTACCACTTGTGATAGGTAATTTTACTATTTTTATACACCCCATCCCCTTTTCTCATCTGCGTTCTGGCGTTCTCTGTTAATGCAGAGTTGTGAACGAACCAAACCAGTCAGTGTAAGAGTTAGCTAAGGTAATGCCCTTGACAGTCTCTGCCGACTTTTCAGAAACTGACGATTTTCGTTAGAGAGACGTGTTAAAGGTTTGCCGTAATGGATGCCTTGAAGCGATTCCGTCGAAAAGGCAGGGAAAATGAGGTAACAGGCGTATGATGAATGAAGGAAGCTCCGTATGGCTTTGAGCAGCTACCTGTTTCACTACACTCAAATAGTCACAGTACATTATAGATATGCTGTAGTTTAACTGTAACACTGACAGTACTGTACAGATGACCAGATCTGCTGTTAATAGGGCCAACAGTTAGGCCTAGGGCAAGGCGGCATCCTAGGGGCCTTTTACTGATAGGGTAGAGCATTCAGTTGCGGGTGTGAGCTTGGTCATTTATACGTGAGAAACATGTTAAGCCTATTGCTCTTCACAATGTGTGAGGATTAACTTAGTCCTCAGTAAAGGACCGTGGTCGTTCGCCTACAGCTCACTATACACAGTCCAGATTGGAAAGTTTGCCCTGCTCGGGGGATTTATCCCCCTCACAAAAATATGAATTTCGAAGTTGCCAGCTGCGCAATTTTACAACTGACAACTGCAACCGCGCAAACTTGTTGGCAGCAACCAAGCAAGTTGGCTGGGAAAGGCAATTTCCTGCAATGTAGGAGGTAGTTTCGGCTTAAATTTTCTTGCTATGTCCCGTGCCAACTTATGGTGGTGCTCCGCTTGATAGTATCGGCCGCGCAATTCTCTTGGCCATTATTAATATCCCCCGCACACCATTGCAAGCTTTCCAATCTGGTACACAGTCCTTACACCAACCTGTGGAAATAGCGGGAAGGGGGGGGGGGGTGGCGGCCATCTGTGTAATGGTTGAAATTGTCTTTCCTCAAGCAGCAACTTTTGAAAGAAAAATCCTAATTTACTTTCAGTGCTTTTCTTCTCCAGATCTTACAGGAGTATTGCACAGGTCTGTTTTTGATCACAGAGAATCCAGGGTGCACGCATGCCGTGCACTCTGAAGTCTGATGTGCAGATTTTCGGCATGGAGTTGGCATTTTCCTTATGTTTTCTATTGTTTTTCTTGGCGTAACTTCGGTGTGGGCCTGACATGGAATGCACTGTGGCTGAGAATTTCTCAAAAGTGCCAAAAATGTGAAAGAAATCAGCAACTTTTTGGCGCCGTAAAATTTACTGCGCATTTATGGAACTTTGTTTACGTCAGAATGCTAATGAGCTACATCCTTACGTCAGAATAGAAAGTTTGCAGGGGCAATTGCCATCTCTATGTGTAGGTACTGCAGTAATCAAAATGTGTGTGACGTCACAGCAGGGTGACCAGACATCCCGTAAAATACGGGATTGTCCCGTATTTGGTTCATTTGTCCCGCGTCCCATATTGAACCTCCCCGGGACGCCTATTTGTCCCGTATTTCCATGTTGCTGAAGGGGGTTCCTTACAAAATAGACACAGAAAAGGAGACACAACTCTGGTAGAATGGAAGGATACAACTACAAACTGCAAGGAAAATTGGCATCTACTGCAGAGTGCATTAGTGCAGCTTTTCAAAGCCTGCTCGACCCCCACGTGTTTATGTATTACAATTGTGGGCCAACGTAGGATAGTGTCGAGATTCGTAGTCAGTTCCGCAGTTTAGTCCCTCATAAAACTGGTGCCTCTGGCATACTAGTCGTGTGTAGCCTGCAGAAATAGTTGTAGTGTCTCCCTTATCAAATCAGAACTGCAAATTGTAACTTTTATAGGACATGTTCTGAGTTTGTTACATATATGCCCAATCTTATAGGTAATTACTCAAAGCTGTGTCATCAAAAAGAAATATAACTAGTCTAGTAATTGACATTTTCAACACATTTTTGGACCTTGTGATTTATAACTTGGACCACTCTAAGTACGACTTTCTGGTGCTTTGAAGCACTCAAATCCAGAAGCTTCCGGGGGCTTTGCCCCTGGACCTTGGGGCCCTAAGGCGGGCCCCTGGACCCCACCTGATGGGGGCTTCGCGCTACGCGTGCACACAACCCACCTTCCAACCATGCAGTGTCCCGTATTTTACTTTTCAAAATCTGGTCACCCTGCGTCACATTGTTATGCACATGGCATTCTGATGTCATCAGCAATTTTGAACGCTACAGTAAATTTTATGAAGTGGCAAAGTTGATGATTTTATTTCAAATTTTCGGGATTTTTCAGAGGTTTAAAGTGATAAAAAACAACTGCAATATGCGTGTAAGATTTAGAAAGCACAAAGAATGGTAGTAAATTTAGAATTTAGGTCTTAGGTTGCTATAGGGGCCTAAGACATCGAAAATCAATTTCGACCAGCAATGCAATGGACGAAGACCCCGGGTTTTCAATGGATCAGTGTAAGGACCATGTATAGGGAGCTATCGGCGACTGGCTATACATGTGCCCTTACTGAGGACTATGTGGGGATATACGGTGCCCTGGGAATTTCGTTGGCAACTTGTGTTGCCCACTTAGCCTTGTGACTTAGGCCCTAATGTTAGGACAAAATTGGGGATGTGGCCTAGAGAAGGCTGATAAACAATCACATTACCTTTGTATTTTACTGTTGAGCCTGTCGAATTGATACCCAGTTCTTGTTAGTTGTAAATTTGAAAAGGTAAATTATATTTAAGTGCTTAGGTTTGTTCAATTTTAGTCATACCAACCATTTTGTGGGTGTTTTGATATCAATTCTTACGCCATTTGCGTGTTCATTGGACATTGTCTCATTTACGTATAGACTACGTAAAATGTACAGGCTATGGATCGATGTTATTGTTGAATGGTGTACAGTATAGCCATATGTTTCACCACTTAAGAGCAATAAAAGGCTTTTCACCAAATCAAAAGAGGGCACTTAAAAACTGTCTGTGAACAGAGGACTGAAGTAGATTGTCACCATGGAGAAGGCTTATCCTCACACTGCTGGATGGGAACTTTCCTTCCTTTGGCTATATAACACACAAACCAGTGCTTTGATTCTGATTGTAGGCTACTAATGTTACATTGTGTAAGTACCACCAACTTTTTAAACTTGTATAAGGCCTAGCCTGTATGCAGGACCCGGACTGTCCCATATCGTGCCAGTTGGTGGGCCACTGCAGTACTGTACCTGGTCATTTCTCGCCACTACCAGTTCACCTTGCCTAGGGACCATCCATTATTGTCCGACAGTTGACCATTATTTGGCTAACTATAGTTTTTAATACAGTTGCATTACCTTGATGCTTACAGTATCTAATATATCAACAGACACAATACTAAATGTGCCCCGATACGTACTGGATCTACAGTATGCAGACGTCATACAGCACCTTAAAAATGTTGAGTGTGTATTGGGTATTATAGGACACAGTAGGGTATTCTCAGAAACTACTATTTCAAAATTATTGGGTCTAGAGATAAAACAATATGCATCAAACAATACTGAACTTCTAAATATGAAAGGAATGTTTCCAGTGGCTCAGAAACAATGCAGTACGTAACTGGAGTGCTTCAAATGGATTTCCTTTTTTTTTATTTTTAGAATGATGCTCTGTGATGATATTTGTTGTCTTTTGTATGGTTGAAAAAAGTCAAAGTCCAACAATTTTAGCTGGATTCTTAGGCCTAGTCAAAGTGGCTGCCATTTTTAACTGGAATCCTAGGCCTAGGTGATACACATCAAGTAGTAGCAAACTTAACTAAATATGAAATGTGATAAATGTCTTAAAACAAAATTCAGAGCAACTGTGATAGAATACATGACAGGTATTTCCCATTACCTACTCTAACCCTATCTCAGGGCTTGAAACAAGCTTGAAAAAGGGCACGGCCAAAATGAGCAAAATGCCCTCGGTCTATGTTATTTTAATGGACATTTACTGAGGGGCATCACAGCCATCAGAAAGGGCCCGATGGCCATGGCTGTCAGTTATTTCGAGCCCTGCTATCTGCCATTCGCTACTCGGGGAAGAAGGATCAGGCCACCTTATTGATTTGTTTGCTTTATGGTTTCCTCCTCACAACTGTTGGGGAGGCTCTTCCATTCAGGCCCAGCACAGCTATTCAGTGTGTCATGCATGAGTGACCTTCAACAATACAAATTCTAAGGAGTCAAGATGAGGTTCATGCCTGCCAGGAAGTTGAGCTGCACAGTTTATTTGCTAAGAGTATTAGTGGTAGTTGGAGTTTTTCTCAGTCCTGACTATTAATGGGCATTTCCTCTAATGTACTTCACCACATCAAAAGGCACTTTTTGTAATCCGTGGATACCAATTCACGGTGGCTCAGAATAAGCTGGAGTGCTTTAAATTGAGTTCCTTTTTTTTGATTTGAGAATGATGCTCTGTGATGATACATTTTAGGTCTTTCATAATGGTTAAAGTCTGAATATAAGTTTGTATTAAAGAAATACTTAAAATTGAAAAAATTGTGATTGCACAGGAGCCAGATATATGAAGTTGGTAACAGTTTAAGAGGTTCTAACATACTAAGAAAAACAGTCTTAGCTTCTTCCGGGAGTAATCTTTGTCCGAAATGCAGATGTTGAATTCGATTTGCCAAATGAAATTCGAGTTCTTTCCTCGAAATGAGCCCATTGAGTCAGGAGTATGAACCAATGAAAGTCTATTTGTTTATGATTATTCATGAATTAACAACTATAGGTGCCATACCTACATGCTCAACTTGAGTGAAATGTATGCACATAAACAGTGCAGAGCATTTGCTTGTATTCGACGGATGGACTACACAAACAGCCTAGGACTATACTCAGGTTAGTGTAGGCTTAGAACTGAATTGTAATGAGAAACATTACCTACACCAACAAAATTGTTGCACAACTAACATGCAAAAGGAGAAAAACCTCACCTGAAATCCTAAGCAGAAGATGAGAGCATTGCCTGGCACAAGCGAGGCAAAATGCAGGTGTGAACATGCACAGTAGCAGTCCAACCGCCAGTGTGGTGCAGGTTGACTGCTTTTGTGTTACGACCCTATACAGTAGCTACATTTTTCATGCATGAAGTACGTCGTAGCCTAACATTGGTGGTCTATTAGTGCACAATGAAAATATGGTAAGCAAGTGCATGTATGCAGTAGATGTACACTGGCTGCATCGTGCTGGACAGTCGTCAACATGATGTGATCTCGAGAGCAGCTGATTAATGAATATTCATAAGTGCCAATGACTACCCACAGAGGAAACAAATTGCATATTCTACAGTTGTTTTGAGTTACTGTAAAGTTCTGTTTTAACTGTTTTTGTTTTCCTGTATACCCTTTCCACTAAAAAGCATTGTCCTGGTTATATTTTTGTCTAAAGAACATGAAGCACCGCCAGTTTTTTGCCATTGAAATTTTTCAGGAAACTCTTATTGGGGCTTTAAAAAAGTCTAAGTCGTCCAAATTCGTCTAGCCTAGTCCTAGTCAAAGTGCCTTCCTGACTAGGAATCCATTTTTAGCTGGATTCCTAGTCCTAGTCATACAGGTAGCCACTGGGGCTACAAATAGGACTCAGGATGAGAAGTAAATGTCACTGAGACTGGGTTTTAACTTTTAAGGGGTAGTACTGTGTGTGCTGTGATGCTTACAGTACTATAGTGCACTGCACAGTACATATATATGGAGCTTGCTAGCTATACATTGATTACGTGAGTTGCACTACCGTACTTTCTCAAACTTCTTAACCTCTGTTACAAAAATATGGATATTCAGAATGGTTCTTTACATTTGCAGACCAATGGTGTTTGTTTTTCACAGCATAAGTACAGTAGATGGAGTAATCAAAACTTTGTGCACTCAAAAGTAAAGGCTTAACATAAGAAATTGGGAAAAGGGGAGCATGGCTGCAATAGATTACGATTTACTATGGTAATCCAAAAAAGCAACTATAACTGAAAAAAAAAAAAAAAAAAATTGGGAACATTCAGTGTGAGCCTTGGCAGTTATTGCAAAGGATTAGGGTGAAAAATAGTATTGCTGCATTTGAACAACAAATTGGTCTGGGATATTTACACTACAATTTAATTTTAATATGCAAAGCATGTTTAATAGAAGTCTATTGAAAGGAAAAAAAAAGAAAGAATAATTGAGCCTTTGCAGCCAAGTGTGGAGGATGGGGGCCAGACTGGAAAGTTTGCGATAGCATGGGTGTGCAAGATATGGCCAGGGCAGCTGTAGCATGGCTTGCACAGTTTGATATCTGGCCAAGCAAAAGATTGCTAGAAACCATGTTTTACCCCTCATGCAGGGTAAGCTGCCACTGCCACACAGGAAGCTCTCAGGGCTTGTCCCACATCCATACATGTACATTTACAAGTATTTTGTACTGTAACCTTAATGGGGTTTGTAGGTATGGTAGAAGTATTTACTGTAACCACAAACTGCAATTTGCCTTGCAAATAGTAAAAGTCACAAGACATTTGCCTGTAGAAAGTGAAAACCTTCCATCTGGGACTGGAGAGGCTAATGATAAAGGAAAATTCCTGGGTAATTTGATTTTAACATGGATTGACTGTTGATCCTAGGAGCAGCAATCTGTTAAAATAATTGGGGGTGGGGGACACCTGCTTGAGTGAACACTTTGTTTCTTCATCCAGGAGTACAAGCAGACCTCCATAGGCCCCCTGTTGGAATCCAGGGCTGAAGCCCCTGGAAGTCAAGCAATTTGGTGCATTCTAGAGGACACACATATTTTGATCTAAAGTTCTCCAGAGCTGCCATAATTACCTGTAGGCTAGTATCACAGTTATTCATATCGAAAATGTATTTAACAACATTTTTTTTCTGCATACAGTACCTCAAAATATTGGGGGACATTTGATATTACTGTATGTCCTCCCTGCTAAAAATATTGAGGGGAACATGTCCTTCCTGTCCCCCTCCCCCTCTCCCGTGATAGCCGCCCATGGTTGAGCCAAACATTTATGAGTACCTGTACACCAGTAGAAAGGGAGGAGACATATTGGGGGATTGTTAATGCATTTTTAACCTCATGTACAACTTTCAGTAAAGGATATGCTGGTAGTATTGTAAGGGGGTGAACTGCCATTTTCTTTTTTGAAAACTGGTCAATACCATATTGGTGAACTGGATTCTTGGGGAAAACTGGTGGGGGGGGGGGGGTGACTGGAGGTGACTGTAAACTGTTAGTCCTTTATTTGGGTTACATCTAGTAGGTCTGGCACAGCAGCAAAGTGTCATACTTTAAAAGATTGAACATGAAGCTGTTTTTTCAGAGGCTAAGTACTGTATGGTACATACTGTACGTGTAGTCACCAGACTGGAAAGTTTTCACTCTGCGCAGACAAATGTCTTTGATTTTCTCTTTGTGCATAGCAATGACCCAATTTTAGAGAAATCTGCATGTAGTTTAAGGTGGTTTAAATATCACTACCACACTCACAAACAGATACAGTGGTAAGTACTTAAATTTACATGTAGGCCCTGTGTATGTGGATGGGACAGACGTTTGAGAGTTCCCTGCTGCTGTATAGTTGGTGGCTGTTTACTCTGCATGCTTGGTCACATATGATTTCTGGCAATGTTTTGCTTACAGTCCAAGTACTAAGCAGTGATAACTATTTGTTTCAACTTTCAAGGGTAAAACTCATTTAGTAATATAAAAATGCTAATACATGAGGCCCTCAACATAATTTACAAATTAAGAAGTACACATATGAAAAATAAAATGTACAGTATGTACAATTAAAAAACAAAAGTCAAATGAAAGTAAAGCACAGAAATGAACTTATAAAATATGAAATGAAAGTAAAAAATACATAAAAGCACGGCCATGGTACAGTACATACAAAACTCATATAACATTGGAAATCATACCTTTAAAATGTAAAAGTGTGTCTGCATGTTTCATGTTAGCATCAAGTTCATTCCATTTTTTTGCTGCTATATAGTTTAATCTATTTTTATGATATTCAGTGTGTCCTCCTCATAAAAATTCATTGGCAATGATGATGGTAGCGCATGGGTATGTCTATCTGTTGTATGCTAGCTAGCTGCAAGGGTCAAATCTTGCCTGCATAGCAAACTTTCCAGTCTGGCACAACCACTAGGCTATACTCTCTATGTTCTTCTGAAAGACAAGTTACCATACTGTACTGTACATGGATTTAACTAGGCTACATAGAAGAATTGTCGACTGCATAACCCTGTACAGTAGCATCATTGAAAACACTTTTTCATCTTTATTGCTGACTGCATCCCTGTAGCTCAAGAAAGATGAATAATCCAACTTACAGTAGATGCTTCTCTTAACCAGTCACTACTGTATGTAATGCAGTTCAGTAGTCTCACAAAAGACACCTTGAATGCTTAAAGGGAATAAGCAGTCACCCCAAATTTATTTTGATGTATCAACTAAACCTGGCAGACCTCCCCTTATTTCTCTGATGAGTATCTTTCATGATGTTTTAAAACATAAATGTTATACACAAGGTAAGCAAAGGTGTTATTCTGCATGAATTGAAAAATTCAGGTATAAATATGTTGTCACATGATTTGGAAGAGCCATTTATGAACTAGGATAACAGGGTACATACAGTACTAATTCAATTTGGGGCGACTGCATTCTCCCTTTAAATACTAAAGGGCAGATCTGTGTGGTACTCAAATTTTAAAAAGTGCTGTAGAATTAGTTTTTAGAACGATTCAACAATTTGGTGTGTCAGTATGAAACAAGAAAGAAAAAAAGGCCAAGGCTTGCTATAATCCTAGGACATGGTCTGAAGCTACAGTATGTGAAGATTCAGATTTTATTGAACCTGCACAGCAGTGATATGCATGATCTACTGGACAGGCTCAGTCTCTTGTCATCCCTAGATTTATGTTCTGCACTTAAAGTATAGTAAATACTGTACTGTACCACCATTAAATTGAAACTCCCAGCTGGTTAAGGTTTCAGCTAAAGAATATGTACAGGCATGAAACAAACATTGTCAAAAGATCCTCTTCTTCAGTAGAAAAGATGCAAATTTTCAGTTGAAAATAACAAGGGCATTGTTGCTATCATTCTTCTAGATATACCAATCCCAATCATTACTACCCTCGTCAGAGACTTTATCTACTAGGCTGGGTCAAAAATGAAAATTTCTACAACCCCTTAGACCCCTCCTTAGGCCACTGACTACAGTGTGGACCCCATAAACATATGGGACTACAGGTACAGTACTTATGCCTGTGAGTGCTGTAGCAATTTCATCTGGAAGTTTTCTGGACTGTAGCTCCTCCCCACCCCCATGTCGTTTGCCTATGTGACCCCTGATCTTATTAGGCCTGCTATAGTTGCAAGTATGTAAAGCCCCACAGTACTGTAACAGTGCAGGTCTACAGGAAGGAAGATCCAAAGTTGCTTTAGAGGCTTTCCTCTAGAATGTCTTTGTTTGCAGCCCATCCTCCCAATTGCTGCAACCTTCTCATTTTGTTAACACCTCCCACATGGTACAGTACTTGTGAATGTACCTCTATAGGAACAAGCTGTTTGTATTATATAAGTACTGTAGGGTGTTATGGATAATGAATCACATTTAAAAAAAAAAGAAAAAAAAAAGTGATCCAGGAGATGAACATTGATCGACTGAATTCATGTAAAAAGAAAGTGTGAAAAAGAAAAAAAAAACAAAACACAAAGACAGGTCTTTGACCATGAAAGCATCTAGACAATGCATTATTTCAGTCTGGATCTAGTCATGTTCTTTGAAAAGTAGAGGCAATGGTGACGGTGTTCATCCACAGTCTGTTGTACTGTACCTGATCATTGATGATCCTGAGATTTATTTTACTGTATGTACACTAGGCTTCCTGACATGGACTTGAACTCAACTCTTTAATTATAAACATCCTCCTTCATTGTCAATTAATAACCTCAAATTCTTTTTAATACTTACTCTTGAACCTCAAGATCTGTTTGGTGTGATTACTATGCCTGCAGCAATGAGTCACCACATTGTTTTAATAACTACAGTATGTGGTGAAAACTTTTGGATTTATTAGGATGAAGATTAATATAAAAGCAATAATTGTTGTAAGAAAATATGAAATAATTAGTCATTTGCACATTAATGCTGTTTCAGAAATGCCCTACAGGCCATTTCCCACAGTGTACAAAATCCTAAAACCAGTCCAAAAACAATCTTACACGTAAGGTGGCCTTTTTTCAAATTTTCAAAAGGGGGACATGACTGTCTTAAGCCATGTGAGGTCATTGTCACACACCAGTGATGTGTACACATGAGTGCCATATAGTACATACCCGCTTGGCTAAACGTGTTAGCTCAAACTGACTGTGGAGGATTCTAATATGGTTATCTGGGAATGTAACTGATGAGTAGCACGTGTATACTGTATACCTGCAGATTTTTTTCCACATGGTTTCTGTAAACCTTATATGATAGAAGTGAATGTATTCGCGACTGATTGTTTTCATTTGTAGTATGTTAAATGTTTTATTGTGATCTCCCAGACTTTTGAAAAGGAGGACAAATCAAAGTCTGTCATCAAGCAAAAAACCGGTTGTATGGCTCCCCTACTTACACCCCAAAAAGGTAATGCTTTGATTAATGGAAGCCTTCGGAAAGTCCTCAGTGTTGTGCAGTGGTGCATGCAGGAGCTGTGGAGAATACACTGTAGCACAGTTCAGTACTGAGCAGGGTTGGCCTTTTGACTGGCCAAAACTACTTTTCACCAGAAAAGTGGTTTAAACCTGATTAAAACGGGGCAAAACATGGTTTTAACTGGTCAAAAGTGATAAAAATGAGATACAACATTAAGATTCAACTTAGGATAAGGATGGGTCAAGTCAGGTATATACACGTAGATATATTGTGTGTACAAGAACACAATATGGCAGGGTACTAAAAAAGGCAGTTCTGATACTTGAATATGCTCTTATAATTAATCTCTTCAGCAAAACTGTCTCAAACCCCCGCCCCCCAAAAAATATGTAGTGTACAAGTTACTTCATGTCTAAATGTACCTTTTCTGTTCCATGTTTCAATACGTCTCACTCAAGGCACAAGGTTGGGAAAACAACCCCCCCCCCCCACACCTTCAAAGAAGGGAGAATTTGTATTAATAAAATTATAGAAACTTCAGGCAATATGGCTCAGCCCCAGTCCTACCACTGCCAGTTGATAGTCCAAGTGTGCTAGTAATTGATACATGCAAGTAATGTAGTACTTATGCAGTACAGTGTGCAAAATAAATGTTATTAAGTTATCTGGTATTTCAGATCTCAGATATCAATCCCATACTGATATTAATAGAAAGGAGCTTGCTGTGTGCAGCATATTGTGCACTACAAGAACTGTCATTCCAATCTTATGAGTTATAAAAACACATGGTTGCTTAGAATCAGACATTGGAGAATAACCTTTACACTCAGTAAATACTGTAAAGTTTACAGTATTTAAAGTTTAGGCTAAGTAAGCTGTTTGGTAATGTCAGCACTTCAGGGGAATTTTTCCCATACTTATGTTGAATAAATATGAGAAATATCAGCTGATAGGCCTACAGATATTGTGTACTAATAATCGATCGAATTTTCTCCAATTTCAGTAAGATGTTAGATTCAGGATTACAGTATTTGGGACTACTTGATCAGGGATGTAGCTACTGTGGGCGGCACTGCGGGTTGACACCCAGCACTAGATATTCCCGCCTGGCACTTCAGGCAAACACACGTCTCCCCACCCACCACAAATCTACCTACCGAGACCTAAAACTAGCCCTAAATTTACTCCCTAAAGTAAAATGAGGGGAAAATGAAAAATTAATGGCTGAAAGATGGGGTAGATGCCATGGGGTGGGTGAGGTGCTTTCCCCAGATCAGACAATTACCCGGCACTCAAATTTGGCTAGCTACATCCCTGTACTTGATGTATGTATTGTAGCAGTATTAAAGCATTTGAGGAAGGATAAGATCTTCTGTACAGGCAGCGTAGACTTTAAATGTTGAAATGATTGGTGAATAGGCGAGAATTTTAGAAGAGGTCATTTTACAAGCTGATCCACTATACAGGTATATGTTTGAAAGACTATAGCAGTTTGGGAGGGGTGTACAGGGTGGGTACTTGTATGGGTGAACTGTAGAAGCTGCATATACATGTACTCTTTTGTATCATCTGTGTGTATGTACAGTAGGCCTATACCTTAACTGTTTCATCAACATTCAAGTACAGTACATGATGTTTTTTGAGCATCCAGTTGTGCAGGATCTAAAGACTGTCATTTCTACTCCAAGGACTCATACAGTAATTTGAAAGCATGCATCAGCCCAGGGCAGTGCAGCACAGAAATGTACAGCGGTACAGTGTGCAATCTACATGATTGCTTTGCAATAATGGTACTCCATATTCATAAGTCTCCTACTTTTGTATCAGTCCATTATTTGACTATGTACAATACTGTACATTTACAGTACCATCATAAAATATCTGATTCAGGTCATTGTAGGAAATCCTCTGAGCAGATTTGGTTAATCAAGATAATGATTTGACTGAGTACTCTGTGTAACTCTGTCTTGACTTGGACACATACAGTACAGTACCTGTGGAAGAGGGACTGATTACTGCACAGCTAGGCATTAGCATAAAGGATACTTCCCATAGACCCTTTTCCAAATAACAATTGCAATGGATTGTGGGACAGAGTTCTGGTAGGTGATGTTGTTGTCAATGGCATTTTGCTGTGGCAAAAAACAATGCACACCAAAATTCTATCCCACAATCCTTTGTAATTCATATTGGGAAAAGAGGCTATAGGACTACTTCCCATTAAGGTTAGGTTAGATGAGGTTTAACGTCCCAGTTTCCAACCAATTGGTTCAAGTCAAGACAACCACAGCCTTTTTTCCAGTTGTGGCTCACTGGATTGTTTTCCCTACTTCCCTACTTCCCATTAAGGGGCTGAATCACTTTTGTCCTCAGTTTTAATGTACAGTATGCATGCCTGAAAATAGGGCTACTTTGCCAGAATGTAGCAAGTGTTCTGTTTGAATGCCATGGGCCCTGCAGCCCTCTCATCCCCCCTCCGCTCATGCCTTTTATGCCTATGTAGCCAAACTATAGTGTGAATGTCAGGAATACCAGTGTTGTGTCTATGGTGCTATATGTGTTATGTGTCTGTCCTGTAGTACTGTATTACTCAATCCATTCACCCACCACAAAAATTATCAAGGAGAGTTGTGAATTAGCTTCATTCAATTACAGTATAATTATAAAACTTACGTTTATTTTCGAGAAAGTACATATCCGAGCTTAGTAATACTTTTGACATGGGGAAAAATGTTAACAGTATGTTACAGACTTATGACACTTGGGTGAAAATGCCAAGAATGTTTGCAGGAAAAATTTTACAGCTCAGGATTAGTTTGTCATCTTGTATGTGATGGATAGCTCCAGTATACAGTATTACCTTTTACATATTTAATTTACATTCAGTATTCTGCAGGGCAAAAGTCACTTTGAGTGATGTGTTCAATTACAGTAGGCAAATGATCTGTAGTCGTTGAGTTTATACTGTACTGTGCTCATATTAAAGGTACAGTACTGTGCCGTTTTTGTGTTAGATTTAAAAAGGCACTCACTGAGTGTGATGGATCTATCTAAATTACTTATGACTGACAAGCAAAGACAGTTGATGAGTCTCTTCCTGAAATAAGTATGAAGGATGGCTATTTTTAAAAGTCCAAGTACTGTGCTGCATGTATACACTTTAGATGCATAAATACATGTCCCGGAACATGCAGTGTATCCTATAGTATATATTAATACAGATATCATACTGTAGGATGTACAGTATGAAACAGGCCTTTAAGTAAATTGTTCCCAAGGTGTTGTAGTACTGCAGAGCAGGGCGTGGTTATTTTTAATAGTACAGGAAAGTCTGTCCAGAATCAGTGTACCATTGGCATATTTTTTGCTACCAGAGATTGAATAGAACCTTGAGCAGAGCTCCTGAGAGGAGTGCTAGGGGCAGTATATATTTTCACCAAATGCATGCAATGCCATAATGGGGTACTATTGTACATGTATTATTTTCCTACAAATAGTGCCAGAAAAAAATTATTGGTACAGTATGCCAAAGTACTTTAGGACCAGGGAATTTTGGAGGATGTGATGTGTGTCTACAGCCTGCAAAGAACCATGTGTACCAATATGTGCTATTTATTTGTGATGTACTGTGACTGTCTAATTTAATACCAAGTAGAGCATGTATGCAATGTACATTACAGTGCAACAGAGTGCAGGGCAGTGCAGTGCATTATTTACAGTATACAGTGTAGTGCAATACAGTACAATGCAGTTCAGTACACAGTCATTTAAGTGAACCTATAATTCCTGTAAAACCTATCAAAAACATGTATTAAAAAATGGGGCCTATATTTGTTGGAAGATGCCTATAAAACCTACAGTATAAAAAAACCTATATTTTGTATTATTTTAACTGTGAAGTATGAGTAAGTAGAGGAAAATAGCAGAAGAAAAAATAATTATACTCTCTAGCTTCATAGCTTTGTTTCAGACTTGTCATGTAAAGTTTTTCAGAGTGCACACTGCATACCCTGAGTACCCATGTTTGAGTGCAACAAGAGCAGGCTGTCTGGTGACGTTAAGACCATCTCAAGACTTTATAGCATTCAGTCATGGTACCCAGGATGGAAAAAGGTGGGAAGCTGGGAGGATCCTTCCTGGGAAATTTGGGCATTTGGAGGGAAATGTTGTCATTTGGAGGGAAATTTCACTTTTTTGTACATAAAATGCAGAAACAATTGTGGAAAATCCCCCCCCCCCTTCCTGGGACATAAACTTTTTTCCAGCCCTGTACAGTACAGTACAGTACAGTACAGTGCAGTGCAACATAGTGCAGTACAGTGCATATGCATTGTAGTGCAGTACAGCACAGTGCAGCACAGTGCAGTTCAGTACAGCACTGTGCACAGTGCAGTACAATGTATTATGCAGTACTATGAATTGCAATGTATTGTAATATAGAAAACTTCACACTAGACTGTACTTTATAGTTACTGCAATCTACATCACCCCTCATTACTGTACCTCCAAGTATCTGGGCTTGTAGATTCCCAATCCAGGGAGTATGGGGGAGTAGCCTACATAGGCTTCAACACCCCACTTTTCACACACTGCATTCCTAGCTGCTTAACTCACACTTTAATAAAACATTTTTAACTGAATCAAAAAATCAACTTTAAGATGTATGTGGTTCATTGGTGCAGGGTATTAATGACATTCAGTTTATATTCTTTGATAGTTCTGTATGCATGGAACAAATAACACATTGCATGAGAGATATTGTATAATTTATAAAGCTTGCAACCTCCTATATTTATCTAGAAAACGTCCCCAAAATGCTTCTCTTTTTTTTCAGAATGTCACAAGTAAAAGCAACAATCAACAGGATGAACAAGAAGCTTCTGTGAGTGCATGGCTGAGTTTTAACTAGTATACATTCTTGCAAACTTCACTCATGAATATTCAGTTCTCAGTTTGTATTTGGCAGTAATCCACTTAATCAAAATATTTTCAACCATGTCCGTATGGTAAAGTTGTCCATGTCTATTTTACCAGATCATTCATTAAGTTCGGATAAGTAAAGATCAACCATGTTCACATATTTGTACTGTGTACACAGGTCATCATTTTTATTCATAAATTTTTTTTTTTGACCCAGTTCTGAAACTTTCATGGATTTCTGCTTTCATACACTCATCTGTTCTCATTTTCCTTTCCATCAGATGTATTTTCACTGTGAAGTGCTAGTTCATTCTAAAACACGATCTTATGGTATCATACATAGTTTTGTTTCACCTTTGGTACTAATACTCTACAGAACAGTTTTTTTGACATGGTATACATGCACTTTAGTAGGGAATCCATTGATACTATCCAAGAATATACTTCATCAAACTTGCCCTTAGTTGGAAATGCACTGCTTATCTGGGTAAACTGCTTTACATATGCAGACACACACATTAGAAAATCAACATTTACAGACTTTGCAACTTCGTTAGATTAGCAGTAGTACTGTATAGTACTGTATGATCTACAGTACCTCTGGAAACAAATCACAGGGAGATATAAATTACTTGTGATAATTGTTCTGTACTTTCCAGTACACATTTAAATCTCGATAAAAAAATGAGTTATGCTGTAGTAAGATTGCTCTACAAACGTTTGCTTCGCATAGCAATTTCCAAACTTTGATTAAGCTATTTTTCATAAAATGTACTGGTAGTACAGTGAGTGGATCACAAGTAACAAACATTTTGATGGTAAAAATATAGCAACATGAAGTAAAATGGATGAAACTTCAAAGGAATTATTCTGTAATTTGTCTTCCTCATTCTATAAAATTTTGGTAGTGTTTGGTAAGGACAATCCCTAGTATAAACTGAGATTTGAAATGAATTTGGCAGCACACAACGCAATGTTTCTAACGGAACCTTGAGTGGATCAGTATCGGTAAAGAGCATCTCAAAGATACACCTATTGAAGTCTTATATTATATTTTAAAACATAGAAAATATTTTTGCTAACAAAAATTTGATTAGGGGTTTAGCTCACAACATTTTGGCATCCATTTTTGTTCAGATTTACTGATTACAAAATTCTCATTTTTGTAAATGCCCAAAATTGAAAACTTGGTTTTGAGTCAACATGTTTTCAATGTGAAAAGTAAAGAGAGGCAGAAAAAAGTACTTATTTTTTGTATGAAGAATACTTGATGCAGCATGTGGTATGGTACTTTGGTTTGAATCACATTGCATCTACAGGCTATTGGTCAGAATTATGTCCTGATTCACTCAAGCTATCTATCATGTCCAGGTACTCCTATTAGATCACATTATGACCTGCTCATGTATTTATTTCTTTTTTCCCATCTCCCCCCAAGGAGTAGTTGATTTCCACTTAATATTCCCAAAGCATATTTGACTTCTTAGTGCTCTTTGAAAAGCAAATATTTTGGTGTGATAATGTTTTTCACATAGTGACAATTAAGAGATTCCATAATTTTTTATAATTGGTTTATTATTTTTTGGGTAGTCACCAGTCATTGTCTGACTTTATTTGGAACTTGAATTTTGTGTATGTAGGAAGGGACAGGACAACTTTGGAGAACAAATCAGAAATTGCCTTGGAGTTTCTTGAAAGGGCACCAAGGCTATTTGATGATTTTCTCAAGGGTATTACAACTCCCAAAATTTACTGGCTATGAAAGGGCACCTTAGCAGTCTTGCAGTTTACTATACAGTAGAGTCAATTAGAAGATAGTGTGGGTAGCTATCTTATATAGTGAGAGGTACAGAATGTACCCCTATGACAAGAATGGGTTAATCGAAGTGAAAGGGGCAGGGGTAAAAACTCTCAAGCTACAGGGTTTAAGATGTCATGGTTACCTCTTCTGGGTCACAGTACATGATTTTTATGATGGTATTTGGGATGTAATAAAAATGGTTACAGTCCACAGTTGTAAAGCTCATTTGACTGTAAAGCAATGAGATTTGCATATGGCCAATTACACAGTGAACCAGCACAGAATTATTATATATGCATATTTTGTTTTGTTAACATATTTTGTTTTGTTAATTAGTTTCATTTGTTTTATTATGTTCAGGGCTAATCCTTAGATTTACAGAGATAGCCTAAAAATTTTCATCTTGCTACCTCAATTTTGAAAAAAAAATTTCTATGTAGGTCCTATTGAAAATATAATTACGGGCGAATATTGACGTACATAATGGGTGTAACACATTGACATACCAAATAGAAATGGCTATTTTTCAAAAAGCTTATCATGTACAGGTACATACTTTTTGCCATTTTCTTAGGATGATATGTAGCAATACTTAACAACTAACCCATTGGGGGCACTTTTTAATCAATATTAAGCTCAGGAGACCATAAATTGTAAATTATGTATATGTTACACCCGTTATGAAATTGTGTTCGCCCGTTATAAAAAAATGCTGATAAAATGCTGAAATTAAAAAAGTTTACCATACATGGTCCTTGCTTTATACCTAGAGGTTAATATGACTGTGATAATTAACAATAAACATGGTAACATCAATTAATGATGTTCACAGGGTAACTTGCAATTCCCTACAATTTTTGACATACTGTACATATGCATCACATTTATGTATGTCAAATAATTTCAAATGTGCTTCATGGGTTCTGTGTACATCATATTTTGATGTTACTGTACCTTGTTTATTATAAACCATCACAACATAGCAACCTAAGTTATTGACAAGGTCCATATATATGGCAAACTTTTTGAGTTTCAGTATTTAATCAGCATTTTTTGTAAGGGGCGAACACAATTTCATAATGGGTGTAACATATTTTTTCAATTTATGGTCTCCTGAGCTTAATATTGATCAAAAAGTGCCCCCAATAGGTTAGTTACAGTATTAAGTATTACTTCATATCATCCTCAGAAAATGGCGAAAAGTACGTACATGATAAACTTTCTGAAAAATTATAGCCATTTCTGTTTTGTATGTCAATGTGTTACACACGTTACGGTATGTACAGGTATGTCAGTGTTCCCCCGTTATATTTTCCACAGGACCTACATAGAAATATTTTTTTCAAAATTGAGGTTTTAGGCAATCTCTGTACATCTAAGGATTATCCCTGAACATAATAAAACATATGAAACTAACATAGAATGGAAATTAACCCTAATGTGATGCTACCGTGTTGGTTTATTGCGTAGTTGCCCATATACAGTATGTTAGGTATTAGCTTCAGAATTATTTAGCTGTATGTGTAAGTGTATACAATCAATGGTGTTTTAATGTAGGACCAATGGGTTGCTGTTGTTATCCCTTATTTGTCCTTCCCTATTTTGCTGGTTGGAAAGTGAATTTCAACAATGTTTTTCTCCCTGGCGTAGAAGTTAACTAGTGAAAAGACCAGTAGAAGAGGTTTCAATGTTACTTCCAGTGAGGTTCATTGAATTATTAAATTTTAGTGCAGTGTAGTTTCTGCTGAATTTTAGCCTAAATGAGGTCATAGCCATCTAACTTGAATAAGTAACATCGATTAAACAGAGGTACTGTAAACCTACATCAATTCTGAATTCTTCTCAATCAGTACAAAATGGCTTGAATATGTCATGTGCATTCATTAAACCTGCTTTTAGTGACAGAATGAGCAGCAATTATTATGGCCCATTCACTTCATTGTATGTTTCCGTGCTGTAGTATCCTTGCATGGTTTCATATCCATCTTAATGCCATTTGCATGCAGCAGTTGCCTGTCACTTGTTACAAAAAATGTTGACATTTTAGTGTTATTTTATTCATTAATGTCATATAAATGTATGCTGTGGGACATTTACTGTATCTAAATCTACAGAACTTTACAGTATCTAAACAGCTTGCAACGGTGATAGTATGCATGTTTGGGGGTTTGAGCAATATCTGGGCACCACATTTTTGTGTAGAAAAATTAATATAATATGTTAGCAATTCCTTCTTCATTTTGGCTTCTTGAAGAGGGAGACGATGAGTTCAGTAGCCAGGCAAAAACATGAGGGGCATGCTGGATTTAAAAGTCTTTAGTGGCTCTGTACTGCCATGCGTACTACAGTACCGTTAGTAGGGAGTCACCCCCCGTACCCTCAGGAAGTTTTTGTACCTACCGTATATACTGTACATAAAGCCATAGCTAGGTTTTACATGTATCACTGCTAGATCTTCGCATTTACCCATGGTGAAGTAAGTCTTGATAAGTGCAACATGTAGGCTATAATATAATGTAAATTGTCCATCTGTTGGATAACACCTGCACTGCATGGGTACTGTAAAATTTTGCAGGTGGGTTGATGTTGTTTGCTCTGGTACTGTACTATTTTGCCTTTTCTTGCCTTTACTGCCTATTTTTCCTTTGCCTTACTGTACGTACAATTCTGAGTACCTGTAGTACCCTGTATATACTGTACAGTAAAATATCTGAAAGACCAGTAGTCATATATTACTGTAGGTTAAGTTCAGAGTGATTCGGTATGTACACTAGGCCTACTGTATTTAGCCTTTTAGCACATAGTTGTTGGGACTTTTGAGAGAAAAGTACCCAAGGTGCATCTACAGTATCAAGCTGAGAGTGACTCACTACTTTGCGCCTTAATACTATGCCATATACTGTACTGTGCCTCAAAAAGAGACAAAACAATAATTAATATGTACAATGTTACTATTTTGGCCAGTCACACCTCTTTGTTCCAACATCCCTACAGGTATACACAGACACCTCTGTGTTCTGACACTATACCTGATGCTTGCAAACACTCCCCCCATGTCACTTTCAGGGACACATCCACACTTCTTTTTACAGGGATATTGAGATAAACTGCTAGGTGTAACCCTATCCCTGTTACTGACCTGCAGGTATGCCTAACCTGTAACCCTTATCTGACCTTATCACCTAGTCCATTACCTAAAAGCTTGGTGTCAGAATATACTGTAGAGACCTCAGAACAAAGAGACTCCTAAACATACTGTAGAGCAGGGTTGGGCAGTATACAGTAGTCCTGCTACTCATGTAAGTACTGGTACTTATAAAAAGTACAGGGAATACAAATACCACATGTGTAAGTGCATTACTTGTTCCGGTACTTGAAAACATTCCTGGTATTTCTTTTCATTATGTTGTATTTCTCCTACAGTAGTCTTAATTTCACGCAAAAAATAAGTAACCATTATGCTTTTTTTTTTCTTTATCATGATGTATCATCAGTAAACGATTGCACACAGGTCTGCGAAGTTACCGTACTTCCACTTTGCTTTGATATATCAACAAGCAAAGTCGCCTCAAGTTGTCATGTGAATGACCAACAAATTAGTGCTTTTGGCTGTTTTGCAAGGGTTGAAAAAACATGGTGCAATTACATTTTCCTTTCCTGGTTGTTTATTGTATACATGTGTCAAAAGAATTCCTGTTTTTGAATGTTCAATACATTCTGCTGTAACATTTATGATTTCCAGAGTAGTGGGGGATTATTATCAACAAACACTTCTGGTAAAGTTTCCGTACAATCAAGTTGATTAGTGATGGGCTTACCGCTGAGAGCTGATACTACAGTAGTTAAAGTGCTGGTTCTGTGTGACAAATAAAATGGGTACCAAAATTTCATTGTACCCCCCAACATTAGCAGTCACCCTTTTCTCAAGAATTGTACCCCACCAACCCAATATACTGTAAACAGTCACCCTTTTGGCTAGATTCTATATGGGGAGGAATCAACTTGTACTGTACAGTACATCAAAAATTTTACTGTTAAACAAATCAGCAAAATTGCAGCCTCGGACATTTTTCGTTATTTAATACCAGAGTATTCACAAGAAAAAACATATTTGTTGTGTTTTGTGTTGTTTTTCAGGGTTTTATTTGTCCTAATTGTATGGTAAATTTATCTTCCCCGGAACAACTTCATTCACACTGGGAAGCTGTCCATAATGTATCCAATGCCGAGCCAGTTGTGGCTGCTGTTTCAGAAACCCAGACACAAGCTGCCCCACCCCCTAATACAACTTCCTCACATCATGCACCTTCACAGGTAGGTGGAGATATCACAGCATTATTTTATGCTATGACAATAGGTAATGCTAGTATATTGTCCAACATTGATGTATGCATAAATACATGAAGCATGTATGTATCAATTTTATATGTTTTATAATATGTTGAGGTGTATGTACAGTATTCAAATGCAACGCACTTTG
Source organism: Holothuria leucospilota (assembly GCA_029531755.1). Lineage (NCBI taxonomy): Eukaryota > Metazoa > Echinodermata > Holothuroidea > Aspidochirotida > Holothuriidae > Holothuria > Holothuria leucospilota. The sequence continues at coordinate 11,516,270 of CM055962.1, read as the reverse complement.
CAGCATCTTAAATTTGTCTTCTCACCTAACTGCGCTATACTGTATAATCATGTGCCATGTAGTGATGTGGTCAATGTACATGTACACCCAGGCATACTGTAGGCTATACTGTAGGTTTCATCATCCTGGAAGTTTATCACAAAATTTTGCACGTTTTATATTTTTACCATTTCAGTATATTGTTTTTAGGAATGGTATGTAGAATACTTCTTGTTTATAACTGTTTTTTAAAGCACTTACCTTCATGATACAGTATGCACAGTAAAGAAAGCTAAAATCAGCAGTATACTGTACTAATACTTGTACTGTCGTACAGTATTATCTGGCTCTAATATGTCCCTGAGGTTTATGACAAAGTGGACTAATGCTCTGGAAAAGAATGGAATGGATCACATGTAATACAGAACCTTTTGGTTTACCTGATAAGCCTACATAGTTATGGAGTCAATAAAAGGTGATGACAGGATTACTTAACATGGGTGCATGACCCTTAGGAATATTACCACTATGAAGTGCAAATTCCTCCCCCCCCCCCCCCCCATGTAGTGCAGATACAAAAGATCATTTGTAGTATATTTTTAGTCTCATTCTTGCTGTTTTGTTTAACATTTCAGCATTGAAGCATCCATTGAACCGTGCTTGACCATTTTGCAAACCTCATACTATGCATCAGGTCTCAATGAAAAAGATATGAATGCAAGACAAACAGCTACAGTAGCTTTTGCTATTAGATTGCTTGTCAGAAAATCTATCACAATGTTGGCACTAATGCATGTGTTTTACTCAAAAGACTGCCATCTATGATAGGAATTAAGGAAATGTGTGAAAGCAATTCGGTATGATAATTTTGTAATTATTGTAAGGTTGGATGGAGGCATGAATAATGACATTATATGGGAAATGTGTTGATGTATAAAGTCTTACTTGTTTTATTAATATCTGCTCTTCCTTTCAGAATGTAGCTGAGAATAGGTGAGTGAGTGCATAAAATTATTTTAGTAGGAGACCAGTACTATGGAATTTTTAAATTATGAAAGATGAAAGATTGTGAGTTTGAAGTACTTTATATGGGGCAAAATCATGACTTCTTTCAGGCAAATTAAAGAGAAGCAATGTACTGTATATGTAGCAACTCGATCATGATTGCTTTGTCTTTAAGGCCTAATGGAGAGATTTTACTCGCTACAATTGCTGAAACCCATTGTTCCTAAAAGATGCTGTACGCACCAAAGTTACTGTTTCATATATTTTTGGTTTAGATGAAAGTAAAAGCCTCTATGCAATTTGTGATATTTGTGATGGTAAGTATGTGTGTGCGTGTGTGTGTATGTGTGTGTCAGTGAAATGCAGCCCATAAATGGTATCTCGAGTGAGGCAACTGACAATTCTCATTCTTAGCATGGTATGTGGATTCCCCATAATGCTATTATTTATTGGGGTTAAAGGTCGTCTGAGGTCACTGGAGATCAACTTCTGAAAACATGGGTATTGTGGTACTGTATCTCAAGATACAGCAGGAAGGCTTAGCACAGATAATTTTCTTATAAAATCTATGCATTATGTTGATTAGAAGAGCCATGTTGTTTTTGGTGGAGGTTAAAGGTCATCTAAGGTCAGTGGAGGTCAAATTCTAAGTAGCTTGTTCACACAATATCTCAAGATGGAAAGCTTGGATACTTTTCATTCTTAGTATGTATGATTGCACTGCAATATGTAAAGTACAGTACAGTAGGGCAGTGCTAATTATTGTCTTTTCATCAAGTCAAGGTCATCTGAAGAACATGGCTCAGGTCAGAGTCAATCCTATACTGTATCTCAACATTCAAAGCATGGACACTTTACTCTTATTTTGTAGTAACATTATGACAAAGCATGGTATTGGTTTTTGATTCCTTGCCGAAGGCAGTCAAGGAATCTATGCGATGGTGATGTCGGTGTATGTGTGTGTGTATGTAGGTATGTGTGTATGTGTGTGACAACAATGTCGTAAGCACTCTAGTTTTTGAAGGGAAAGGGCACTTCAAAGTTGGTGTGTGGGTAAAGCATATAAAGATCTCGGCTGGGATTGGTTTTGGTGTGGTTCAGAGGTCATCAGCAGGTGAAATATGGACAAACCATGTTAACGATATCTCATCAACTATATGTTGCCTGAACTTCGGACATGGTGGATCGAGTAGTACCTCTTGAGTTACGAAAATTTCCAGAGATTTATTGGAGGTCAAAGATCATACAGGGTCATAACAGGTCATAGAGTAAAAAGTTTGTTAGTGCTCTAAGTTTTGAAGGAAACATGCAGGATACTTCAAACTTGGCACATTGATGTATTATGCAAAGATCTCTTTTGGGATTGTTGTTTGCATGGGTCAAAGGTCATTTGAGGTTACTGTGAAGCAGAAACTAGAAAAAGCACTGTGCTGAATATATCTCAGGAACTACATGTTGCATGAAATTCAGACTTGGTTGGAAGTTACAGTACTACATTAAAATTTACTAATGTCTTCATTATTTCTTAATTGGAGGTCACACGGGGTCAGGAGCAGTCATATGAAAGGTACATAAACACTCATGAAAAATTGGTTGATAGGTACTGCTTTTAATGTTTAGTAATATTTTTTCTTTCCCTAGAGGTCACGGGGGGGGGGGGGGGTCATGTGTGGTCAGAGAGTGAAAAGCTTGGTAACACTAATTTTTAAATGAAATAATTATAATAATAATAATAATAAATTAGGCTTATATAGCGCCAATCAGTTCCAAGCTGTTACTGCTCAAGGCGCTTTACAAGAAAACTGAGAAGTTCATTAAGTATAAGCAGTATTGAACAAATGAGTCTTAAGTAAACCCTTAAAAACAGAAAGTTGCGAGCAAGCTCGTAAATCGTCTGGTAAACTGTTCCATAAAGATGATGCACAGTACTGAAAAAAAATTCTTTCAATGTGCAATAGTCGATACCATAATTTCTGCATAGCTATAAATGAGTGTCACAGAAGTATAGTAGGCAAAATTTTAAGAAAATTATCGTGAGAATGGGTAAAGATATGAAAATAATTCCAACATAGCTTAATTAGGTGATCTTTATCCAAACCATTGGGTTAACAGCATGCACCTCTGGTCTGTAAGTACATATTTGTGATAATTTGTATGGGGATTTGAAACCACTTTAATCAGTTGATGGAGGTAATACCATTGGGGTTGGGATTTTGGTTTAAAATCTCAATCAGAATGGTATCAATCAGAATTGTAAATAGGTGCTTGAACTTTGAAATTCCATTTACATTACTTGATTATATTTTTTCTTTATACAGTATCACTTACTCTGTTGTGGCTGGGGTTGTTTTTTGTGTGGGTCAATGATGATTTGCAATTGTAGGTTACAGGTGCTATATTTTATTCAAACTCATATATTTTCTGCATTTCACTTGTTCCTATGATCTTATTGCTTTTGATAACCATTTTGAACAGCTCTGTTTGTACAGTAGTTACATGTTTTATATGGTTGAGAACTGGAGATGTTGCATTGATACAACTATTGTACTTTAAGACAGATTTAATAACAATTCCCCCTTTCTACTGACATAAAACTGTCACAACTCGCAAGGACAAAGCACCTTTGTAGACTGATGCTGCTGGCCTTTGACACCAAAGTTGTTGGTGGTCTGTCAGAGTCAAAACCAAATTAGTACCCAAGAGAAAAATCCCTCAAAATTTGTCCAGTGCAGTGTTGACAGCCCTAAAAAGTGTTTGGATTAATGTCAGTATACTGGCCTAGTTTGTGGAGGGGAGGATATGGAGTAACTGTGTACTGCTATTGAAAATATAAATCAGGTAATCCCTTGCTGTGAGTGAATCTCTGCTATCCCTATGCCAGCACCTGCAATTACCTGGGCACATCATTTAAGGTGAGTTGTGTTTACTGTCATTGCTAATGATGGCAATTGTTCTTTAGGAACTACAGTACACATTCCATTTCCCTGTCACCACCCTCATAAAATCACAGGGCTGTCAATTAATCATAGCTTTGACAGTGGGGCTTTTTCACTCTACTGAAAATATATTGAAACCTCAATATATTTTTGCATTCTGGTTCTTGTGAAGGAAGAGTGGCACAGTTCAAAGTTAATGGGTATTAAAGTTCAATGTGTGAAGATGTCACTTCGGAATGCTTTTAAGAGAGGTCAAAGGTCATTTGAGTTTACCAGCTGGCAAAATGTAAAATCTTTTGTAACCACATTGTCTCAATAAGGGATACATGAAGAAACTTCATGACATACATTTACAGTACTTCATTGCTTACACAAGCCTACCAGAGTGTCCTTATTGGTTGCAAGGAAGATTTAAACTTATGCACTCAAACCTACTCCATCTCTTAACTTGGCAAGGAATCACTACGCCTCTTGGCGTTCTTGTTATTTGTTGTGCGCAAAGTTCATCAGTACACCAGAGATGAAACACTGACATCCTTATTAATTGCGACAGCTATCTCAACGTTGGGAGCATGGAATCACTATGAACAATTTAACCCTTTTTCAGAACAAAAAAGGTCAATTTTTGTGGTTAACAAAACTCCCTTTCCTTCAGCAACTCAAGAAAAGCATACTTGTGAAAGGCTTTTAAATTGGGTGGAGTTTAAATAGCATCGTTTATAGATCATTTACAATTTTAATAACCAAGGTGGAAATTCTAGTAAAAACAGTGCCCTCATAAAATGTGACTGTGTGGTTATGATATTAATTATATCAGGGGAATCAGAGTAGCTGGTGTAGAAGAGGTCAGATTGTTTTCCATGTAAAAAGACTCAAGTGTACTAGTGCAGGTTGCGTACATGCTTTGAGGTTTAACCACAACTAGCAACTCAGGATGAGAGTAGTTACTGTACAACTAGTGATTTACAATTTCAATCTTCACAATGGTGGTTTTCTTTTCACAAAAAAAAGAAGCTAAACCATCTTTCAGCATTTCTAACAAGGTGAATTTTATGGTGGATTTTAAATATTAATTTTGCAGAGGATTTTAACCCTGATTAATCATTTTCACCATGATTAAAATGTTCTTAGTATTGTTCCATAGTTACAATGCATTATGTCCAGTCGAAGAACTTGGCTAATTTTTAATAGTGAAGGATGAAAGTAATGTGATATCACTACAGTAGATGTCAAATATGCAAACCAAAACAGGATTTTGCAAAATACTGAAGAAGGATACATGAGTTATTTTCTTATCTAGCATGGTAGATACCTTATGTTGACTATCAGGACGACCCTTACAGTCTTTTGTAGAGGCACGAAAGGTTAAAATCTGAAAACCTGGTATACGTACTGTACAATACTGTATGCCGATAACCATCGAAAGGTTAATGTATTTGACTTAATGAGTGCAAGAATCCTTTTGCTGTTGTTGTGGAGAAAAGGTCATGTGAGGTTAAGTTCAATCTGAAACAACCTTGTAAGCAGACAAAGAGAAAGTGGAAGCATCCTAGAATTTCTAAATTTTCAATTTTGTACAAGTGAAAGCACAGAGGTAGCAGTCAGCCAAGGATGTGTAGAAGTTTCAATGAAGTTAACCAAACTCTAAAGGAACTCTTGGGGCACAATTTAACTGTAGTATTTAATCTTGGTTTCCACCAGGAAAGATTGAAAAATGTATGGACTCACAATATCTTAAATGTGAGGCATAAACTAAGGGGGGGGGGAGGGGGTTGAGAAGAGAGATTTGCCTTCCTTGTTTGTTGAAAGGGGACAAAAGGCCTACACCTTCTGCCTTCTCCCTCATAAAAGCATTACTGTGAAGTATGTACAGAGTACAAGCTCCCTCTTTTTGTCTTAAATCCAGAGAAGAAATCTTGGCTATGAAACAAGAACTGGAGGAACTTAAAGTTTCTTTGAAGGTAAGAAATACCACTGTATATATGTGTGTAAAATTTAGTGATTCTCTGTGTGAAGAGACACCTGTTTTGTCTAATTTCCCCTTCTGTGTATTTTATGACAATTTATTTGTCTTAATATAGTGTGGATTAGATACTGCATCACAGCCATGAAAAATATCAGTTAGCAGAGTTGCAACACTTTGTTAGCAGTGATGGGCAATTCAAGGTGTACCCAGAACTTTAAAATGGATTCTTGATGGTACCAATTCCAAATCCTTCTGTGATTCTTGTTAGTTTAGTTATTAAAATGGAATTTTCAAAAGAACAAACATTGTGCTACTAAACCTGATGATAGCTTAAAGCTGAAAGACCTTTCTGCAGTATTGCCATAGAATTTTTTTTTAGATGTTACTGTACATGTTAAAAAAAGAGTTTAATAGCTTACTGTAGCCTCTGGTTGTGATGAATGCTGTAATCTTAGGATATCAATCTAATTGAAATTTTTCATTTTTGCTTCAGTATTTCATCTGGCCATTTGGCAATGAATACCACTGATAGGTACATGTCTTAGTAAAGATTCATTTGTCAGTAGTAAATACTCCTTATAATTTCTATTAGTTCTTGCATATTCGGTTAACACTCTGGTAGGGCACGTAACAACGTCTGTGGAGCCTGAACTGTATATTAAGACTAGTTATCTATATGATAGCAAGGATTTTTCATTTACCATTAATTGGTCGTATATTCACATTGCACTTCGAATTTACAACTTGCAGGAGGAAAAATGGTACTCAGAAGAATTAAAGAGGAGCCTTGAAAAACAGCAAGGTCTCCATGGCAATGGAACTGTTGAGGTAAGGGATTGCCGAAGTAGGGTATGTACTCTGAAATTAATAAAGACAATGAACTTTGCAAAGTAATATTGAATGTCAAGTACAAACACCATATTTCACTCACTGCCATATTTTGCACACCCCTAAAGTACAGTAGTTCAAAATTGCAATGCTCCAAGGTACTGTAAGTCAAATCAGTCATCTAAACTATTGCAGTATGTGACCCAGTTTTGACTACAAGAAAGAGGTTAAAACCCAAAAATTTGTTTACATTTTGCCTGAAAAGTCATATGCTTTACACAGTTGTCCTATTCGAGGTTAATTATCATTTCTGTGACTTCCCACATATTTTTCAATCATGGCTTTTGCCTCATAAGTTAACTTCTTGTGACATGATGCCATCATGTACAATCAGTTGGTATAGTGTTGTGTGCAATGTTAGGGTTAGTGATATATATACCACTGTTATTGTCTGAGGTGTTCAAAATTTAGCAGTTTTACAATCTTCTCAGGTGCACAGATTGAGTTGATGTAAAAACATGGATTCAGGAAAATGTTTTCATTCCACTGTTTGAAATTCACATCAAGTTCAAGGTAACACTTGATCAAATCAGGACATCTGTTGTTTTGAGATTTTTGTTTTTCACTTTGTGAAAAATTTCGTTTGGTAATGTACAGTAGGGTGGGGAATTTTCCTTCCATTTGTGCTAATTAATATCCAGATTGCATGCTTGCCCTGCTTTTACATATTTACTAATGATGTTGTTTGCAAGGTGCATATTTAAAATTCCAAAAGCAATAGTACAGCAGATGCTCATTTTTTTAAGTAATGAACAGAATACTTTGGGAGGGGGTAAAGTCATTGTTATCCAATGGGTTCAAGAGAAAATAAACAAAAGCTGCTCAAATATATGATGACAAAGGGAGTCAATAAGAAATTATTAATTACTTAGTTTTCAAATTGACAAAATGTTACAGATTGTGCAGAGCATGACAGCAGCATTAACTTCACTCTCCACAGTGCATATCACAAAAGGCTGGTGTAGTTAATCTACAGTACTTGATGGAAATTAAATGTAGTATTAGTTACCACTACATTTTGAAAATGTGTGTCTCATTGAATAATCTCTGGATGGCTCCGTTGAATAATCTCATAGTGACTCTTCAAATTTAATCTGCAATAGTTAACTACTTCACATATTTGTATGGAATATTTGTTTGCCAAAGCTGTTTATTGCCACAGGAAATTACTAGACTTTTTGAAAAATCCAGCTGACAATGGGTTTTGCCTGAATGCTGCAGGGCTGTGCCCCCCCCCCCCCCACTTATGCTCCTATCTGGTTGCTACATGAAGAGAAAGAGAAAGAGTCTAATAATTAGTTTATTAAATCCATTCACATGGGATGAACTTTTTTGTCACGTTGCTTTGCAAAATGGGGTTTCGGTGATACAGTATGTTTTGTTCAGGATGATTACATTCACCCTTGTGATGTTTTTATGTGGCAAGATTTGTACAGCTGTTTGGCATGCCATGTGTGGCCTATAAAATAACACTGTAGATTGGTAGTGATAAGCAGTTTGGCCAAGCAGCATCCAGCACAGCCCCCAGTGAGATGTTGAGAAATGCAGTGAAAGTTACCCACCCCACGTCCAAAATAACTGGCAATAAAAATAAAAAAAAGAATTGAAAAGAAGTTCTTTTGGACCCCATATGCTTTGTAAAGGGGTGATTTTCCCCAAACATTTGAAAAAGAGCTTGTTTAAAAAAGTTAAAATTTGAAACCTGCCATGTGAAATGTATACTGCTTCCCTTTTTGTCCCAACATCAACAACTTAGTCTGCTTTACTGTAGTATTCTGGATCGTCCACCTAGCTGTGTGGCATCATCACGTGGATTGCATTGTAAAGAAACTTATAAACTCAAGATTGTACTGTCTTAGGAAGCTGGTCAGTGTAATGGTAACCCATTAATGTTGTCATTATTTTTAATACTGTTATTTGTGGGGTGTGGACCAATTGTCTGGTGGAATTCTGGGGACAACTGATAAAGTCAGGATCAATTCCAGTACCAAGCAGGCAGGAGCTTTAATTGGAGAGCGCAAGCTGACAGTAGAAGAGTGTTACCATAGATATGTACAGTAGTGATGTTCTCAAGTCAAGTAGCTGATATTACCAATACCAGTATTTCAGTTCTCAGTATCGGCTAACATCAATCTGATACTGATGTGTCAAGTAGCTGATATTACCGATACCAGTATTTCAGTTCTCAGTATCGGTCAACGTCAATCTGATACCAATATTTCATTTGATTTGCATTCAGCAACTAACCATAGGCTATGGGGCACCACAATGAAGTGTTGTGTCATTGTGATGCTTAGTAACACATTGGAACTCGCATTCAAAAATACCCAAATAGTGTACCATCTTCATTACATGTGGGACAATTAATATCGGTTAGGTAATATCGGCATTTGAGGTAAACTGATATGGGATGAAAATGGGGCATATATACCAATAATTGTTCCAACACTAATGTATGGACCAAATTTGAGTCTATATGGAATGACACTAACTACCCCTTTCATGAAGAGTTCATCTCTGCTACACTATCATACCCCACTTGGGTAGGTTCAGACTTCCACCTGCTTCAATGAATAGACACAGATCATCCTTTGTACCACGTGCTATTGGATGTTACAATGAGACATTCAGCAGATAGTGCAATTGGGTTTGTGTGATTTGTAGTTTTAGGTCTTAGCCTTTCTTTATCTTTCTTACATCACTCTTACTGTTTTAGTCATCTTATTTTTTTACAATCCTCCTTTTCACTCCAATTTGTTGTTTGCTACTATCTTTTTATCTTATTCATTGTTTTATTCAAGCATGTAATTACCTTTTAAAGGATATGATAAATTCAAACTTGAACTTGAAACCATCACAGGATAGTTTCACCTCATCTTTTATTTGTTAAGGGATTTTGCTTTCCCCTTGTCAACCCCCCCTTCCCATCCTTCTCCCCCTTTTCATGGGAAGTTGAATGCTGGATGCTGGATATTATGTAAACTGATACATTGTAACTTAGCTGTGGTATGGACTACCTTTTATCTTGTAGAATGGTCCAGAGGCTGAGAGTTTAAAACTTGAACTTCGGAAACTGGAAGAAAATAAATCACTTTGTGAGTATATTTAGTTAAGAGTTCTCAGCTGTAGGCTTGGTAGTAATGTTTATTATGGCTAGGAAATAGAACTTTAAAGCATTTTCCTATCAAAAGTGAGAACTGAGATGGAAAAGTTTTGTATATGGCTCAAATAAGCTAATGTGTTACAAAATAATACTCTATAAGGCCATATTTCTTTTTATTCTAAAAATAATATAAATTACATAATTCACTTGTTTACAAGTTTGTAAGCAAGTTTGACCAACAAAGAGACAACAGACACAATTTCACCCAACTTCTTAAATTCTAAATTGGTAAAATGTGAAAAAAGTAGTGAAAATTAGCCATTTTCACACCAAAAATGTGTAACAGTCTATGACAGTCTTTTAAAATAGTCTGTATTTAAATATTGTTAGTCACAAACAACATATATGACTTGGAGGTTAAAAGTACACAAAATATAAATATAAAAACTTGTATTTATGACATTCTGATGTTAGATTATCATATATAACAAATAAATGTTTATTGTCCTGTACGTGCGTTAGTGTGTCCGTCAAACCCAACACTAATTTTTAGATCACAATTTCTGGTTAAAAAATGGCTAATTGAAACTTTTTTCAGTGATCAGTCTCTAGAAAATACTGTTAACTCCATATATTATAGTGCATTTTTGCATAGATTTAGTTTATTACAAATTTATGAGGTTTTCAAATTATTTCACAAAATGTCCGTCAAAAACTAACACACTTATAATCATACTGCAGATCTTACTCAATGTGAGTAACAAAGTTTATTTTACACAAACTGGAACTGGGAAATGAATATTGAGGATGTTGCAATGTCATTTTGTTGAAAGAAAGCATTATTGAGTTGTAAAGATGAGAAAAGTAGTGTCCGTCAAAAAGTAACGCACGCACGATGCCAACTTCATCATGTTGAATTCGGCTGGATCATATGGAAATTATATGATAAAAGTAGAGTAATTACACAATAATGCATAGTTTCTACAATTTATGTAGTTTTCTTTGTATCCATGGCCAGTTTTTCTTACTTAAGGGGCAAATTTAAACATATGTCAGTCAACTAACACTCGCAAAATTGTATGTGTCCGTCAAACTAGCGCACGTTAATTCATGAGTTATCTTTTTGTGCCATAATAAGGTATTCAATATTACTGTTTTCAGAAATTGATATTGTCATGAAAGAGTTAAATCAGTTTCTTTTGATCTCCATATATTTTTCCCAATCTTTCTTACTTAACACAAGATAAAATTAAAATATGTGTCCGTCAAACTAACACACAGTAAATGAGGTGTCCGTCAAACTGACGCACGCAATATTTGAGATACTTTGTTATGCTAAAATTAGTCTGTGTTGTTTTTAAGAGATTGGGTTTGATCTTAAAATGTTTACTGTAATCAATTGCTGATATATGTCTCATATATATATTCTTATCAAATTTCTCACTTGAGATGAAGGTAAGTTCAATTATGTGATTTGTCCGTCAAAACTAGCGCACGCAAGATTTTACAGAATAATGGAATTTTTAATTTTTTTTACGGTAAAGATCAAAAATTTATCTTTTCCTTTCTTTGTAATGAAAAATATATTTGTTTAATATTATTTAAAGTTAATGAAAGATAAAAAGTATAATGTTTAAAAATTGACCTCCATGTTACAGTTTTATAACACATTAGTGTATTTTGAATATCTTTTAGACTATTTGCTACTGAACAATTTGAAACATTTTAGAAAGTTTAACGTGAAGAGTGGTCTTAGTTATTTGCATACATCTGTAGCAATGCCATTTACCATAAGTATTATGTAGTATCACCTTCTGTCAGTGTTAAATGAATTAAAATCAGAATTTATTGAAAATGTTGGAGTATCACATATGAATTTGTCTTCCATATAGTAACCTCAGAGATAGTTTTACTGAGACAGGAGTTAGCTGAAGCCAAGGAAAATGGGAATGCGTACAGGCAGGTCAAAGATGCAATGGAGCAAAAGGCTGCCCAGCAGGTAGGAAGGTCAGAGGTCGGCTTTACCATAGAATGGTTGTCATACTTATTTGTTATTTCAAAAAGTATAGATGCAAACAATTTCTAAGATGAAATTAAACCATTTTGTGTTTGTTTGTAAGATAGAGGAAATGTGATGGATTAACAGCAAAGCAGTGTCTTGGTTTCAGGGTATTCACTCATCATTTCTTTTCAGGAGTCACTGACCCTTTAAAATAAATTCACAAGAGTCAAAACTATAAAAGAAGGGGTACGTCAGAGTAAATTTGAGTTTAATGTACTGAAACAAGGTGGGAATTTACTTCTATGATGGATAAGATTCGTGCAGATTGTAGGTTACGTCATATACTGTAACTCGAAACTGCCCATGCATTGGGATTATGATCATAAAGTTTTCACGCCAAAATGCGCCGTGCACCAGACTCACTTCTAGAAATAACTAGATAGAATGGAAACCATAGTTTTAGTGCTAGTAGGGCTACTACCAAATACCAAATAAGTCCTCTCTGTATGATTTGATCATTGCTGTGAGTGAGTAGCATACTGACATCATAGAGCAGTATGATAAGTTCTAAAAATACTACTCTATGACTGACATTTACATCGATGTAGATTACAGCAGAGCTTTGTGTAATACATGGCCTCATATCTGCATACTTGTACAGCAGTTATTGTACATTGTGAAACACTGTGAGTTGGATTTTATTTAATGCCGCAGACATAGTGTACAGAGACTGGCAATGTGTCTTGCGTGACTAGTGTCCCCTTGTAACATCTACTACTGAGCATGTTAGGCTAGTGTATGTTTGTCCCTAGCCTAGCCTTATGTTTACAACTGAAACTAAATTCCAAACCAGAACACTCCGATCATCTAGGCATGCTGATATCTGTGATCTGTTTATAATACACATGCACTCTTTTTGAGTCAAGTCTAGTCAGTCTAGTCATAACTACAGTGCATGGTGGTGGCTCCGTACTGTTGCAGTGATACAGTTTGTTTAGATTTTTATTGGAACATACAGAGAGGTGGAAAATGTCTCTCAGAACAAAGTTGGGAACTGGAAGTGCTGCATTTTGTGAGTAAATTTGCACAATGAATGTATTGAGGAAATTGCTTTATCATTACTGATTGTTGGGGTGTAAAAGCTGTGCATCAGTTTGACCCCAGAGGTTTTGTGTCTGTGCGTCAAAATCAAAAGTTGTGCATCATTGACCTAGGTGCGCGGGTCAGTGAAAACCCTGGGTTTAACAAATTTATGTAGAAGTCCAGTTTATGAGCTGAAAATGACAAGAATGTCTCTGTAGTGGCTTTCCATGGACATTACTACATTTTGCACAGCTCTTGCAATAAGCTCCAGCAATGGACAATCTACACCTAAACTCAAAACATTATCATTGTAAAGTACAATCACAACCTGCACATGACCTGTAGCTTTGATTAGCAGCATATAACACTCATAAGCAATGTGAAAACCTGTAGAATAAATGTACTCTTGAAAGGATAAAAAAGGACAGCAAAGGGTAATGGTATGATATATGTTACAAATGATAGCAGGCAGGTGCACTCTGTAGTGACCTGACACAACTCACCCCCACTGCTCATTGAGGATGAGTCAGAGATGACAGTTGCTCTACCAACTGTATAGTCGTTACAAGGAGTTGGATTACAGTTGGATAGAAGATTTGCTGCACCCTTTGCAGACCTGACTGCAGTCTGGTTCACTCACATTGATAAGAGCAGCTATACGGGGCCTCCATTTTGATTTCTACAACTCTTACCAAACTTCACAATGCTCCCTCATTGGCTATCAAATCGAGTCTAGTGTATATCACAGTTGGTTCAGTGAAATATGCCTACTGCAATACCTGAACATGACTGCAGTGCAATTGTCCCAGACTCTATGACTGATACCAAACATTTTTGTTATGGCCAGTGCAGTTACAATGAAGAATGACTATTGATTAAGGTGGGGTCCTGACTGGTTTTCATCCACATCACATTCGTCGTAGTCGGGTTCATTCAGTTTGTACCTAATATATGCTGTTTCTACTTTCTACTAATCAAAGATATGAAAAGAATTTCTTTTTTAAAGTTTTGTTCTAGAATTTCTAAAATAGATTTTAACTTTCTTATGAGTACCATAAACAATGCTGCTAAAAATGAAGTCATTAGAAGTGTAAATTGCATACAGAGAAATGACAGACATTCTTTGCATACCGAACTTAACTCTCTAATTGGAGAAACTACTAGGTATAATCTGAGAAGCAAAGCGATAACACCAAAATTCAGAATCAATGTGTATAAAAATAGCTTTATTTATTGTGCTGCACTTGTATGTTTTGTACATATTTTGATATTTTTTGTACACTAACAGTTTTATTATTAAAATCCTCATTTTTAATATCCTGTTTATAAATTTTTATATTTACACTGGAAATAAACAAATGAAATGAAATGCACCAGCATTAAGTTTGTGAGACACTGACATGGTTAGGACAATAGTAATACAGTATTATTGTAATCTGATGTTGTCATTGGCTGTGTGTTGAGTGTTTATAGTAGATTCGAGTATTAATATCGGAGCGATTGTATTTGCTTTGCAACTCTTTCTTAGGCTGGGGATTTAGCCAACTTGAGAGCAGAGCTAGATGAAGAAAAGAGTAAGAAAATGTCTTTCCAAGAAACACTCGAACAAACTCAGGTATGGGCAGAGTTCTCTCCATTTTCGATCTTTTTTTCATTGGTGATGGGACCATTCAAACTGACAAATCGGTTAAGATGTTGTAAATTTCATGATGTACAAATTATGCTGGTATAGTGCTAAATTTACCATTACGTTATCACATGATGATGTTAAAGTGAACAGGAAATGAGGGAGTATCAACAAAGTGTTTTTAACCATTGAGCTGAATATTATGAGTATACTCATCAAACAAAATCTTTAGAACACTGGGTATGACAAGAAGACTGATTATGTACTACATGCACCAAACTAGGTCACCTTACATTTCGTACACCAACCTATCAATGGATCGGACTAAATTTTATGTGCTACATACATTCTACAGCCTTGAACCATTATGTTGATACTTACGGTAGATATTACTCACCTTGTTGGGACAAACCTGTTATGCTTCAAAGCAGACTACAATGTACAGGTTTTCGTGCTATCTAGCATTGGTTCTGCAGTTCCTAAACTAACCTGGGATGTTAGCATAGATTTAAATAATCTCGTTCTGCATCGTTCTGCAGTTTTTAGCTCACACATGTACACATTACATGTGTGAGGTTATAAAATGGGGCTGATGGCATCAACTTTTCAACAAAAAGTCTTCTTCTTTTTGATGTGAGGAGATTTTGGGCTAAAATTTTGGGATATGATTTGTTTGTCAGGAGAGCATTAACACCTACCTATTTGCATTCCATTATAGGAAAGTTAAGTTGGGTTTTAAAGCCGTTTTTGTAGAGCTGAGTTCACTGTGCCTGCTGAACAGTTAGCTGTTTATCCATTGTACTGATAGCAGTGTGCTTGGTTTTGTGTTCAGTTGTTATCTTGGAAATGGGTATGCAGGCTGTTTGAAATTCAATCCATGAACACACGTGTTTGTTCATCAAGTGGCCTCTACAGTCTGAAGCAACTCTGTGGTCAGTGTGGCTTAACACATGAAAGGAAATAGGCTTAACTTATTAATTGTGGGGATATCTCCCATTCTGTTCTGTTCAATTGAGTTGGTCAAGTCAAGTAATTGCAATTTAACTGTTTTGAGTTCAAGTGCAGTAGGAGCTTTTTGAGAGTCTGTTTTATTTTGATCAGTGCAAACCCATGCAGTGTTTACTTGTGGAATCGAAGGTGCGATTAAATGTACTTTGCAATACTTGAACAGTTTATAGGTACATCATACAAACTTTTTTTTTCAGTCTTGCTGCTAATGAAAGTATATACAGCCTTTGCAGGCTTGCTTGATATGAGAAAATATGCAATGATGTTTGTAGCTATCTGTCATAAAACTATGTCAGTTGCAGGTTTACATTCCTTAACACATTTGTGATTTTACAGATGGGTTTTGATTTCTATTAATTATTACGCTCCTCTCTTCCCTCCCATTTGCCTTTGTAAGGTAAAGAGGTTTTTTGGAAGCAGATGAATAGATGATAAAATTTGGTTTTGTGAGTTTCTATTTTTAACAGACAAGAGAAATTGTGTGAGCTACACAACAGCATTGCTGTTCTAGTTCATGCTTTGAAGCATGAATTTAGAGAACAGAACAGGGAAAATTGTCCCAACTGGGTGTATTACTGTATGTATAAAATGTTACCATACAAGTGGTGACCAAATTTAAAACAACATCTCAAAGGCCTGTGTGGACTGCAGACTGCATTGACCTCTGTGCTACACCATGTTGCTTAAAAGCCAACATTAGTTTTTCTGCAGCATGGAAAATGGACACATGTCATGGAATCGGTTCTAGAACCTGGAATTCGTGATTTTGACTGGTAATGAAAAAAATGTTAAAAAATGTGAGGAGAAGTTGTAAACTCTCCATTTTAGAACACTCAAAGCAGAGAACAATGGATACTGTTACTGTTTTAATATCAAGGTCTTCTGGATTCTACTACTACTCTACTGAAGAGTAGCAGTGTGACAAATGTACACATATACGCAGGGCTACTGAGATCCTGTCCACAGCAAAACATACACAATGCATAGTAAAAATTGTTTATTTACTGAAAAACAGACAAAACCTGGAAAATGGCGGGAAAACGGGCAGATCAAGGAACCTAAAAAATTCACAAAACGGAATCCCAAATTTAGAAAAAGGAAAAATTTTGGCCTTAATGTTACTGAACAGCTACCTGGCAACCCCTACAAGTCACCCTTTGGTGCCCTTGATGGGTGATTACTTTTTGCAGATTCTGCGGCTAGATGAATTGGTCTGTGGTTAAGATAATAGAATTGTTGGAGTCAATATTTATCAGATTTTGATGGAGTTGTTTGCACTGCTTTGCAAAAGTAATCCTGCAATGTGATAAATTCTACAGAAAATTTGTAAGTAGGGAAAACAAGCCAGTGAGCCACAACTGGAAAAAAGGCCGTGGTCGTCTCGACTTGAACCAATTGGTTGGAAACTGGGACGTTAAACCTCATCTAATCTAATCTAATCTACAGAAAATTTATGCTGCAGTCAACTCCAAATTAAAGCTTGAAGTTTGAAGTTCTTTTTTTCCACGATAGCATGACAACATATACAATAGTACATAACAAGATTTTCATGAACAACGTGGGGGAGAACCGACAGAAGCAAAGCTTTTCAAGGTCGGGCCACCTTACACAATTAGGCAACACAAAATATAACAGATTACATCGAAAGCTTAACAATAACTACATGTAAGAAACAGAGAAAAGCTGACAGAAAACAGAGGTAAGAAGAGTTAATAGAAGGAAAGAGGAAAAAGATAAAGAGAAGCTTCTTATCAAGTTGCATACAATACAGGCTGTACAACATTTAAGTGTAAAATTTTATTAATCATATCAGATTGCTGATCTGGAAGGGAGAAGTGAAGATTTTCTTTAGATGAAACTCACCTGGGAATGAAGTACTGATTTCCCCATTTTATATCACAGAGTGTGTGTTTCTTTTTTTATTTTAAATAAGGCAGCAGGGGTGGCTACCACCCCAAAATAGGTTTTTTACCTATGGAAATTTTACTAAAAACAGGGGTTTTGGATTTTCTGATTAAAAATGTAAAAATTTAAAGCTTTACCAAAGCTAGCACAATTTCTCCACCTAACATAAACGAAAAAATTGCAAAGGAGAGGAGTCCCCCTCCCAGAAAGACCTTCCCATGATGGTCTACCCCATTAAGAGAAAAACAAGTAGAAAAACTGTTAATACTTATGCCTTTATCTGCCATAGCACAAGAAGAAAGGTAAAGAACAGCTCATCAATGGCTACATAAATGGATCATTTATGGACATAGTAAAAAATGTCACCTCCAAAAACAATGCATACCAAAACTCTATCCCATAATCCATTGCAAGTGCTATTGGAAAAGGGTATACGGACAGAAAATATTACTGACCCAGGAAAAAGAATATCATGACCTACTGTTACAGTATGTCACAGTTGCTCAAAGTTACATCATAATCTAGTGAAATCTTTCAATTGCTCACAATATGGTGAAAGCACAGTATCTTTTGTTTTGTTGATTTCCTCAGATGGAGCTGAGAGACAGAGACTCCCAAGTCAAAGCTCTTGAATCCCAGCTGTTGGGAAGGTAAATTGTCGTCATGGTTCCTTTTTTGGTTCCTTGTGTAACAAAGGAACCTATGTTGTCAAGTTGGCGTGTGTATGTGTGTGTGTATGTGACGCCATTGGAATTTGAGGTATGTGATGCGATTACTCAAAAACCAAGTGATCAATATTTCTCAGACTTGGTGTGTATGTGTATCGTATTGAGTAGAAGTGCCCTATCGTTTTTGGTGGAGGTCAAAGGTCACTCAGATCACCAAAGGCAATAAAGTGAATTTCTTTTAGTAGCTATAACTCGGTGACCGTTTTTCAAACTGTGACATGATTTTGGGATAAGATAGATTGGTAGGAGGTGCATGTACTGTAACATTTACCAAAATAATCTGAAAGGGTCAAAAGGTCAAAAAGTAATGTTTTATTGATATCTTGCCAACGAAACATTTTAGGGCGATGGTGTAATGGAAAGTTGTGTTCGTCTCAGTGAAGTGCACATGATGACGTACTTTGACCTCACTTGACCTCACTTGACCTCATTTGACCTTTTGACCTTTGTGATTTTTTTGTGACGCCTGGATTTGTCTTGTTGAGACGAACCAAAAAGGCAATTATACTACCCTCCTGCGATGTTCCTAACTCGAGTTACTGACATTTAAGTGAGAAGTTAGTAGTGTGTGTATGTCATATGCATTGGAATGTGAGGTATGCGGTGCAGTAACTCAATAACCAAGTGACATAGGAGGATGGCATAATGGAAAGTTGTGTTCATCTCAGTGAAGAGCACCTGATGAACTTGTTTGACCTCTTTTGACCTTCACCTTGCACTACAGGCAATACAGTGAATTCCTTTTAGCATGCATAACTTGGTGTCTGTTGTTGAAACTGTGACATAATGTTAGGATAAGGTAGATTGGTAGGAGGTGGAAGTGCACATGATGACCTACTTTGACCTCATGTGACCGACTGCAGTGGTCAAGTGGTTAGAGCATCTGACTTGCAGCCGGAAGGTCTAGGGTTCAAATCCTGGCCAGGTCGTACCAAAGACTTTAAAAATGGAACCTACTGCCTTTGTGCTTGGTGCTCAGCATAAACAATGGAGTAGGGAAAACAAGCCAGTGAGCCACAACTGGAAAAAAGGCCGTGGTCGTCTTGACTTGAACCAATTGGTTGAAAACTGGGATGTTAAACCTCATCTAACCTAACCTAACCTCATGTGACCTCATTTGACCTTCTGACCTTTGTAGTCATTTTGTGATGCCTGGATTGGTCTTGTTGAGACTTACCAAAAAGGCAATTACACTACCTTCGTAGGATGCTCCTAACTGAAGTTATTGACGTTTTAGTGAAAGGTCGTGGGAGGTAAAACCTGTAAAAGGGCTATGGAGGCTTCAGCCTTGTCCACTAGTGAAAAGTATGTGTACACTGGAAATTTTATGGGTTAGGAGAAAAGTATTTGGATCTTCTTTGAAGTTACCAAATAGTTTTTCATAAAACAGCTAATCACACTTAAATTTGACAGAAGCCAAATGTTAGATATGACCACTGGCAGAATGCCTAGTAAATTGTGTAAGTTGAAATTGTATATACTTTAAAACAGGGTTAGAGTGGCAGCTCCTTATTTAAAAGTAGTTAAAGGTCACTGAAGAAGTCATCTTTGATGAAAATACATTGTCTCATCACCACAGAGTAGTCCCACTTGTATTAACAGATTGAGATATAATAATCTTTAACACAAGGAACCATAGTGCCCTTGGGGCTCTTGTTTAATGTTTTAGTTCATTTTTTCACCATTTTTGCAGAAGAGATGGTGCAATGTTTATATCCATAAGAAAGTAATGTGGTTTAGAAATGTTTTTAAAAAACAACCAGCTGTAGACAATGGAGCAATGTGGTACTGCATGCCTAGACTTTAGAGTGGTGACTCCAGGGTAATTTCCAGTGCTGTCAGGAAACATGCACAAAATTACTACTTTGTGTTCTAACATGTTTCTTATTGCATCCTTTCAAAAGTATCGTAAAAAAAGGGCTCTCTTAGCCTTTCTTTGTTCAATCACTAGTTTTCTCTTAAGGTGAACATTACCAGTTTCTGACATCAGTTTTGTTGCACATCACCCATAGAAAAGTCTGTATTGTATGCCTAATACATTGTACTGCAGTTGTGACATCATTGTGAAGAATGCCAACTTCAGTGAGACTAGTCCTACCTCCAGCTGGCCATGGGTATCCGACCCTAAAATATTGGAGCCTCCCAAGTTGGAGCAG
Source organism: Holothuria leucospilota (assembly GCA_029531755.1). NCBI lineage: Eukaryota > Metazoa > Echinodermata > Holothuroidea > Aspidochirotida > Holothuriidae > Holothuria > Holothuria leucospilota. Next base: position 11,495,884 of record CM055962.1, on the reverse strand, counting down.
TACTGTTACTTGAATGTTGTGATATAAAAAATACTAACCATAAAACACACCCCTGATCCATACCAGCTCATCTGAGAGACATGTAACAAATGATAATAAATCATCTTTATGGAGTTAGAGTTAGATGACGTTTTACGGCTCAGTTTCTAATCAGTTGGTTTAAGTTGGGCTGGCTTTGGCTTTCTTTCCAGTTGTGGCTCACTGGCTTGTTTTCCCTACTCCATCTTTATGGAGTTCACTTAAATGTTTGTCAAGTATTAAATGTTGGTTTACATATTAAACCTGGATAGATTGAACCATATACTGCCATAACAAAATGAAGCATTGTTTTATACCAGCCATGAATGTAACTGTCTCTGGTAACAATAGTTTCTAAAACTTGAAAAGTAAAATTCCTTTACTCTAAAGTTAACAAGTGGGGTACATGTGCAATACATATTTTGTAGTTGAGTACAGTTCACCTATTCATGACTCACCCCACAAACCCTGAGGGTGGTCAGTCGAGGGTGATGGCATGACACAAGTAAAAAATCTGACTTGCATATATATTACAGTACTAGTGATTTCAGTTGCCAAAGTGATCTTTAAGGTTAGTCACTTTACTGCAGTAAAGTACCTCAGATGTGTGCCATTTAATTCTGAACCCTATAGGTGATTCATTAGGGTCAGCATGGAAGCAAAAAAGGAGATTTGTAGATTTAGTTGAGTTCCCAAAATATGTTTGTGCAAGAGGCGGGTAAGGAGGCAGTCCAACAGAGAAGTTGCTTGTTCATTTGAGTATAAAATTTACAAATGTGTACATGTTGTAGGGGTGGGGGTGTTGTCTAAGTACTAAGACAATCCCCTTCCCTAGGTGTGTTTACTTTCATAGATTTATTCAAATGTTAGAAATTTTGCATATTTAAAGTAAACCAATGAGCTCTCTTGCATGAATCTAAAACTATGTAACAAACATAATGTCACATTGTTAAAAAGAGCTATTAAGGATTAGGAGAGACATGTCATGCAAATTCAAAGTGGATTGACACCATATGCTGTTTTTGAGTGTTCAAAATTAGAAGGAATGAAGTACTTTCACCAGGACCTAAGTACTAACAGGACCTCTTTAATCTGTGCCATTTATGCTCTTTATATCCTTTTAAAGACCTGATGGTGATGATGTGGTTGTTTTAAAGAAAGAATTGGTTACAATACAGACCCTGATGGATGAGATGTCTCTAGCCAGTGAATCACAAAAACAGGAACTGGAGAAGAAATATACGGAAGAAGTCTCTAAGAATAGCCAGCTGCAGGAACAACTGAAAGAGTGAGACAAAATGTTGTAAACTAAATGATTTTGTAGACTGACACGTAAACTTAAAAGATGGATGTATTTTGTATAAATAGAGAAGTATAAACACTATACTAGCAATGGATGTATCACAAATGACTAGGGGCAAGTTCTCAAAGGATTCCATATTGCTTCTTGAATAAGTTTATCAGGACATGAATGTTTCACAGACTATAAACTTCTTACATTATTGGAATTGTGGAGAGGAAAGGTTTGTCAATCGATTGCACAAGATGAATATTGAAGTTAAATTATGAAGGAACCGTATACACTGTACACCCTTTCTTAAGTGATATTCACAAAACCAGCTCATGTCTTTAGTTAAGGTGGAGAGAATAACTGCAATAAATGCTCTGAGCCAGTCCTGTCTGGGCTTAGATAGTTTTACATCATATTTCAGTTGCAATGATGCATTTCATGAACTATGAAATGCTAGACCTATACTGTTCACAACTAGTACAGAGGGCCACACTCTATTTTGCTGTGGTCTTTTGTCCTTGAAATGAGTCTAAAGCTTTTTTATAATTACTGAAGATGTTTATGCATTTATCCTTTTGTGAATACTGACTATAAAGCTGATAGGCTGTGTAAGTTCAACTTTTTGTGTGCAAATAAACTTTGCAAGTGCTGTGCAGGCTCTTGTGTTGCATCAGGTAGTAATAGACAGTGTATTATTCACATTGTCTACTTTTTTGGACCTTTGAACTTGTTGCCTGCTTTTGGAACTTCCAAATTTTCTCTTGGCTTAAAGTAATATGGGTATTTTGGTCAGTGTTGTCCAGAGTTGTATTAGTGTTTGTCAGTCTCAAAAGTTTTGTCAAATTGAGCTGGAAAATGATTCTGGAAATAATTCATGAGATAAAATATTAACGGTGATATTGTGGGAATTTGGTTCAATGAGATGATGCTACCCTCCTTAGAATTTACAGGGAGTAACAAAAGTGAAAAAAAGGTCATTTTTGAAGGCATTTTATAAGTCATTGCATAATGCTCTGTCAGATTCTGACTGTGTTAGTGTGACTCTCTGTTTCTCACAGGCAGCAAGCCGCATATGATGATTTGAAAGAAAAGTATGAGAAATCCCCAAAGCCAGAAGAACTTGCCAGGTAAGCTACTTCTTAAAAAGGTAGAGAAAACAAATTTTGGAATGCATAGGCATAGGAAGCAAGGGGAGCTACACCCCCCAGCCACCCCCCCCCCCAGCCAAAAATGTGGTGAGGCCCTTCTCAGTCCAAGGATGAAAACCCCCTTGTTTCCTCTGTAAGAAATTTCAAAAATTTGCAGTAATTTACCTCAAAATTTGTCCAAAATAATGCACCAAATTGCATCTAAGGACCCTCAAATATTCAGCCCAAGGGCGGCAATCCAAAAGAACATTCAGCCCCCAGTATCAAACAGCTTCCTATGCCTGTGTTGGAAGGATTGAGCATCTTTCGGATGATTTTTGGCTATAGTCCTCCAAAATTGCTCTTTATGTAATGCAGCTGTACAGTATCTTAAAAGTTTACGGATATAAATTTGCTTTGGAAACTTGAATTCATGCATTTACCTTCACAGCAGGTGTTGATCATTTACTTCCTTTTATTTTAAAGCACATGTTTTAACACCTGCAAATAATGACTTAAATCAATAAACTCTACTATATTCGTGTTCTATCTCGACTGTTGATTGATTCTGATACATGACTATAAATGTTGCAAGGTGGAGTTGAAACTGTAACAATGCTCTACAACCTTCTAAATTTTTACACAGTACATCAACTGGCCTGAGAGAAGTTTGAGCAAGGAAAGTGAGACCCATCAACCCCATTGATTTACTTACCTGTTATATTTAGTAATCACATTAGTTTTAGTTGATTTTGTTTCAAGTATTAATGATTTGTTCTTTTTTGGTGATTTTATTGAGGAATTTTTACGTATAAAGTTTTGTAACTAGCATAGAATTTTTGCAAAATTTGGTAAATGTTGGTATTATGTGTCCAGCCATTATAGGTGCAGGACTTTACATTTCCTTCAGGCAGGCAAATTCATTTCATTTAGCAAAACACCTTTCTCCTGTAAAATTCCAACACCATTCATTCAGGACAAGTATGGACATAGATAAGAGGGGGTGATCAGCTGTTTCTAAGGTGGAATGGTCCATGTGGTCACCCCACCCCCTTCTAAGCTTTCCATTTTTCTTGTAGTTCATGTTGTGCCCCTCCGGCGGAACATTGTGCTCCCACTTCAAAAAGTGTGGCGATGCATGTAAGTGGAACTTACATGCCTAACTCCTGTATTTGATATATTTGTGCAGGCAAATATACATGTATGCTTGTTTTGGGAAAATCATTTGTATCCCGAACTATTGTGTGCTAAGAAAGTTCACATGCATAATTATTGCTGTCTTAGGTCTTTCAAGAGAGCTTTAGATAGGATGTTTAAGCTTGTGCTTAATTTTCACTTGTGTGTCATTGTACATGCTTCTCCCCTAACCCAAGTCCCCACTACATTGAACCTCCACAATATTCATTTTATGAATCTATGCCCTGGTTTATGAATAGTTGGTGCTGGGGTCTTGTATTCATATAGTGAAATTTTGTTTTTGTGATTTTGATTCTAATTGTTCCATGTGTTGTCCAGGTTAGAGGCCACTGTTAGTAGCTCCAGTGCCAGCGGCCAATTTCTCCAAGAGCAAGTACAATCTTTTCAAGATCAGAATGCCAAACTGCAAGACCAACTGTCAGAGGTGAGAAGACATATTGATGTAATCTATTTTGCTCTTACTTACCTCCCCTAGTACTACTATTGGACAGTCCCAGCTTGCTGCTAAAAGCAAAAGTTTGAATTTTATTGTAAAGGTGCATCTTGATTTTATAAAAAATGGAAGTGAAAATTGTCTTCATCTCCTGGCAAAATATTGATCAGGTTTCATGTAGTCATGGAAAAAGACAGTAATGGAAAGTTTTTGAAAAACAGTGGAATTTTGCACAACCACCATCTAGATTGGCAGAGTATGTGGCCATTGCAGTGTTTAAGTTCATATTCCAGGGTGTGTGTGTGTGTGGGGGGGGGGGGGGATAAACCTAGATTATTGATTTCATGTGTTTGTTGACATTGCAGTGGAGTGGTATGATACTGTTAGATGGCTGTTAGTAATATGGAGGCCATCTTGATGGTAATGCACATATTTACCAATTATTTTTCAGTCTGATGAATATAGTGTCAGTGCTTTTTTAACAAAAGATTTTCAAATGTGAAAGGAATTGAGAAAACATTTTCCTGCAGAACTGAAACTTTGTCATGCAAAAGTCATGAAATGTCTTTGTCACATTTTTGATGAAGTTTGGGATGTGTCTTGCATATCTCGTTGGGTTTTTTGAGTAAAGAGAGGTTACTGCAGTGTATGCTGTTTCTTCATGAAAGGTGTATGGAATATCAAGGAAAGTCATTACGTAGAAATGACAGAGGGCGTTGATGTATTCTGTTTGATTTTGAAGAGTATGGTTAGGCAACACCATGTGTTGTGGGAAGGGACCTTGTTTAGGGAATTAAGATGTCGTAGAGCAATGCATGCTGTATTCCAGGAATGCTAGTCTTTTTGTATCAAGGGCTAGTTGTCTGCCTAGACAGGGGGCCTAATTACTGATAGCCATGTATATATTTGAAATAATGGCAAACAGCAAGCAGACACATTATTATTAGATGAAGTGGAAAAAGGTGTGCGATCAGTCAGTCAATCAGTCTACCGGTTGAGCACACATTTTTGTAGACATTTGTTTCAGAATTGGAGGAAGTTGGGATATGGCTTTGTATTGATACCACAGAGTTTCTCTAATGAAAACACTACACTTTGTTATGCAAGCATGGGGAACTTTTAGCCAGTTAGTGTGTACATGAGAGAATGATGTCCTGGGAGGGGGAAGGGGTTCAGGGTGTCCCTATCCAAAAAGTTTAGAGAAAGGGATTTGCACAACATTGTGGCAATTTGTGAAATTTTCTTTTTGTCTGTTTGATTGGTTTAAGTTCTTTAAAATAGGATACACTGTAAGACATATACATCAACATTTTTAGAGGGTCAGCTTTCCATATGTACAGAAACTGGATAAACTTTTATGTATCTTAATTGCACATCAGGAAATTGAATTTATTTTTTGTTAATACTGAAAGATATTGCACTGACGTATGTTGCTTCAGAGCTGGACTTGAGACATTGAAAAAATCAAAAAGTAAAAATTGTGTAAATGCATACAAACAACGTGCCCATGATCAATCGTAAGGATTGTTGTAATGTTGAGAAGGAAGAACTTATAAGGCCAAATTGGTGTCCACCTTCAGACTCATACAACCAGTGGCCAATGTGTAAAAAATAATCGACCTTTTTATATAGGTTGCTACCATCTTACATTGTGTTTAGCGTTCATGTGCATATTGGTCTATTTGCAAAGATCCACTTTTTGGGAACTTCCCCTACCACCCCTTGTTTCCACTCTCCCAGAAGAATGTTATTTATGGGCCTGAGAGTGAGAATAATACTGTACTATCTTCTTTCATACAGCTTCAAGCTAAATTCCATGAAAGTGAATTACAGTGTCAGAAACTGGAACAAAAGCTCTCCTTTAGTAGAGACCAATACAGTCAGCAAACGAGTGGTAAAGATGAACAGCTGTTGAACTTTCAAGACCAAATTCAGAAGGTTGGCATTTTTTGAATAATTATTTTACTGTTGGAAGGCTTCTGTTTATTTAATCCATTTAATTTTGAAAGGCATGCTACGAATATTTTGTCTTTAAATATGTTTTAGGGGTGGACATACAGTTTGGGTAATTGTTATAAGTAATATGAAAACAGGTGTGGGGGAAATCAATGGATTGTGTGTTGAAAAATGCACTTCAGATGGTACTGTAGCTGCACTTTCCATGCTGTTAGTCAAGTTTGGGTGTTTGAAATTAGGATTTGTATCACTGGTACAATATTGGGTTATACAACCATACATCCTAGTTTGGCCTGGCTAAGGAATACTTTATTTAAAAGAAGGGTTTAGGCTTGAATCAAGTTTAGATATGTTAGAAGGGTACTCAGTCTAAGCATTCTGGTGAAATTTGTATTTAAGTCTAATGCGTGGATGTTGAAACATTAGCAGATGAAATTGTCATATTTTCAACTCTAAGCAAACCTGAAGCAAGCGCATGTGACATTATAACCTCACATTAATGAGCTCTGTTTTTCTTTAAAATTTACAATCAATTTTCTTCTTTACAATCTCATGACATAAGAATTAAAATGTATGAGATGCATAGAAATTTTAGGAAACTTCATATTCCCCATCTTCCCGTGGGAAGTTTATATTTCCCTTTAAACTTCAAGGTGAAAACAACAGATTGAAAAACAAAGAAACTGAAGCATTGCTCACCAATGTGAGGATATGATTATATCCCTGCTTGCTTCAAGGTCTCTAATACAAATGTAGTAACTTCATTTGCTGATATCTGGAGAACTACACCTCAGAACTGAATAGAAATTTCACCAGAATGCTTGGATTGAGTTCATCCTTTGCATATCAAAAATACTTTTTTGCCCAAACTTGTCCTTTAAACCTGTTTCCTCTAAATCAATGATTTATATTTACTTTCCTTTTTGGGTAATTAACATGTTGATTGTTTCAAATTTTCCTATTTCAATTTCATCTGGCAACAGCTCACTCTTGCCAAAGCTGAAAAGGACAAAGAGCTTGAGGTATGCCAGAAAGAAATGTCTGATCTCAGAAACTCCTCAGAAGAACAGCAGAGAAAACATGGACAAAACCTTGCCACAGTCCAGGGAGAGTTGGCAAAGGTACCTGAATGATTCCTCCAGTTACAATCATGGAATATTCTTTTACTGCTGCCTTTTTGAAAAATTATACTATGTTGAGAATTGTTATCTGTGTGGGATTGAGTTAAGTAGAATGTACCATAAGGACAAGAATGAGAGTCCAGCTAACAAAGTCTAACATTTGGTACCATGTTGAAAGTCTTTTAAAGCTTGGGTGACACCCCCAACCATTACAATGATGTCCTAACAGTAGCAAGTACAGAGCTGAGAGTACCAGCCTTCCTCCACAATGTGTTTATACTTCAACAGGCCTACACTTCAGGCTTCTCATCTGCCTAGGTGCTAAATTGTGAAGGGGGGGGGGGGGGAAGAAATTTAACATGGAAAGGAAAAGTAATGAGACCACAAAGGACCTAAATAGCTTGTTTTGTTACAATACTTCTTTCACATTTACCCAGAGCACAATCCCAAGCCTTTTAGAACACAAAAATGTGATTTTTGTGCATTTTTACAGTTACAATTCTATGTTCTGACATCTCTATGGTATGACACACTTAACCACAGTACTCTTACCCAAACCAAACCTGACCTTACCCTTTATTCTAACACTGAGCTTTATGTTAACTTTCCAGAATATAGAGACGTCGGAACAAAGAGACATCCAAAAAAAGGGCAGTCTCCGCTTTTTGCAGTACTGATAAATTTCCCAGGGGGGTTAGGTCAACTGTGCCCAGGGGATTGGGGCACTATGCCCAGGGGGGTTGGAGCACTATGGACAAGGGGGTGAGGCACTATGCAATGCCTAGCTCTGAAGCAGAGTCAGGTAACCTGCCAAATCCTAGTTTTTTGTCCTTGAGCAGTGTGGGTGCACTATTGTGAGGATAAGTGCCACTCATTGTAGTCACCTCATTAATAATAATTTACGGGTGAACTAGTGCATGGGGCATGCCTTTGATGGAAAAAATATTTTGAGTTAAACTTTCACATGTGGCTGCATTTTATGAAATAAACCTTAACTCAGGTGTTGAAGGCAAGTAATTTACTGTGCTGATTGACATTAATTTGGTAGAACCTAGCAAGTGTATATGAGTACAAATTCACAATGGATGACTTCCAATTCAACCTTTACAACAAATGTAGTTCTTTTTGGTCAGTTTTCAAAAAAAGTTTCAGAAAACTTGCAATTTGGCAATGTCTTTCTGTGGAGGTGCTATCCTGTAACTTTTTCATTTAAATTTCCTCCTTAAGCATTATGTCAAACCTCAAGTTGCAGCTACCTCACTAAAGTTGCAGAAGCTACAGCTGTGCTTTGTTGCTATGTACATTTCAAATTTATCATGCTAGTGTCATGTTTTTAGCAAGAATGCATGGCTGCTGCTAATGCAGCCTTGTTGAGGTAATTGCAGCCTGGGGTGTTGATATGGAGCCTTTCATTCATGTTTGTCAAAATAACATTGAGTGTGATGAAAAGTGTTTCCTTTTTAAATTGCAGATGGAAGGAACTATCAAAGAGAAGGAATCTCAGGTGGCAGATTTGGAGAAACAATTGGCTGATAACCAGATACTTATTCAGGAAGAGACTAAAAGAAGTGATGCCATACAGTCACAGCTGAGGGAAAAACTGGGCCAGATCGAAGAACATGAAAGAGTTCTAGCTGATAGGTAGGACTAGTGCCCCCAGTATCTTTGACTTACCTTAAGGCTCTCTGTGCCAAGAGGCACTTAAGGCTGGGACGTTCTCCCTCTGTTTTGCTTGCATGTTTACTGTTGCTTTGGCTTCATTCCAACTTTTACAACCTGCTTTTAGTCTCTATCTTTTGGGCACTGGTCTTGTTTCATTTCTTCACCCAGAACCTCACTACCTTGACAAGGAGACAACACAAAAGCAAGGAATTCCCTCAGTATGAAGTACATCTTTTGTGCCTTTAAATGTATGACGTAATAATATTTACATATACTATTATGCATTAAAGGAAGGGTTTAAGCAGAAAATTAATTTTCATATATGAAAGAGGAACTAAATCTACACAACTTTGTGAAACTTACGTTCACATCGGACAAGCAGTATTCAAGATATCAGCAAATGAAGTTGCCACATTTGTGACCCAAAGTGGGCTTAGGGCAAGCAGAGGTTAGATCATTTCCTCACATTGATGAGAAATGCTTGTTTCCTTTGTTTTTTCAGTCTGTTGTGTCGACCTTAAAGTTAATAAGGATAGGAGCTCCCCTTGGGAAATGTGAAGTTTGTGACATTCCCATGCCTCTCATGTATGCACTTTCCAATAACATGGGATTAGGGAAGAGACAATTGGTTGTGAAGTTTAAAGAAAAACAAAAGAGTGCTCATTAATGTGAGGTTATGATGTCGTATTTGCTCGCTTCAAGTTCACTTTGTGTTGAAAATGTGACAGCTTAAACTGCTAATATCTTGAGAACCACACATCGGCATTTAATGCAAATTCCACCGGAATGCTTAGAATAAGTACCCCTCTAACATACCAAAACTTTATACGTGCTTAGATTCTGTTTTTGATTCCTTGACGTAGTCAGAGGAACCTATGCGATGGTGATGCCGTGTGTGTGTGTGTGTATGTGTGTGTGTGTATGTGTGTATGTGACGCTTTGCTTGTAAACACTCTATCTCAAGAAGGGTAACCTGTAGGGATCTCATACTTGGCATGTTGATACCCCTTATTGAGTAGATGATCCCTATTGTTTTTGGTGAAGGCCAAAGGTCATTTGGGGTCACCAGAGGTCATTTGGTAAACACCTTGGAAATTGCTTGTAAACACTCTATCTCAAGATGTGTAACATCAAGGAATCTCATACTTGGCATGTGCATGGCCCATATTAGGAAGATGATCCCTATCATTTTTGGTGGAGGTCAAAGGTCATTTTAGGTCACCAGAGCTGAAGGGGTCAAAATCATCCAAGCACAATATCTTTGAATGTAGAACTTGGTTTAACTTGAAACTTGCTGTGTAACTTGCTTTTATGTATTACATACTTGTCCTAAAATTTCATGAAGATTAAAAATCATTTGAGGTCAAAATTGGCATTTTTTTTCAGTCTTTATTCTACGGTAGCTCTGATGGACCATTGGTGTCAATGATGTCGTAACGATCTACATATACTTACTACACGCTATGTAAAACTTAACCGTACCCCATGGGCATCCATATCCAGAAGTCATGATATGCTGTGGGCTGATGGTATTCGGCTCTCCCATTGGATAGTTGTCATGACATAGTGACCCTCTCATGACGACAGGCCGAACTATCCAATGGGAGGACCGGATTTTGAAGGGAGGGAAATTCCCTCAACGCATGTGACGTCACCATCGCGACGACTAAATGTGATGTCTGGAAACCAATTTTTCGTGGAGAAACGCTTCTGTTTTTTAGGACATTTGTGGTCCAAATGAGTCGTCATACGACTCAAATGATTGGACCGCACGATTGGACCGTTCATGTGTATCCAAAAGAGGTAAATAAGGTGAATAAAATAGTGATTCAGTTAGGCGAAGTTGGTACCGAAAGGGCTCGAAGTTCGCTACCTTTCCACTATTATATAGCCTATATAGGGTATTTACTGTATAACGCTAGGACTGCCTGTGCTTGCATGTAGGCTAATGTCTGATTAGGCCAAGGGCCTAGTAGAGATCAATTAGAGTGTAGCCCTAGTCTGGAAAGTTCGTATCTGCTACACAGAATTTTTTCGCTAGTCACCTCTTTTCTCAATTTTTACGCCATGCCAAATTGTTGTACTGTGTTTTAAGTACAGTGTGTAGGCCTATCAGCCTATGTTAAAGACAAGAAAATCACGCCATCCAATTGGTGTAGGCCTAGGCTATAAGGTCTTTACTGCACGCCGAAGATCTTCGACGTAGCATACATTTTTCCAGACAGGGTGTAGCCTAGGCCCATACTGGAAAGATCAACAGTTTTCATGCAGATCTGTGGCAAATGAAATTGTATGCCATACTGGCTTTGGTGCACAATGGCGATGTCATTGTGGCATAACAAAAACTAATGTTAGCCTAGCCTGCATCCAAAGCCAAATACACAGTATGCCTAGGCCTAGGCCTATGTCTGCAGTAACAAACAGTAATGCACTGTAGTGTCAGGATTATTCTTTCTGAAACAGGGGGTGTTAGTAAGTTGGCATGGCATAGTCCCCTGTAAGGTTTCATGGTACCGCTGAAATTTAGTAGCCTACTGTCAGTACCACCACAAATGGTACCGGTAATAGGCCTACCACAATACTGGTACCATAAGAGAAAAAAAGTCCAAATTTTAACACAAGAAAATACCTGCAAAAATGTTTGATTCGTCAGCTCTAAGCATATAAAGTGATAAAGAGTCAACCAGGGTTGTTACTATGCTGGTCCACGCCAAGTCAGTGAACCACAACAAATATTTTCCGCTAATATTGGCGAGTAGGCTACAACCCTAACGTTAGTTCACATTCATGCAGCAAATTTTTCATGACAGTTTTGCAGCAAATCACATCTAGACAGTAGGCCACATTCGATGTATCGACAGTCCATTGATTTGCGAACAGTATTGAACAGATATTTATGTAGTGATATAGTGCTCGCATGCATTACCTACCGCTCTACATGGTACTATAACACTTTAAAACAAACACGGGTGAGCCTACACCCTATGTTATGCAATACATAGGATGGTGTGAAATAGTCAAGTAGTTGCATGACAATACTGTGGGCTTCAAAGTATTTCCATTTATAGTTCGTTCTGTGAGAGACTGGTTACGATTACGGCTGGGATGTGGCAGCAATATTTTTACTCTTGATATTTAAGAGAAGTGAAGACTTCACTCACAATAAGAACAAAACGATGTGAGCATTGTTAGATAGCATTATATGTCACTGCCATTCTCCCGACTGTTGGCTTCGGCCAGACTGTGTACTATTGAAAATGGAATATTGGTACATGGATGTCAGTTAATGGTTCCTTGGACCCTTATTGGCAACATTCATGGAGTGGCTCCACCATATGTTACCCTGGACTTGGCCTGAACTGTGTCCACAGTGGTGCTATGGTAGAAGGGAATAGAGCACCAACTCTTCCCTTAAGGGTGCCATGATATTGCTAATGGGGTTTGTGGCAAATTGTACTCACCTGATTACGTTTCGTTCAGTTGCACTTCCAGCGAGCAGTCATGTAGTGCTGTGCTTCCTGTATGTTAGTAAATTTATATCCGCACACTGTATACTATGCATAGTAGTGTGTAGGCCTATACTTACGAAACCATTATGCCGTGAGCTCATTTTGACAAAGCTGTATGTTTTCATATATAATTTTTCATAAATATTGTTGTAATCCTTCATGGGTTAATAATATAATTTTCTATAGATGAGTCACAAATACAACACAAAGCTGTTTTTGCAAACTTTATTCTCCTTCCAGTTAAAACGAACATCACAAGCATGGGTGGAAAAAGCTGGGAGGCTCCTTCCCAGGAAATTTTTGCATTTGGAGGGAAATTTTAGCAACTGGAGGGAAATTTTCGTTTTTATACATCAAAATATGGAAAGAACTGAGGAAAATTTTACTCCCTTCCTTGGAAATAAACATTTTTCCAGCCCTGATCACAAGGGTACTCATAAGCGACGTAGGATAACATTAAAATTAACATTTCCGAGGTGAAATTTGTGATTGGAATGGTGAAAATGATTATCAAACGAACGTTTCATATTTTATATTTTAATATAAAAACTCAAGGCAGTTATCCAATGGATATGGTATTTATATTTCAGTAATATTTCATTCAATTGTATTTTTAAAAAAAATGTTTTCGCAGTACCTTCGGGTATGGTTCTCAGCGATACTTCAATACCATATGATGGGTGGTAACGTATAGGTACTGGTACATACCGGTACTTACAAAAATACCGGTATACCGTGAAATATAAGTCCCGTTGCATGACATAATTTGTGGCGTACAGCATACAAACTTTTCAGTATGGCTATAGGGGTAGGCCTACCATGTGAATGTGAGAAAGATCGAGACCAGACAAAGCTTTTGATTCCCTGACGTAGTGAGAGGAATCTATGCGACGGTGATGCCATGTGTGCTGTATGAATGTGTGTGTATGTATGTCACACTTAGAGCTATCTCAAGAAGGGTAACCTCAAACATGAGGTTAGGGAGAGAACGTCATCGGCAAATGCTAAAATATATTTAAATAGTGCTCACCCGTATCATATCCTTGCAATTAGCGCTTCGAAGATTGCTTTTTAAATTTCATTGTCAAGGAATCACTAAGCCTTTTGGCTTTCTGGTTAATATCCAGACAAATAATATCAGACATTCCACACATTTCTTCTATAGGTACAAATTATTCTGGAGGCAAGCTTTCTAGCATGTTGCAGTAGTGCATTGATAGCAAAGTACCCCACAGATCCCCATTAAACACTTGTATAGAGAGAGGCGAGATAAAACATCTTGCTGAGTGAGGGAAGTTATGTAATGCACAGATCGGAATGGCAACAGCAAACTTTGGATCCAAATCCATGACTCCGAAACTTTAAGCCACATATGTCCATCATGTTAATTGTAGTAGTGCTTGATTACTTGACAGGCAAAGTAGTAGATATTTTGCATTTGCTCTAGCTTTGAAAAACTATATACATGTTTCAATGATGTTACTGCAACACACCTCTCTGTGATTGTTGTACAGTTTGCCAGTCAAGGGTGCTGTGTGTCACAGTGGTATTTTAGGTTCTGCTGTTCGTGTGGACCTTTAACTCTCTAATACTGCTTGTGTGCTATGCCGTCAGCAAGTCAATGACAGACATGTTGGAGTGACATGAAACATCTTCATTTGATAAATAAGTGAATGATCATTGTTGCATTTGTATATTGCAATTGTTAATCATTGTTGTAGTTGTATTCCAGAATTGCGGTAATGTTTTTCTTCTATTTATGATGTAGTGAGGGAGACAATACAGTGTTGCATGGATGTGTATTTTAACACAATACATTTCTTCCAATGCAGGAATGCGCGTATAACAGAGTTAGAAGGTTCTGTTCAAAACCATAAGAATGAATGTGACCGATTGGAGGCAGAAAGAGCAGATTTAATTGTAAAGGTTAGTGATTTATTGAAAAGTGGATTAAACAAGAGAAGTAAACCAGTATGTTTGCATGAAGTATGTGCGATGAATGAAACACCACATATGTTTCAGGAGTGTCAAAGTAGTCCTTGTAAGTAAACAAAGTAGCACCCATTTGTTTGCTTCATAAATTTGCATTATATGCAGAGTAAAATGGAATCAATTGCAGTTTGCAAAGTCTGGAGAATCGTGGCAATTGCTTACAATCTGTTTTTTGGGTTAAAAATTTGACTGAAGTTTGATTAACCTACATAATATGTAGTTTGTGAGATGCCAGCATGTGTGATGAAAACATGGGTTCTGTTGCAAACACCTGTTTGTGTGAGACATGTATGCCGAATATTACATGCTTAATTGTTTATGCATGACATATTCAATGACTGTATTAGAACCAAGCCATTTGTGCTTAAAGACTCTCCTTTTGATTGCCCTTGATGCTGATTTTTGTATTTTATATCTTGGTAACTGAAGTGTGAAAGGCTTTGTAGGGGGGGGGGGGGCATGAGCTTTTTTATTGAAACTTCACATTGGCTGGCTAAGCAACTGAACAATTTAAATCAAATTTGGATTCTTATTCATTTGAGATGTCTGTTTAGACTGGAAAACCGTTGATTGATCAAGAATGAAAAACAGATTTCTCTGTGACTGAGCTGGGTTGCAAACCCAAACCTCTTGTTTGCTAAGATTCATTGCAAGTTGAAGAGCAGCCTTTATTTTATTTTAGCTATAACACTCACAGTATTATCTGTTTGTAGCCTGGTGTCATAAAGCACTTTTGCCTTCACAGCAGCCAAAACTTCCCCTAGAAAGATGAAGAGTGAGGCAAAGAAGTGCCAGATATTAAGAAAATCACCCTCCTCCCCTTCTAAATAATTTTGAACAAAAAACAATAAATATAGCACCTGTGGACCCCAGAAGTGCCACTGTAAGCATATTTTGGGTGAAAGGGGGAGGGGGAGGAGAGGAGAGGGGGGTTTTCTCAAAGCACTGAAAAGAGCCTGCCTGAAAAATTGAAAATTAAAAACTGGTTGTACCACTGTTTCTCAATATTTGTCATATCTTAAGAATTTTGGAATTCATGCATGCAGCTTAATGTGGGAATAAAATGTTTGAATGCTAGTTTATACACAAGTTTTCTTGGTTTCCTAACATTCCAAAGTCATCCCTTCAATTTCATTCCCTGTAGTTGAGTTTATTCTAGTTATGCATATTTAGTGATAATTGAAACTGAAACATCCCTTCTCTCTCATTTTAAACAGATTGAAGCAGGTGAAGGCACTGAGACAATTATTCAGCAACTCAAACAGGAAAATGTGAGTTTGTACTTGTGTGTGTATGTTTTTTTTTTTTGGAGGATGGGGGGGGGTGGGGTGGGGGGGACGGACAGGGCCTTGAAAAAGTTCCATTGCTTTTCCTAAACAATATCTTAAATTGAAACTTCTTGACTCAAAAAACATCAACATGGGTAAGTCAAAATTTGTGCCCAGTCTAAAGACCTTACTGTGATCAGGTGATTCTGATCTGATTTTGACAGACTGTAGCTCTTGATCTGGAGGAAAATTTCACAGGTTATTATGGGTAATAATGTTAAGCAAGCCTTGTGAATTGAAAACCCTCTTGACCATTGTAATCATAGCTTAGACACATTTCATGCATTAGGTCCAGTGACACAAGTTTTGTCACAGAATTATGTATGGTGTGATCAGTGTTTTATTGGCAAACTTTCTTGTGTAAAACCTGAGTTGACTTGTGGCAAAGAGTTGTGACATACCAACTAATATCAACGTTAAGCCAAACCACTCATTTCTTGTAAAATAACTATTAATTTTGTGTTAAGTGTTAGCTTGTGGGAGGGAGGCAAACATGTTTCCAGGAAAAAAACATTTCTTCAAACCCTGAACATGATTATCCCAAACTGCTGACATAGGTGTTATCAAAAGGTTGTACGGACAGTTATTACAAATCTAGTATACCACAGAGAATCAATGAACTTGCGTATGAGAGTGCCTACAGTACAGTTCAGTTTAGTTCATGTCAATTATCATGAGTCATGTAAATTGTTTTAGCATCATTTGTGGAACATTTATATCTCTTTTTAAATGTGCACATACCATGTGACTGGCAAGTGGAATTACATTATATGAGATAAACTAGCTAATGAAGTTGTCACATTTTCAACCTAAAGTGAACTTGAAGCAAACACATGTGACATCATATTTTATGTTTTTTTTTTTGAACTTTACAACCAGTTTCCTCGTCCATAATCTCATGTTCATGCTCATGTTAAATGAATGCATTGGTGGCATGGTATTTGTACAAACTTGCCACAGAGAACTTATACATCCAGATTCATTTCAAGGTCAAACAGTAGATTGAAAACAAACTGAGCACATGTCATCAACATGAGAAGATGACATCACTTCTCTTCTGCTTCCTTGAAGTTCACTGTAGGTTCACAAAGGTAGTGTCTCCCTCTGCTATTTAAAATGTCTTGAGACCGACACGAAGGAATTGATTGAAAATTTCACTAGAATGCTCAGATCATGTTCCTCTCTCACATATCAAAATGAAACATTTGCTTAAATGCTTCATTTAAAAGTTTCTTCTCTTGTGATTTTTAGGAAAGTCTCCAAAGTAAAATTGATGAGGAGCAGAATCTCCAGCAAACAAAAGCAGAAGAACATCGTAATAAAGTAGATGATCTCCATAAACAGATACAAGAGGTAGGGATTAAAGGTCATCGTACTTTCTTTGGTTACTGAAATATTTATATATGTTAGTCGACATTTGCTATCCCTTCAAACATTTTCCCTGATACAGCTTAACCCTAATTGCAAGTGAAATCGTTCTTAACATCAAAACAAATGTGTCATATTCTTTCACGAAGTGTACTTTGTTTGACAGTGTAAAGTTGTCCTTCTGTGTGGTCTAGAATGAATTGCTTGAATCAGAGACACAAGGGTGGAAATTTTGATATTGTTCTAGGGGTCAGTCTTTGATAGGCCTTATAACATCAAAGAAAAGGTAAACCTTGTTTTTCCACTCTGGGTTGTTGTGTTAAATTGGGTTACTGAGAATATTTGACAGGTTGTGAGAATTTTCAAGAATATCTTCATATTTACCAAACTATTTTGTTTTTGAAATTTTGTTCATGCAAACATTGAAGAGCAAAAAATTCTTTTAATTAAAATTTTAAGTTCTTCATTTCCTTATGGTAATTTTGAAAGGGACTGGACAAGTCTCAGAGACAGTTAATGCCTGAAAATATCCCCGTGGCAACATTTTCTCCCCCCTTCAGACAGTTAACTATAGCTTTACAATTCCCACCCAGTTTCCACCCAAGACATTTCCCGAACACAATTCCCACTTTGGATGATTCCAGATTTTATGGTAGGGAGCTGTTTAGGGGTAGCATGTTTCCTACACACAAGGTGGTAGTTTTTAGTCTGAGAATTGTCCTAGGATAGTCATTGGGGAAAGGGCGGTTGGGCTGGTGGGGTTTTACCATCCAGGGAGAAATAGTGTAGGTGAGAAATGTCTGAAGGGAGTTGCCTGGGAACTACTTTAACATGTGTCTGTAACTTGATTTTCTCCCATTTGTCAAATTTGGTTCTACTTCACATACAAACATTATGAATTATTATCATTCCATTCTTTATTTTAACAATTATTGTAAAGTACGGACTGTTCATTATATCTACAATTTCTTTGTGGTTTCAGTATGCTGAGGAGGTTCTAACTAATAAAAAATGTCATTTATGTGATATAAATAATTATTTTGTTAATATTTTAGGTAATAATATTTTTTAATTCAAGTTTAAAGATTGTGTTGATGCCTTTGTGTGTGCAAGAATGTTTATTGTGTTCAGAAAAGTTGTTTATTTTCTCCATTAAGTAAGTTGAGCTTTTTATTTATATTATCTTACCTACTCCTAAAGGTTTAGTAAGCAATATTTTCCATTCAATGAAACTCTTTAATTGCACCTGTAGCTAAAAGTTCAGCTTGAGACACAAATAGCAAAGTTAGCCAGGACAGAAGCTGATCTGTCTGACATAAATGGAAAATTGTCTGCAAGTCAAGAGAAAAATGCTCGCTTGGATGCTGAAGTTAAAGCTAAAGTAAGTTTTTTCTTTCAAGACATTAAGAAGGAACATTTTAAATTCTTATCTGCCCGTTATTGATACTTCTTGCTCTGATTGGCTAACCACTTGGCATGTGACCATTTTTGGCAATCCCTTATGCTTGCAATGACAGTCATTAAACTGTTGTTGGACTTACTACATATTATCCTTATTTAACATAGAAAGCAGTAGTTTCAGTTCCTTTGGTAGTTGTTTTAGGTAAAAATTGCTGTAAATTGCTTTTCAGGGTGAGTTAAGCATCTAAACTATGTGTGTGTGTGTATGAAAGAGAACCAATCCACTGTGTGCTACACATGCAGAAAGTCTGCAACTCATTGTCTTAAATAGGACTGTATTTTATTCTGTTCTGTCAATCAGTGTGTCAAATTTATTGCTGTCCAAATTTGATGAAACAACATCAAGAAGACTCAAATTACACCTTTATGGGTATTTCTTCTTTTTCTTTTTTTTTTTTTGTCCGCCTTGGTGTAACTCGCAGGTTGAACTTCTAGGTACTCAGGAAACAACTCTTGCTGCTCAGAGAGCTGATCTTGAGAGCCATCTAAGGACCTCTAAGAATGCCCTGGATGACAAACAAAAGGACCTGGAGAGATTACAAGAACAACTCCAACAGGTAAAATGGTGCACAGCTATAATAATAGCTGTAGGTATTCTGTGGATGAGGAAGTACCTGCCATGTTGTGTTACTGAAGAGGGCAGGGGGAAAGAAGGGGAGCAGGGAAGATAGGACCAGACATGTTCATTGTCTTGTCTGTTATTGTAAACCATGGTAGTGGCTACCAGCACTTGCTTTGGCTTACAGCTGAACTTGGGAAGTATGGCTTGTAAAGATCACTGGTATTTGATTAGTGTAGATGATTCAGTTGTAGCTATGGTCTGTGGAGCAGAGTTGTATACACATCTTGATTGTATTCAGTACCTCCTAAGTTGAGTAATTTTAAAGAATGTTCCCCATTTGACACATGGTTGCTAACAGAAAAAGTGGTGCTGAACAGAATGCCCAAGAGTTCTCAATTTTCAGTATTACAGGATTGCTGCACAGAAAACAGTCCTGAAATGAGGCATTATTTGGTTTACGCCAGCTAGAGATATGCATGACAGCACACATAGATGATACATACAGAGAAAGTTCATTAGTTACAGACCAGTAGCAAATAGTATTCAAAGTATCCAGTAGTACATATTTGTCTCTCTCACATGTAGTAAGTAGGATATCAGTATAAGTATACTGTTGTGTTATGAAGCTCTTGTGTTGTATTCCTAGTATTCTTTGCATCGTTTAATACCATGGTAGAGATGTAAACTTGATTTGATGACATTTGTGTTGCTAATGTTTCTGTAGGGAAATTCAAGTATCAATAAATATTATCCATACTTCATATGGAACTTTGTTTCCTGTCAGGCCTCAAATGAGTTGAGTCAAAGTCGAGAAAAATGTTCCTCATTAGAGGAGGAGAAGAAATCTCTTCAAGAGTCAGTAACCTCATCTCAACATGAGAATGCTTTGTTGAAAACAGATCTCAAAAATAAGGTAAGTCTTTATAGATAACATCGGTACTTTTACTTGATAAAATGTATCGTTATATAAGATTTATAAAGCACTTACTATATTGGGAGGTAATCAAAGGCACCATACAACATCAAAGCAACACATGAGGTCAACAAAGGATAAAAACGAAAAAGAATAGAATTAAAAGAAAACTTTAAACGAACCTTAAAACATAAACAATGCAGAATTAAAATACTACCCAAAATAAAGACTATAAAATTAAAGCTTCCAACCTCTTCTTAAAAGTTGAAAGGGTATAACAAGTGTGAATATCTAAAGGCATCTAATATCTTCTAAAGTTACATGATATAGATCACAGTATGGACCCATTTCACATATCATCATGTTTTGTTTTTGTAGCCATTTTGGAGGTACACATGAGGAGCTTGTATGCTTTTTCTCTCAGTGCCTATGCAACAGGGTTTGCACTAGCTTTTCAAATTTGGGAGGGAATGTCCCTCCCTGAGAATAATTTGGGACGGATTTTTCAGAACAAGAGAGGGACCTATATATATAACAGATCATTGTTAGGCTGTGATGTGTCCTGGGCATGACATTAAAGTGCATCCAGGTGGGATGAGGAGGTAGTGTGGCAAGTAGTTTGTCCCCAACTATGGCCTATAAAATGCACACATGATACCGTTATTACTAATCCCATGACTGGCGGGTTGTTGGCGCCACAAATCCGAGGAAGCACCCTCCCCCCTCCATGGTTGGGCCCCCTGTGGGCTTGGGGTTGTAGAATATGCCCACGGTATTCCCCGCCTGTCGTAAGAGGCGACTAAAGGGGAGGACTTGCACCGTATTTAAACTTTACTTGACACTATATAACACATTTGTGTTGGTGTGTCGTTAAATTTCATCTAAACTACTCTAACTGCTAGGCTGTGATACACTGTAATGTTATGTAAGTGGACAAAACTTAAAAGGGTATGTGGAACTGGTAGGTCAGTGAAAGTTGAAGTGAAAGCCGTATCTTTGAAACATGCAAAGCTAAAAGAGCACCATGCAGTTCCTGTTATACAAGTAAGTTTGTGGTCATGGCCACACAAGTCATACACCATGCATAAAATGACCACTAGATGACCACGGACCTTAAAATTCTTAACGTCAGTAATGGAGCAATTATACAAGAAGTTGTGTCACAATGATAGATCCCCAAGACTGTCACTGCTTGAATCTTTAAGACATAGGAGTAACTTTTGTTTATTCATAAATGACCCCAAACTGACAGTAGATGATCTTTGAGACCAACCCTGCCCCACCACTGATAACCCTTTAACCTGGTATCACTGAGTCCAAAATTCATTAAAATTTGTGCAAACATGTATTCATGGGGTGAGTCTGAAGTTTTTTAGCACTCTCGTAACAGATATATATGGGCACAGTATTGTAGCTAAAAGGTGGTTATAATGATGTAAGAAGTTAAAACGAGTAACCATGTCATCCTGTAGAAAGAAATAAGACGTTCCATGCATATTAACACATATGTCCCAGAAAAAGTATATACAACACTTAAATTTCCCAGCAAAAATTATTGAAAGATTTTAATATGTCCTGCACCTCTAGAAGTAGCTAGGCTGCAGAGACACATGTAGCTTAGGTTCATGGTGCGTATATACATTACATGTTAGACAATGCCAGAAGTGCCATGCTTGTCTGGAGAAAATTGCCCCTTACAACAAGACCTTCTGACTAAACTTGCAAATACATTCAAGGTTGTTGTTTTGAAGGGATTGACTCTCCATAACATATTTAGTGGGAAGGAGTGGAATTATTTAGCTGGAATTGTGCAATCACACACCTTAATGTGAACCCTGCTATACAAGTGTTGTATTGCTGTTGAACAGTCATATTGTACATTTATTGCTGGCACCATTGTTTGACATGGATTATTTGGTCATTCATTGTGTATCTAATCATCTGCACCTTGCATACATCCCCAACATGGCAACTTTTTGCTTTGCCATTAGAATCTGACTATTATGTAAAATGGGCTGTTGGAAGGAATCCAAGCAAATTTGTACCTCAGCCCTGATTTAGGCGTGAAATACAACCATTTATTGTTTTCTAGTTGAGGGCTATTTTCATACAAAGTTCTTTTAGTTTGCTTGATTTGGAGGGAGTTAATTTTGCTTGTGTCCTTCAGTGACAGACTCTTTTATGGTAATACACAGTTGTCAAGCAAGTCCTTTGGTTCATCTTACCTCTTGATAATTGCATGAAACCATATCTTTTATAATAAAACAAAGATAAGTGTTTTTGGCTTCTAGGAAAATTTAATGTCAACTCTTGAAGCAAGCAAAGCTGCTCAGAAGACAGAATTAGATGCCCAGATTCTGAGACTGCAGAATGAGATATCTGTCAAGATACAGGAAGGGAAAAATCTCTGGGATAAAGTTGAAAAGGTGAGGGGATGAGAAGAGTGTGTCACTGGTTTTCTGTCCTCTTGCAATGTTCTCTGCTTTTTTTTTGTTAAGGAAGCAGGATAAAATTAAGTGAATTGAAGGTGATAATTACTGTTTGGTGGTATATGTGAAAGCAGTGGAAGTAGGCATGGGTAGGGAGTGGGGGATGGGGGGAAGAAGTCATCCATCTCACACCTGCATCTAATTTAATACATCAGTCTTCACAGCCATGCCTAAGCACAACATTTGTGTCTTGATAATTCAGTTATTAAGAATGTTGATGAACCAAGTGTAAGAGGGCATTTTGCAATTTGGGAAGAATTAAAGTAGTGTTGGTTTCAATGGCAGGGAAATTTGACATACCTGTTATATAAAATATGGAACTGCATTTTGGCACATGTGCTTCTGGTGACTAAACTGGCAATCTGAATACAGCAGATTATGCTCTTTTTTCACCTACATTATTGTGTATAGACATTATGCATTGATGTCAGGCAATGTCGTCTTTGCGGGTAAACAGTGAAGCACACTGCATACACTACACAGACTTCACACATGCGTGTAGTAGACTTACGGGCATATCAGACCGGTACACAAATCAGCTATCTGCATTTGTCAGTGTATGAAGTTGCAATGGTACGCTCTTGCCTCCAATGGGGGCACGCTTTGTGCTCTGTGATTTCATATGCATAAGGTGTGTACTATCATTGACAGTGTTAAAGCTTTAGCCTGTTCTAATTGCTTCTGAAATTTTGACTTTTATGTATTTATATTTTAATATTTTTGTATATATTTTTTTAGATTTCCACTGAGTTGTCTTCCACACAAAGTTCCCTTGAAGAAAACAAGAAGTTACTCCAAGAGTCTCAAAAGAAATTTGAAGAAGAACAGAAAGCTAGGGCAGAGAAAGAGAGAGAGCTTGCAGAAAACCAGTCTTTACTTACGAAGACAGTGGAGGAACTGACCACAATACAAGGAGATTATGATAAGGTAAGACTGAGGTGATGTGACAGTTTAGTGTAACTCCAGTGTCCTGTTTCATAAAGAGTTATTCTGCAATAGGCCTTTGTGAGTCAACCTTATTTAGATCGATTGGATTGATTATAACTCTTATGAAACAGGACTAAGGTCAAGTAGTCCACCTGAGCATCATCAATGACCATTTTAGGTAAATCAGAGAGGACAGATGTGATTTGCCGTATCTTTTAAGCTACTTTTCCAAAGTCTGCAAAAGGTGGTGGACCCCTTGCTGTGTGGTAGGTTTAGCTGGTAGTGGTCAGGATGCATTTAATTTGGTAAGGAAATGGGTCATCTCTTAAAAAGATGGATTTATGTAAAATACTGAAAGTGTAGACCAAGGGTGCCCAACCTTTTTTGACCCAAGATCTACTTTTCAAGTAGCTATCCTCCCAAGATCTACCAGTCCAGCGTCAACATCGCAAACCCACACACACACAACTTTATTTTTTTTTTTCATTTTTTCCTACACCCCTAGGCTTGCGTTCTACTTGGGATCATTCCATGGTCTACCAGTAGACCGCGATTGAATGGTTGGGCACTCCTGGTATAGACCCTAGCATTCATAGTGGCAGCATGCACTGAAATGGCTTCCAAAAGATTTTGAGAAGCCCAAACTTTTAATAAGAAAACAAGCCTTTAAAAGAAGTCCTGTTTTCTATAATAAATTTACAGCAAAAAATATAGTAAAAGTCCTGCATATCCTGAAACACTTAAAACTACCTGCTATAGACTGAGATGACATGGTGTTGGGATAAACCTGTGGGAGGTAAATCACTGTACTTTATCTGAATAAAATCTTAATTTTGTGGTGAATCAATGTATGTAAGATCAGCATGATGTGAAGAAGCTGGGACAGACTTTATGGTCAATCCCACTGGTACCATCATGAGGTCACAGAGGAATTATTAGTCCTTAGCTTCGTTACATTTGAGGATAAATGTAGCATTGTTGTTAGCAGTAAGACAGTTGAACCTGGTATTCCACTCCATACCAGACCTTGGGGTTATATGTATCCCCTTGGCCTTGGTTATATGTATCCCCTTGGCCTTAGGCTGTGAACTATGTTGTATACATTGGATTGAGCAAGTGTGGTGGTGGACATGACATCCATGGTGTTGTGATTGGTGGGTTTAAAAGCTTACAATGTAGTGGTGAAGTGTATGTTTTGCATGCTGTACTGGAGTATTCAAAATATGTGAGGAACAATGGTCAAAATGCCCCCACAGCATTCAGGATGGTCCCACGGAAAATGATGAGAAATGCAAATAAGAAAGCCAAATATTTCAGGCATGGCCTTCCTTCCCTAATGAATAATAGCCAACAAAAAAAAAATAATTCCCCTGTGGACCCCAAAATAGCCCTTGCCAACTTTTGGGGGGACATTTTTAAGGCCCCAAAACATTTGAAAATGGCCTATAAGAAAAACTTGAAACTTGTAGTCTGATTTTGTGAATTGTGGACTAACAGCTGGCAGTCATGTGATGTAGTATAGCATCAGGAGAGTCACTGTAGTAATATCTTGCATGCTTTAGTGACTGGGAATGTAGTAACATGGTGTAATGCTGTATCACACAGTACTGTGTTTTTGTTACATCCAGCATGGTACAGGTGTAAAATATGTGGTACGGAAACATGGACGTGTGGTAACTTGAAGTTTGTATTAAATACACATTGAGAGAACATGGTGAGGTGTGTACTTGAAATACCAGATAGGAATACCTTAAATATTGAACTCAGGAACACCAAGGAAGAATTTAACAAATCTAACTGAAATTCTTTCAGATGAAACATGAAAATTCTGTCACAATTGAGAGTATGCAGAAACAGAGAACAGAGATGGAAACCAACCTTGCATCAGAGAAGAATAGTTTACAGAATCAAGTAAGTTGTATTGATTTATTGAAAAGTGAATCATTACTTTAAGATTAAGCTACTGTTATATTGTAAGAATGTGTAAAAAGCACATTTTACACACGTATGAAATCGACAAATAATTTTTGAACATAAATTCAGTTAAAATGATAAAAATATAGCACCAGATTGCATGCAAAGGACATCTAACCATTTGGAATTTTCTTAAAGAGGAGGAGGCACCCCTCCCTTCAGACCCCGTTCCCAGGACAGCAATCAGTGCCGTGACCAAATGAAAAAACTTGTCTATTTTGTGAATGTTTACAGGGACTGTGGCTCTGGTTTCATTTTGTAGTCTCCTACTTTGGTAAGGTTTGTGAACTTTGACCTCTCAGAAACATGAGTGAAGTCATCAGCTATATATTTTTTACCCCTTGGGAATAATATAGATTAGTACATATTCCTTGTTTGTTCAGATACAAAGTCTTTCAAATGAAAAGTCTGCCTTGGAGGAGAAGTTGAAAGCAGCTGAAGGAAATGTGGCTCAAAAAACTTCAGAAATTACTGAAAAAGAAAGACTACTACAGAAAGAAAAGGTAAGACGTGTACTTGTATTAAGTGTGGTGTATATAAATTAAAGTTTGCAAGGTGATTACAGCATGAAAGCCCCTAGTTATAAGAATGAATGAGTCGTTAGTGTACAGACTTTACAAGTTTTATAACTAGAAATTCTTCAAATGCTTGAAAGAAACTGTAAAATATCTCTGATAAAGCAGAATTTCATAAGAATGGCTGTTCAGTTAATGAAGGCTCTCTTTGCATGCTTCCCTCAGGGGTCTTAATACCATCATGTAGAAGTGGTTTGCACATTTTTGTTTTTATTTTTTTTAACTATTTCATTGTTTTTCATGTTTTTTTCTTTCTTTCTGGTTTGAATTAATTTGCAATAGGTAAAATTGTTTGTAGTACCTGTTCTTTATGAACCATTCAATTTTCTTGAATGGCAAAACTGTAAGGAAGAACATGAATTATCTTGATATTATAAACTTTTGTGTAACTTAAATTGTGACACTATATATTTTGTTGAAAAGGCCTTAATTACTGAAAAAGTGCAGATGGAAACAGAGCTGACACAGAAAGTGACTGAGCTGGAGTCTAAAAAGGGAAGCCTTGAAGAGCAGCTGAAGGTAGAAAAGACTACTGCTTCTGCTCTGAGGCACCAGAACACAGAAAAAGATGCTAAAAATACTGAACAGGTAAGTGAATTGGACAGAAGATGTATGTAGAAAAAAACTGAACCTTCCTTGAAAGAAGATGGAATTTTGATGGGTTTAAAATTTTTTTTGTGTATCAGTTGCTTCCTTCAGTGACAGGTTATGTGTAGAAAGTTGAACAGTCCTTGATTGCATCACATCACTTGGAAGAGTAGGCCCTAGAGAACTCAAGATTGGGAAGTAGTTGGCATAATGGGCATTATATCCACATATTAAGTAAAACTCTTAAACAAGTTTGCAAGTGAGATTTACTGGAATTTCTCTGTTCTTTCAGGCATCCAAAATTGATAGTTTAGAACAGAATATCCAGAAAAAAGAAGAAATGCAGGTGCAATTGCAGAAAAAGATTGAGGTATGATGAGCTTGTTATACAACTTTTTTTGTACTCAGAATGAATATTTTGGTTGTAGTGCAGAACTTTTCTTTACTGAATAGTTTGATCTTAATGTTACTCATTTAGAATTGTATTTGGTGTTCACAGCTATGCATATTCATTATTATTCATGTTGTATAATACAGCTGTGTTACCTTCTATTACAACTAGAGGGATTTTTGTACTTTTTGTTACTGTTAAATTGTTGTGAATGGTTTTCTAATTATTTTTTATCATTATTATTTGTGTTACCTACCAAACCTTCAGCAAAATCTCTATTTTTTTCTCAAAATATTACAGCAATTGGAACAGGAGATTGCAAGACAGTGTGAACAGTGCCAGAATTATGAGTCACAAGTTGTGAAACTTCAGACTTCATTGTCTGTAAGTAGAAAGTTTTGATTATTGCTTTGTGTATTTCAGATTGAACATGTAAATGAGTAAGGTGTGAGTCACTATCAAGATTAGTCTTCTAGTTTTTTTTGTTTTAACAAGAAGTACAATTGTATATTATACCTGATTTGCCCTGGTTCTTTATTGACAGGTGGAAGAAGAAAAGTCATCTGCCCTTCAGAGAGAGCTAGAAGGACTTCACAACACATTGAATAATACCGAATCAGAGTTAGAGAGGGTTAGAGAGAGTGAGGTTTCCCTGATAGCTAGCTTAGAGGGACTACAGCAGGTGATTTATGAAAATTCCTAAAAATGTGATATGTTTTTAAGGAAATGATCTTTTGTCATGTTCAAAGCCATTTTAACATTTTAATATCGGTCTTCAAAAAAGAAACTTAATGATTCTTGAGCCATATTTCCTGCATGTGAATGTCAAGTGTTTGTACACTAAAAGAAGTAATTATTGATTTCATTGTATCTAAAAAGGTTTCTTGAATATGTCTGAAAGGAACTGAAATTTGTTCACTGGTGCAACCAGCATTTTTTTTTAAGTTACTTATGTGAAAGAAAAATGAATAATCATGTGGCTGACTTCTTTATCAGATTGTCACCCTGTACCAAGTCAGGCTTTTCTAAGGTCAAACTCTTTTCAAGTGAATAGTCTTTTCAAGTATTGTGGCCAACATGAAACAATGCATTTTTCTTGGATATTAATGTTTACCTCTTTTCCCCTTCCCCTTCTTTGGGTAAAGGAGGAATCTAATAATTTCAGTTTGCTGTGTATACTTTGATTGACTGCAAACTGAAAACTAGTGACAATGTAACCCTACCTTAACACAGCAGTATCTTCATTGGTTTGCTTTCATAGGTTAAGAAGGAGTTAGACAGCAGAGTAATAGAACTGGATGAACAGCAAAGACAAGCTGAAAAGTTCTTGCAGGATCTAAAGAATCAACAGGTGATTATTCTCTTGTATTTTTGAAGCAGTAACCTCTCATTCTACTCATCAACGGATAAGAGCTGTAATGTTTTCATTCATGTCGCAACAGACCCTGATGTCATGTGAGAGGATAAGCGCTGAATGCAATATGTAATGTAGATAAAATAGGCTTACCTCAGCTGAGGGCACACTTTAGTTTCTTTGTTTCTAAGATGTCATATGTATAGGGTGTATAAGTTACTTTCCTTTTGGAGGTTGCATAAAGTGACTTTCCTGGGGCAATTTTTTTTAATATAAGACCCTGTTATGGGAGATAAAATCAGTTAAGCGGCAGCCTAGAATGTAACCTTAGGTTCTCTTAGGTTGATTAAGCACCTCACTATATGCAGCCTGCATATCTCTCATGCTGGAGTGCAGACAGCTACTGAACCTCCATGAATTGAGTTACCAACATAGAGGTGAAGCTGTTGTTTGTAAACAGTAGCTGTACTTTGGCATTTACTGGTCTGTGCTGTTGAATGGCACTCTGACCAAAAGGAAGAGGTTGAGATTGTTGAAAGGAGATGATATAGCTCAGCAGCCTACAGAGAAAATGATGTAGGGCTTTTGTTTTCATCCTGGGCAACTTATTGCTTGGAATTTCTTTGTGTGGAGCACATTGAGCAGTCTTCTTTTGAGTGTTTGAAAGGCTTCATTTGTGGTTTCCTAAATCTGTGCATACAACTGTTCACAGAGTCTGGAAGTGTGTGCAGTGAAGCTTGACTCATTACCAGCTGGTTGCAGTGCTCATTGTAGTTGGTAGAAAGGCTGACTCTAAGTGAACCCTAGGTTAGATTTTAGAGTGACCCGCGCGGCCATAAGTCAAGATATTTGAAGAGATAGAAATATAGTAACACAGTATTTAAAATTTTATTATAGATGGTAATATTTGTCAGAGTATCCTACATTGAGTACCCTTAAGTACATTTAAGTAATGACAGTAGACCACTGACCTTTTTAATAGCATTCATTGTGAAAAAGACATTTTTACCCTGATTATGGGTACACAGGTGGACACTTCCATTCTCAATACTTAGCATTTAAGCCACAAAACACTTCAGGTTACATAGAAAAGATGTGCTTTGTTAAAAAGTTAGTCAATCTCAGTAATAAATCCTATCGTAGTCTAAAATTAAGCCCATTAGTACATTCTTTCTTCTGGTTTTTTCATGAGATTGCCATCCAGCGTAAGGTCAGACATGCCTTCAAATTCAGAACTTGTTTTTTTCTAATTTTTTTGTTTTGCTGTGGAAATTTATAGTTTTCAAAGATCTTAGGATTATGTATAAAGTCTCTTATTAATCGAAGCCCACAGCTTCGATTGTAGGGATTGCTTTCGGGGACACGACTTTTTCGACTGCTTATCCGGCTCAGTATACTTTCTCGTGCACACAAGTTTAACATTAACGTATTGGCACAGCGAACAGCTACGCACGCGAAATGGCAAATTTTTCAAAATCCATCCGTCTACGTATACTCGTATGGCAAATTTTTCAAAATCCATCCGTCATGAAGTACAGTATACACGTAGGCCTATGGCAATTTTTTCAAAATCCATCCGTCATGAAGAATACACGTTCAACATGGACGTATCGGCATAGGAACAGGTACACATACGAAACGCATGCTGCTTACTAAATTCCAACCATCTAACCGAAAATACTTAATAGATTGTGTAATTTAATATGATCGAGTGATTAATAATTATAATGATAGTAAAATAATATTCAAACATGTTTTCAATACTTTGAAACATCAACAATCAACTAAGAAGTGCATTTTTCTAGTCCCTATTTCCGTTGGAAACATATTAACGTTTACCAAGTGTACGACGGATACATATACGTAAAACTTACACATGTAACATGCAACAGAAGTTGTCTATACATGTACGTGACGTGCCCAGGCAAGGCGCGCGATGTGCAAGTGCAACGCGGTGTTTATACCGTATGTGTACCTGGCAACATACAAACAAGATGTGTACATGTCTCCTGTCCTACCTAGTAAGTAGCATATATAGCCCAATCTACAGTCAATAACATTAGCCAAAGGTAATTTTAAGTTTCGTTTTTTTTTAACTTCGTGTTAGTTTGCTTTGTTACAGTAACGATAGCATCCATTTTTTGCCCCGTTGGAGTAATAGGAGCGCTAATTTAACTTTTAGCGTTAGGCTTATAGTAAACAAACCATCTGTGGCTCGCAAACAGTTGGGAGTGCTTCGTAGTTTCTCCAAGTTAATGGTACACTATAATGATATAATCATCCATGGTATACTAAAGTGACCGCAATTCGGCAGGGTCCGGAATTCGTTCACTCCATACCAATTGTACAGCATCCCGCCTTCGTGAAGGTGACCGAATTCCGGTCCCACCATGCTACTAGTACTACAGCGTAGAAGTAGCCTACTAATTGTGTATTGCCTAGGCCTACTGTAAACTGTTCAGTTCATGTGCATTTTCGACTCCGGACAAATCACCAAAAACAAGAACACCAATCTTTCTTCACTCAAAAAGTTTGAGACAAACATACAATCCTGAATCTGTTGGGCTGGCTTCGGGGGCTACTACGATTCAAAGTGAATCTTAAGCTGCGGCAGATCGGGTACGTCTGCCTGGGGCCTTTCATTAGGTGGCCTGGACTAGTTTCACTGGAGCCATGAAGCTCATAAAGTTACAAGGAACTAGGTGGAGCATTAAGGAAGAGATTTGCATTTTGCCTACAGTCCTAATGTTAGGAATGCAATGTAGACTAGTCATACGGTATAATTGCAGCTTTTGTCAGTAGAGCTACGTACTGTATGGCTAAATCTGTTTGCTGTGTGATATTGTTGGTACTTCTCTACCAACAGTTTCAACAGTCATGGGCTTCGATGTACTTGCCTGCAAGTTCAGGATTTCTAGTTCATTTTCACTTTTGTTGAATTTGTTTTTCTGTATTAATAGTTAAAAATTAGTTTACCTGTCAGAATACAGCGAATCATGACTTCATTAAACACAAAGTACATAGCTTGATTTGGTATGAATGCATGGTCAAGAGGTATGTGCATATTACATAACAATCTAGCATGGCTCAGTCAAGGCATGGTAATATGTAACAAAACACCAAGAAAAGGTATCCAGTGTGTAGAAAAGCAGCGTAATGTGATTGACGTGTCCTGGGCTTTGATGTGTGGTAGTGTGAGGTGGTTGGACAGTATGCTACTACTGAGAGCCCCTTGCAACGTTGTTACTACCATTCTGCAAAGGCCATGACTTGGTAGGCTCTGTCAGTTTTGGGGAAACTAAAAATATGTTTAACAAAACATAAATTCCTTGACTGTTAATTGTAATACTGTTGTGAGACTGTATTGTCATAACATACTTAGGTGTTGCATAACAATAAAGGATGGTTCTACAAAAGCTTAACCAAGCACCAAGCAAATGTCCCTAACCCTAGATGATTGACCTCTTGTAGATGAAGTATCCTAAGCTATATCTAATGATTTAATGTGTTGTAATGCTTGTCAGATAGAGAGTGTGTGGACCAGAGTCCCTGTCAAAACTTTAAAATACAGTGCTCTCAATAATGTGAAATGTCATTAGGGAGTGTCTCCATAGGTCATCCTTCAGGAAACAAAATAAAATATTTTTGAGGTGAACATTACCTACTTGAAATGCTTTATTCACAAAGTTATCTTCCCCAATAAAAGAAAAGACCAAGAAGATAACCTACCTCTACAAAAATTAAAAAAAGGAAGCATTTTGGAACAGAAGTTTTGGGGATGAAATTTTACATATTGAAGATGTTACGTATTTGATACTTGCCATCTGTGTCATTGTAAACTGTTTGTCCTTGCTGAATACCAGGTTGCTCTGCAGGAGGACCTTGAGAAGGAGAGACAAACCAGTCATGAATTGAGTCAGGGTAAAGAACAACTAAGGGTGGACCTGGAGGCAGAGCACCATGCCTTGGAAGCAGAGAAGAGGGATCATGCCCAGGTAAGTGTAAGCAAACTCTTGCTTAAAGACATACCAACTGAGTAATGGTTATATCTAGCTATCATCCAAAGTGACTATGATGGGACTAAGCAGGTGTTTGATTACAGTCTACAATCATAATATTTGCATAATATTTGATGTAGTTAGTTATTCCATGAGAGTAGAAGCTAGTAGTAAAAAAAGTAAGCATATTTGTTGAGCACTTTAGAAAGTAGAATATCTCAAAGTGCTTTGGAAGGTAAATTTTACAAAGAAAGTTGTAAAACTAGCATAAATTAAAACTAAATTAAAACATTAAAACTTAACCAAAAAAGAAGTACTAATAAGAAAAATAAAATGGAATAAGATGAAAAATCTAAGACTGTGAACATTTTAAATTAAATTCGTTAGAATTAAAAGTACTTGGTAAAAAGATTCAGTTTAAGATGTGAATTTGAACTGGATAAAAGTAGATAAAACAGAACAGTTGCAAGGTAAAGCATTCCATAGCCTTGGAGCAATGATGTAGAATGTTCTGCCCTTATAAAATGTACCTTTGCCAAGAGGGTGTTAAAAGGTTGATGCTGATGAGGGAAGTGCATGGACAGAACAGGACCAGTTTTAATGTTCATTAAAAAGGATGGTGCCATGCCATGAAAATTTTCACCAACAAAACATAAAATCTGGAATTTAATACAATGCTGTATCAGGAGCTGATGTGAAAATTTTGATACTGGAGTAATTTCCTCATATGCTGTAGCTCTAGTATATGACATTACTGGATAACTTGAACTTAGCAAATTTCATAAGCAAGCAGACCAGAAATTAAACATGCTCCAATCTAAACAAAAAGTCCTCATGGCATGGTCTCATTTGTATACTGCTTGTTTGAAAATTTGTGAAGATTTTCAAAAATGCACAAGTTTTCAAACAAAGGTACGTGTAACTGGCTGTGCCTCATGTTTAGCTTTTGATCAGTGATATTAAAATAAAGCCAAACCTGGGTCATGGAGTACATTTAATTGAGCATATCTGACTTTCAGTCATATGATAAATAAAAATAACATCAGAAATTGGTTTATATTGAGACTCATAATTTTGGAGATTGCATGCTTGTTATTCCAGTTCATTTTGATTAACGCCTAAGCATAATCACCTAAGGCTATATCATGGTAAAAGCTTTTTCTGAATCACATGTTAACTTAATAATAATGCAACCATTGTCACACGAACTTGATTCATTTCAGGATGTGAGTGCCCTTCAAGAGGCCAAACAGCTTCTCATCAGTCAGAAACTAGAGTTACAGTCACAGCTGGGGGAGAAAGAAGCAGAGGTCAGTAAGGTCACAGCTGACTTAGAGGAGAATAAAGAAGTTGCAAAGAAAGTTCAAACCATGTTACGAGAGGAAAACGCCGCTCTTCAGAACAAACTGGTATGGGAGGACAAACTTTCTTGTCTTTACTTAAAGATCAACTTTTTTGCCAGCCTTGTCTCAACTTTATATTTCCATCATTTTTCATCTTAGTTTTGAATTCTACTCTAAATGATTGTTAAGATAAATTATTAAGTCAAGATTAAGAGTTTATCTCAGGCATATCCAATTTCTACTCATTCACTCCCATAATCAGGGCTGGAAAAGTCCCCATATTCACGAAGGCAAGTGAATTTAGAGACCAACATACAAAACATCGAAAAAGAATTTGCTGAACCCTGCCCTAATAAACAGTTTCTTAAATTCATATTGCATGCACAATGTGCATTGATTTTCCTTAATACCTTATCTTAGTGCACAATTTTTTCATGATAAAATAGTTCTTTTTAAACATTCTCCCTGTTTAATAGACAACAGAAACAAACACAAGGCAAGAGTTGGAGAGATCAAAGGAAGAACTGGAACAAAGAACAAACTTACAGCTGAGCGCCCTCAATGAAAATTTGGGGACCTTGCGAGAAGAGCTGGTCCAGTCAGACAATAGATGTAAGGAACTTGAAGGGAATGTGGATAATCTTAAAGGTGAAATGCATGGTGAGTGTTTAGTTCTTTTAAAGTGTATATGTTTGATGAGTGTCTCTCTGTGAATGGCGCGTAAAGAATGCTTGTGAAGATGCAGCGATCGGGCAAGAGATGCTCAAATGTAAAATAGAATCTCGATAATGTCTACGAGAAGTGTGACACTAAGGAATGTTTACATACCTGTTAGAAACCAAAAAATTTCATTTAAATTTTGGGATAATGTTTGGAAATTCATGTGACATTGTAACCGTCATGGAATTGTGTGAAAAAAATAGGTGTGAGACCTTTAAGATTGAACCTCCTATGTTTATCAATTAGACCAAATCCTTCTGTTTGATGAGCAGTAGCGTTTTAATGTACCTTTCCATGTTGAGAAAGTGATAAAGCATTTTGAAATGTCTAACTTACATTAGTGTTGAGATGGTTTTTGAAAGATGCTAAATAGCAGTTACGCTAGAAAGTCTGCTTTGATCAGGAATTGGTTTTTTTTTTTTCTCTCCAGTGTTGGAAGCATCTATTCAAAACAGCCAGGATGAAAGGAGAGCTCTGCTTGAAAGGTGACATAGTTTAGAATATTTGTTGATTGTCATATGTAGATTTAATCTGAGCAGGAACATAATGGTCAGAGTTAAGTTCCCCATCACTGGGGCCTCTACTGTAGCTCAAGTCTAGCTATTCCATTTGTCCAATTCTCTGCTAGTATAGGTGGTTGAACATAATTGAAAACTTTCCACATAGTCTCTTTGGTGATTTCTGGTAAATAGCGCCTAGCTTAGGCTGTGAGTTGGAAGTAAAAGAAAAGTGCAAAACTGGATCATGTGTAGAGTGGACAAGACTTGTTACATGAGCATTCATAGCTGAATGTCCAATTTAGGGCTGAGAGTGGTAGTATTAGAGAAAGACAGAGGAATGCTTGGCATTATGGTACAGAATGGGTGGGGGGGGGGGGGCAAGTAATGTTCCCAAATGCTGTAGCTTTTCGTTCCTGGCCATTAAGTTTTGAAAACAGTGGAAACTTTTATTCTCATGGAAAGAGTTCCATGACTATAGTAAGTTGGGATGTTTCTCAGTATCCCCTCTACAGTAAATTTAGGGGAAGGGGACCTCAGTAGGGGGAACTGCAACTAAATGAATGTTAGAAGAGGTATTTCAGTCATCTGTATGACTGCATGCAGTTTCAGGTCACAACTTTATAACAATGCAACCTTGCTTATGTGGTGGAAAAGGTAGGTCATAATTTACAGTCTGCATTCTTGATGATATCTTTATTTAGATCTTACAAGTATGAACAAGAAGTCTGTTACATTTTGGACTGACTTTAGTTATAACAATCAGAAATTTGTTTAGTTAAGATATTAAGTCAGGTGATATGATCTAATTATTTATAAGCCTTCACTTGTTCTTGTTATGGACAATGAGTTTTATAAGGGTCAAAGGGTCAAGGGTGTGAAGTTAAATTGTGTCCGGTCAAAACGTCCTTTTACCAAAATGTTCCAATAATTCAGCACATTCGTTACTTATGCACACACATCCTTAGCATGATGTAGTAAATGCGCTGTATAAGAAGTGAAATAAGAAACTTTGGAAAGTTATGGGGGCCTAGCATAGATAAGCTCTTATGTAGGATGGAAAGCCCTTTTTACACAGTTGAATTGCTATTCGATGTTTTACGGGAGTTTTAAGTGATAGCTTACACAGTAGCAGTGACTGGTTAGAATAGTTGCCACAGCCTTATACTGCAGCTAGAACAGTGTGGCACTGGATGTAGCATTATGACTGACTTCTCACTTACAAGCTAATTAAATGTTTTACAGTGGCCTTCCCTCGCCCGGATTGGAAGAAAAATTGTGAACCACTTAAGCTTAACTCTTGCAAAACTTGACATTTAAGTCAAGGGACTTTTCAGCTGGAGGGTGTTTTTACTAACTGCATGAGATACTGTGGTAAATTGACAATTGGACTGATAAGCTGTTTAATTATTTGTACAGTGTAATGTGATTCTTATAATGTTCTTCAATCTGGTGAGTCTGCTACTCAAGAAAAATGTCAGTCAGTTTTGCAGTTTGTGTGACAACCTCAATAGATTAGTAGTATTTGAAGGGAGGGAAAGGGGGGGGGGGGGGAGAATGGTGGAGGGAACTTCAGTTGATTTAACTAGATTTGTGAACAGATGGGAAAAAAAAAGTATAAGAACCTTAATCAATGAGTATTGAAAGTTTGTGGTAGCAAAATAAGTTGATGTTTTGCATGCCAGTGATATTCTGTTTCCTTTTCTGCAGGTGCTTAAAAAGTGAAAACGAAGTTGAAAAACTCCAGACAAAGAATGCAGAATTACGAAGGAAGTTAGAGGATGCCCAGGCAGCAATGCATGAGTTGGGGCGTGAAAACCAGAGTTTGCAGATAGCACAGACTAAAACATTAAATCGACAATGGGTGAAGGATGAAGATGTCAATAACTGCATGTCATGTGAAAAAGCCTTCTCATTGTCAGTCCGTAAGGTAAGTAGTAGCTCTTTGGTGTGGTACACATTACAATCAAGTCAGCAGTAGCATAGCCAGTAATTGTTTTTATGATTAGCATATGGGAGGGGGCGCTGGGCTGTTTCATGGGAGGTGTCAAGTATGGAAGCAGAATATTTTTCACACAAAAGGTTCATAGTTGTGCAAACGCCAGGATGTGCAAGATTTATTGGGGCTTGTGTCCCTTAAGCCTCTTCCGCTCCTTGGCTACACCACTTCTGTTGCATGCAATTCATATTTTTGAACAGCTTTCTAAACATTCAGTCTGTCTTTGTATAAGTGATGGACCCATGATTTTAGTTGCCACATACAAGAAAGGTATCACAGTTAATAAGATTAGTGACATTTTACTTGGCAAGTATTTTTCTGTCACAAGGGTTGCCAGATCAATGATGAAGTAAGGTTAGAC
Source organism: Holothuria leucospilota (assembly GCA_029531755.1). Classification (NCBI taxonomy): domain Eukaryota; kingdom Metazoa; phylum Echinodermata; class Holothuroidea; order Aspidochirotida; family Holothuriidae; genus Holothuria; species Holothuria leucospilota. The sequence continues at coordinate 11,458,730 of CM055962.1, read as the reverse complement.
TTTTCCTGAACTTGGAGCCACTGCTCTATGCTTTATGTGTCAATGTGAGAAAAGTGTTTTGTGATAAGTACGGTCCACATTTTGTTCATAAAGTTAAACCCTCACAAATTTCTCATATTCCAGTGGCTTCATAGATAGTACTTTATAATATGTCATAATCAGTGTTCGATTCCCCCCCCCCCAAAAAAAAAAATTGAACAGCAACAATTGCTATGCAATATTTTTTTTTTTTTGCATAGCAGTTCTCCAATATTGAGTAGCAGTTTTGTAATTGCTTCGAAAATGGGTCAAGTAATGATGTAGCAATGAAAGTGAAATAACAGATGTTTATTTATTGATTCGAGCTATATTCATCTTATTAGGTTTGCAGAATTGCATTCTCATTTCTCAGTATTTTTTATTTTCCCCTCACAATTGCGGGTTTTCCCCATGGAGGGAATAACCGCCAGTGGGTTGTATATGGCCTAATCATGCCTTGCGATTCTTAGTGAACAATTGAGGAACACGCTGTGACTTCTTTTGAGAATAGTGCTCCAAAACTTTTCAGAAGATCTTTCAACTTATAATTATTCAAAAGGTATGAAAATGCGAGAACGATATCGTTAGAAAGCGGAAAATGTTCTGTCTTGGGGAATATTAATTTTGTACGAGAAAAGGTAAACCAATCAAAGTATTTATCACAGTGTTAAAAAAAATTCAAGAAATCTTACTGGTCACAGAACTCCACAGCAGACAGCTTGTGTGTGATTCACAAATGATTGGCTGGGAGAGAGGGAATGTGGTTACGTAAGCACATGTTCCGACTGAATTTTTTTGAGTGTTTATTGTAACAAAGACCTATATTTTTGGTGATTCTGATCACCAGGATTGAGTTCTGTGAATGTTATCCCACATCCGACTAGAATTTGCATCGCACAATGTGCGACGCAGTCCTGAAAATATCTCGCAGTTCCTTTATTTTGAATCACATTTCGCGATGCGATAAGGTGGAAATTGAACACTGGTCATAATTAAAAGGTGCATTGGTTACTCTTTGTTACCATTTAGATTATAGGAACCCGTTCCAACTTCCAGGATTATAGAATAAATAAGAATACTTCTTAAGGTTGTGATGTTGTTTTCCTCATTATATAATGTTTAATTTTTTACCCACAGCACCACTGCCGTAACTGTGGCGACATATTCTGCCAGGAATGCTCATCCAAAAATGCCAAAATCCCATCTTCTAAGAAACCAGTCCGGGTTTGTGAGAGCTGTTATGCTGACTTAACAAAATAGCCAACATAATTTATTCCATATTCACTGTGGTATTTATATATATATGCTACAGACAATATTCAACTCTTTTGACCATTCATTGCAAGTTAATTAAGAAAATTTTGCTATCAGCTTTTGTAAAAATTGCATGATTTCAAAACAGAGTAATATTTGCATTATCTATGTTGTAATGCTTTATTAAAGAAGATGGAGGATTGATGCATTTGGTGCTTGATGTAATAGTTGTAAAGAATTTAATAATTTTTGTGAAATTTAATTTCGCCTTAAGTTACCTTCACCATATTTTCAGAAACAATGTTTATTATTCAGATGCAATATACTCTTGGGTCGCTGCCAAATATTGGTATTTCCTGTTTGCCTCTGTCCATTGGGATGTAGATTAATCATGTTCTTTGTTTGGAGAGGAGTTTTAGGAAATGACATTTTTATTCAGAATGGCAGATGTTGTTATTTTTTCCTTAGTGTAGGTATTTCAACAGAAACATGGGGTATTAGGAAGGGCTGAAAATAAAAAAAGATATTTCTTGCCTTTAGTGAGAAGATTTGTCACTTCTACAGTGCAAACTGCTTTTATATCACATTTAGTTTAAGCTTGTAGTTTGAGAAAAAACTTGAAATTGCTTTTGTAGGTAATCTACATCAAGTTAGATTATTCATTTTTACTTCAGATCCAATTCCTAACCTCTCTCATTTGTATTAAGTAAATGTAATTAACGCTGTGCAGCTAATGGCCCATACTGTCAATTCATCATTTAATTTGGGTTATCTGAATCATATTGTAATACCTGACTTGATATTTAGCTACAAGTGGGAAGTTCGGAAAGAGTCTTGTAGGATGATGGTGGCACCCAGATGGCAAAGTCTGAATCAGATGTTTTTGGAGAATATTTTCTATACTACTGTGAAGTTGTATAGAACTGTCTCTTTTTCCTGGTGACATTGCCGGATGATTCATTGTACATATCTATTATAAATTATTCCAGACTTTTCTCTCAAATTAACAGGGTTCTGTCAATTTTGGACTTGCTCTTTCATGAAACAAAAACTATTAGTTAAGATAAAAATTAAGATTTAAATCTAACTGACTCAGAGAATGCATAAATGAGTTCAGACAACTATATTTTTGAAACCTTTATTAAAGGGTAAATTTTCTTCACACCAGTTTCAATCTATGAGATCTGAGGCAGCATTTCTTAAAGGCTCTTTAATCTCACCCCAGACAATATTATTCTCCTTACTATGTTTACTTCTAGCCCTCTTCCAGTTTGAACAAAAATACCTTTCTAGTACACCTCCATGACAGAGCCACAGTAACCTGCACCAAATTTCAACTGCTCAAGGGCATATTGACACACAACTGTGTGTGAGCTTAGTTGAGAACACAACTGACTGTGTAAGTCATCATTGACTAACCAGAGTGGGGTTATTGTTTGAATGAATGTCAATCAAAGTGCAGTCACCAACTTTATTTAGAACTATAGGGCTTTTCCTGAATAGGTTTTTGGGGATGCCATAGCCCCTTTAACCTAGCTGAAAAATTTTGTCATCCATAAATTTGTGAATTTGGAGGTAGGAATTACTTTTTGCAGCCTATGTCTAAAATATATCATTTGAATAATATCTAGCAGGAATGCTCAACCTTTCTTGAACTGAGTTGTACTTCCAGTGTTGCAAATTTACCAAGATGGATCAGTACAAGGAGGAAACTCTGTTAAACATCCTAATACATGCTTAGGGCAAGCAGAAAATAAATCCACATTACTTGAAATCAATTCATGTTCACCCAGTGAGGGAGCAGAATCCTTTTAGAGATAAGTTTGGTTTTCACTCTTTGGCATCCAGCTGAAGGGACTTTTGGAATAATTATCCATGTTCGATCATTTTGGATGTACTACCTCATGTCTAGCGCATCTAAAACTGACTTAATATTTGTCAGTTAATGTATCAGAATAAATTTCATGGGACTACATACAGTATGCCCTTTATTAAAGGTATTTTGTGTCTTATGATAGAATACAGAGAGAGAGGCTGGGGTAGGATGTGGTAATTCAGCAGGGAGGGGCTAAAGAAGGGGTGGTGGACTAATGTCATTTACAATTCTTCCACAGTTCAATCATCTTTAAGCCTTTTCTTATCTCAAAATGCTGCAGTTTAAGTTTACATTTCTGCCTACTTAGTCCCCTTGTGAAAATGGGCCTTGAATGTTATAATTGAAAATCCTGTTGCTAGTTATATGCAACATTGGCCAGATTTACTTTCACCATCACAAAATGTCTGGTCCAGTAATGTGTAGGAGCCAATATTATCATAATGGCAATATGCTGCCTTCTAAGAAGCTGGTGTATGTTCTGATTTGTTTTTGAACCATGTAAGGTATTCAAGAAATCTCTATTGCCCTATTGGAAATTGCAACTTGCCATTTACTTATTGTTGGGAAAGGAATTTTTTGGGGTATACTACTAAAATCAGTAGTTCTGCTGTTTTTTGTTAAAAAGTGTACAATTTTTGGACCACTACCACCCCACCCCCTGATCCCTCTTGGAGTGTGCTGCGAAAAATGTGAAAACTGATGATTTCCCAATGCGAAATCTTTATTACACTTTGAAAAAGTGTACATGGTTTTTTGACCTGCTGACGTACGTTTTGTGTGCATATAAAAATTAAAAAATGAATGGTCCTTTAGATGAACTTACATTACTTTTGGGGGCTTCTTTTGAAATTGAGGTGCTTAGATGAATTTAGGAAATGATTTATTTTTTGTGAGTAGTCAGTGTGTAAGGTCAATTGATGTTTAACCAATGTGACACTGATCACGGTTGGGAATGAAGGAAGCAGTCTGAATAGTGGAGGAGTGAGTCACTGAAAGTTGCCTAATTAACGATTTGAAGCAGGTTAACTTGCTCTACATTAGCACAGAAATGTCCTGTAATGATGAAAGACTAATGACATTCATTTTGCAACCTTTGTATGATACACATGTGTTAGTGTACACCCTTCCTTATCATGCATAACAGATTTGTATGTTTCTTTTCCCCTCATTTGATGGAGGGGTATCAGTTGGGAATGTGAGAGTTACTCCTTGACTAGTGCATATAACCAGAGAGGGAAGGCTGGGTTCAACCCCCTTAAACCAAATGTGTTAAAATCCCTCCCCCCCCCCAAATCACCTGACTCATGGGAAAGTATTCAAACATGACACCCTGCCCACCTGATATGTAATCCTCATTATGAAAAACGCCTTGAGGCAGGCCCCTGGACCCCACACCAATTGGAAAGGCTTTGAGATCCAGTAGTACTTGTGGTTTCATTGGGTCAATGTGGTTTGTACACCCCACCCCTACCTTCTTCAGAACAAGCCCTGGGGTGGCCGCACAGAAGCGTTGATAGCGCTATCAACACCTTAACAGCGCTGATAGAAAATTTCGGGCGCACAGAAGCTTACTGATAGGGGGATTAGCTATCAGCGCTGATAGGCTATCAGTAAAAGGCCGCACAGAAACTATCACTACTGGTAATGTTATATCAACTCACTAACAGTGATCAAGGCACCGATAGTGACTTTGATAGCACAAAATTTAATTCCTAATGGAGGCAAATGTAGCGCACAGCGGTCGACATCGACTCCGTAGATGGCGGAACGAACCGAAAAGGCAAAGATATGCAAACCTAAAACAGAACTAGTGGATGAGGTTGCTTATAGCACGACTTTTCAAACAATTTTTCTTCATCTTTTCGCTATTGTAGGAACTGAATTAGAAAAACGGTATTTTGAGTTACAAATATGTTTCTGTGATAAAGGCTTAGTAGCAAGGGACATCAGTGGGAAATTGTCCCCAACTGAACTGAGTAATTTGCAGTAGGGGGAAGTGGCTGCAGACTGACTGAGCTTTGCAAAATGCCCACTTTTTGTGAGGTGGCTTGAATGCAAAGTGGTGCAATCTTTGGTAAAGCTTCGTTAAATTAAGCGTTGAATTGATATTGTGTTTAGGAATCAACATTTTTAGTGATTTGTTTCTCTTTTGTTAGGGTGTAATTGGAGGGGATGCTGACTCAGGGTAGAGATGACACCTCTACTCTTTGCAAAAGTTTTCGTGTTCTAAGTTTTCCTAGATCTCAAAAGTGGTGTTATCTTTATTTAGTGAAGACATGATCTGAAATTGTAATTATTTACTGAATTTTTCGACGGTGGCATGGCACCTCTACAAGGCTGGTACCCGGCTCGGGTTTCTCCCTAGCGCTCTTAGTGCGGTCACTGGGGGATCCACCAACGGTTGGCGAGTAGCCATAGCGTAAGACCGTAAGGAAATTTTCCGTCAAATGTGTCCCAGATAGGGCAAATGACATGTTTTAGACCTTAAAATTTGCACCTAAGCATTCTTACCTTTTAGATTCGTGCTAAGTTATTCTGTAACAAATTTAGATTTCAAGAAGAAAAATAAGATTTGATTTAAAGGCAAAATGCAGTCACCCCAATTTGAATGAGTGTACCCAGGATTCTATTTCATGAATGTCTTTTTAAGGATCATGTTGCAATACGTTTCTGAGTTGTAAAAGCCCCGTATAGAGTGACTCCTTGGTTTACCTTGAATATGCAATATTTTTTTTAATCTAACACATCACGAAAGATACTTGAAGTGACGCAATAGGACATTTATAAGATTTAGCTGTGTTTCAAAATAAGTTTGCGGCCTCTGCTTACGCCTTTTATATTCAGTTTCTTTACCAGCTCGTGAGGTTTAGCTAATGATTAAAGATAACCATATGCTACTTTATCTCTCACCAACGTATATGCTGGTGAAGGTATTCAAGCTGTGTATCTTGTAGGAGGAACACTTTGGTTTATTCGTGAAGAGAAACCTGGATTAAGAACACATCCACGGCTGGGGACCCCCGGGGAAAAATTGGGGAAAAGGAAACTTTGTTATAAAATTTCACAGGTTTGGGGGTTCTAGAAATCATAATTTGGACAGCGAAAGTTTTAGCAATTTACGTAGTTTTTCTCAAGAAGGTCAACTTTTATTTACGATTTGGAAATCTCAAGGGGCAACTTTCCTCTCACCCCAGAGGCTACGGCCATCAGTTGGAATTTGTTCGTCCTAAATTTAGTACCTTTACACAGTAGTACATAACGCACAACCTCACACATTGTCTAAATTCAAAAGAGCCGAGGATGCAAATGCTTGGCTTTTATCAACACGAAGGATGTGCATCAAATGTAGGTCTAATTGACGCGTTCTATGGTCAAATTCCACCTGTTTCTTCCTGTGTTTGAGGTAGCATACTTGAATAAAACATCCCAAATGGCGATTACAAGCCCAAACAACTGGGAAATCCCCGATTTGTAATATGTTAATAAGCCTATAAGCGCCTTATCAGAGAGCACTTCTATCAGCGTCTTCTGTGCGGTCGTTTTGCACCTGCTGATAGTAGCAGGTTTGGTAGAGAGTTGATAGCGCTATCAAGACTGTCACTATCAACGTTTCTGTGCGGCCACCCCTGGTCAGTGTCCATTCCCAGTTTAGGAATCCTTTATCTTCAACTTTTATGTGATGTATGAAACTTAAAAAGAAAAACGTTTTCGATGGGAAAACTTGATGCTTCAGTAACAGTGGAGGTAAACCTCTGAAGTAATTAAAAGAAATAGAAACTTACACTGTGTGCGAAACTTTTATTAAACCATTTTATAATAACATTTTGTACAGTTTACCCTCCGGATATGCATAATAAATATATTCTACTTTTCTCTGAATGAAAACTATGTACATACTTTCCTTTTCTCATCTGGTTTTAAGTAAGTACATAATTTTCTTTTTCGTTTCACGACTTTATACCCAAACGTTTCAGGTGTAATCTCTTCCGTAAAATTGCACAAAAGAATGGAATGTAAACTCGGTTGGGAAGAAGGAAGATTAAGGAACAAGAAATTACGGTTACGATTTACACTTGCAAGATAATGTCAATAATGAGGAATCTAAATCCGTAATGGAAACGTCCTTCATAAATATACAAATTACTAGATAGAAAAGACTGCTTTTGTGTTACAGCGGTTTCAGAAACGTAACATGCGCACTCAAAAAATGACTTGCTCAAATTTTCTTAGAATTTACTGCATAGGGTCACGAACCGGCATTTTATAAAGTATAACTTGATTTTAGTCAAAAAAAATACCCCCATTTGTTCATTTATTGAACCAAATGTAGTCAATTTGAAAAAAAATCTAGTACAGAAGATTCCGGTTCTTGCCCCTAATGACTAGATTGTATGTAGTGCAGAATCCAATGTCCCTGGGTGACATAAGCATATTTGAACATTTGGATGTGCGGGCACAATTTTTTACCAAAATCGCTTAGCCTTTTTAGAAACAGTATACCCGGAATTCTACAGATTCTGCCTGATGTTGGGGGCTTCCCGCCTCATACGCCTATGCTGCGTAAAGTTGAGCTTATCCAGAATTGAGTAGGGGGGGGGGGGGAGAGAACAATGTCCCCTGTCTCCTCCTACGCTTTATAATCCTTGCCCCTGTTTCATAAAGAGTTATGATCCACCTTAAGTTTGTTCTGCTATTAAATCGTCATGAAATCAAACTTATGATCGATCTTAACCCATTATGAAACAGGGCCAGGCCTGTAGTTCGTGCGTCTCTTGAGAAAATTTTAGTGTTTATTTGAAAGCATTTTAAATGAATCCAATAAAAGGTGGTGATTAAATATGGCTCACTTTACCTCCTAAAGTTTAAACGTGTGTCCTCGTTGACCCATTGTTTGATGATTGATTTTAACTCCACTTCTACCCTCTACTTTTCAGCGTGTAGATCGTGATGTTTCCAATAGGCCTACCCGATTGTCCCAGGACAATCCTCACCGGACAAATTCCTCTCAATAACGTGGGTGACCCCAAGGGTTCTAAAACAACTACAAGTATAAACCAACAGGGTAGGCAGATTGATTGAATGTATTGTGTGAGAATATATGAAGGACTGAGGGCAGCCCATTCGGCAGAATATATTCTTTTTTTCAGGCAAACATGATATATTCGCGCAAACTTGTAACATTTTCGGAAACAAATGCTTTGCCCCCTCCCCCTCTCTACCCAACTGAAAGTACCCTTGTACACGTGTGACACTACCTTACACTGTCTGAGGTACAGAACAGCATTCTCGACGAAGCCGAATGCTTATTAAATCCAAAACGAGATATCAATTATCACGGGGAAGCATAAGCGTATGTGACCATTTGGATTTAGGAGGCACACTGCTTTTTGCCCGAATCCCTAAGTCCTTTTAGAAATATTTTGCACGAATTTCTAGAGATTCTACCCGAATTTTAGGGTTTCTAAAACTTTTGGGGGCATAATTTTCCCTTACCCTACCTCATACGCCCATGTGGGGAAGGGGAGGGGTAAGATTAGCCATTTCGCAGAGTTTGCTTTATGTTACTTTTCTCATACATTTCGTAGCTTCCATTCACAAATTAACAGAGGAAAGCATCACTTACAAGCGTAATACTGGATTATACCGGTTCTGGTTAGTTGCCAAACATTTTAACTCGCTCTCATTACAGACCTATACGTTTACAACTGGATGAAAAACTAGTAAATAATTTGCAGGTGCCATGTATCGATCAGTTTTTCTCATTTCATTCATGAAGTAGGGCTGTAACTAATGAAGTCATTACGTCATTAACATGTTTTTCCTTTCATTATTTCCTACATCGAGTTTAATACTGTTTTCAGATTAATTCTAAGGATATAAAAGTCAGTCATTGTAAATTCCATAATGATATGCACTCGCACGATTAACTAATTGAAAGAATATAAAAATGAAAACGTGACAAAACAGAGCACGTGCGTGCTGACATGCATCTTAACATAAAAATTTCCACATGGTACATTTCGAACTTCACAGATAATTCAACACCGAAGATTCCTGCAGTAGTGTCTGGTCTGATGCATATTTTGCTACTGTGACTATTTCCGTGAAAGTAATTTTACACAAACAACGAAATAAAAGGAAATAGTAAAGAAAAGACCCCCGAAATAGTCCCGTAGCAAGTGCTGAGGGGGAGGGATGAGATAGCCTGTGGCGCAATGCCTTTTTAGGTGGCGAGATACATGAAATGCGTTATAGCAATTATCATTTTCAATTTTTTGGTGCCGAAATTTTTTAGGGAGTGCGCATCCCCCCCCCCCCTATCGGTCCCTTTAGCGTCGGGCTTGCCCCGGAACCGTAATAAGCGCCCACATACGATTACATGTCCTATAGCTAAATGTTCAAACAGTCAGAGGAAACTTGTTACAAGCCGTTCTCTGTCCCGAACGGTAAACAGTTTTTCGTTACTCATCAACTAATTTCATTCTGCCTACTGAATGCATGCCATCACCATGGGGATCTATTTGTTAGTATATTTCGTTACAATTAGGGACAAAGTTTTTTAGTCTGCTCAATTTAAGGTCTGCTTTTCACAAAAACAATATGTTTCTGCCGCAATAAATCAAGGTCACAGGCTATCCAAGTTTTATACATGAGTCCTAATTACGACTGCTCAAAAATTTTGTTCAAATAACTTAATTTTCTTCTGAGAGTTTTTCATCACTCTTCCATCACTTTGTAAAGTATTACATTTTGTGTGGATTTTCTTCTCCCAATTTGTAACAGACATCGTGTCCGACGTTCTCAACTTATACTAACCATAATAATTTTTGACTGCTCTGAGGGCAGATGATTCATCTGGAGCCTCAAGGGAATTTGTACAAAGGTGAGTGACACCTCGCACAAGCCTATACTTTGCCTAACTAAATGCGAAGTCATCGACTTCTCCTCAAAACGTCCTATATCAATTTAATAAAGTGTCTCTACCGTCTTGAGAACATTTACGGTCATTGAAGTAATTTCTTTGTAACGAAGACAATCTGAGTTTTCTACCGTTTTTGCTCCTTTGGTGATTTTTTTTTTTTTTTTTTTGCCGGGCGATGACTGATTGTTATATATCTTAAGGTAAATGCTCGTGACTAGATGCCGATTACAAGTGTCATTATTAATGTACATATCATTTACAGTTGCACTGAATTTGATCCATTGTAGCGAATACATGCATGACTTCTCTGACTTTGAGAGGGATAGACGAAAGAGTAAATCTCATTTTACCATCCCGGAATTGACAGATTGTGACACTATTCATTCTACAAGGCGTTCAAAAATTTGCACAGTCTGTGGAGACGGTATTTTGGATATTGAGAGTACCAACAATGTCTAACTAATTGAAAACTCTCGGGGAATAGTAAGCTAAGGGCAGCAGCCATCGGCATTAGTGAGGAGATGTTGACTTAAAAATGAAAGTCCGTACTGAGCCCTCTACTCCGTCTAAATTACAGCTATAATTACTTCCGTGTTACACACACTGCCGGGAAGTTCGCATTACTTGAACCTAGCGATCATTATGTTATTCTGAATACAGCTCTCTGTGTAGGCGTGTAAATTACATTGTTCAATAAACAATGAAATCAAACATACACTCTCTTCATCAAATTACATAATCACTTAAAGGTCAAATGCGAGTCAACTGCATTGTTATTAGACTGAATAAGGCAAAAGGGTGTAAAAGATAATCTTACATCTACAATATAATGCAGAGTTTACTTTTCATTGCACTGTTTATTCTCGGTTGCGCTCTCTTTGTTTTGGCGCCCTCTACAGCTTGGACTGCTGCCACAACAGCCATTACCGTGCCCTCCGCGTCCCCACTTTGTGCCGCCCTCGCCGCTCTTGCTGATGCTTTGGCTACGGCCTGGCAGACGTCTCTCTGCTGGAATGTCTGTGAACGACCGTTGACTGACTCAGGTTGCTCCGAAATGTGCTTGGCCATAGCTTCGGCTAGCACCACTGCAACGAATCCTGAAGCTATCTGTATGTGTACAAAACATATAGGAATCTTATTTACTTTTCCATTGAAAGGTGAACATAATTTAACATAGGACATGTAGGATCACAACATATGTAACGATTCTGGTAACCCAGAACACTGTTCTTTATAAATCTTTGAAAACTTAGCCTTATTAGTTGAGCACCTTGAGTTGGAGTCTGCTAAGTTCCTGCAGATATCTTCATTTCACGAGACAATAATGCCCAATAAAAAGTTTTAACGTCAAGAAATTTTGCCAAATTTAAGGGCTACATTGTCACGTTAAGTCCGAGTACATGCGTATCAACTTGCCATAGTAATTTCCTTATCCTTCTGCTAAGTTTTTCTAGTTTCATCTTCAACACTTTATTTCACTGAGTGCTGCCCCCATTACTCCCATTACAAAGCCATTTACATGACTTAAATATCACCTTTTATGCATGTTTGCCTCCACCACAATTTGCTTTAGCTACAACACAAGCTTTTCTTACGAAAGCAAATTGCTTGCAATGGTTCACCATATACCATTTTCCAAGTAGCAATTACAAAGAATTATGGAACTGAGTTTCGGTGTGCGTCATATTTGTCAATGGCATTTTGCTGTGGCCAAAAACGACGCATATTTCAACTACGTATCAAGGGCAAAACTCTTTTAGCAATACAAAAAATGCTAATCTTACATGAGGCCCTGAATATAATTCACAATTTAAGAATTATGAAAAAATAAAACATGTATGTACAATTAACGAACAAAAGTTAAATGAAAAGTCATACCAAAACTCTATCCCACAATCCTTTGTATTTGCTATTTGGAAAAGGATCTATTACTTTGAAAGGTTTACGTCAGGCTCCTACTGACATTTCAATGATAAATTTACGTCATGTAATCAGCGACGTCCCAATTGCTTTGTTACACACCTGACATGAACTAAAACTGTTCGATAAAGGCCTTTACCCTTTTACATTCTTTAATCTCCTCTTCTTCCGTAAATTTCCGATCGCCTGCGATGTTCCATTTCAATGACGACTTTTTTCGCACCATTTTCTTTTCCTTTCCCAAGCTTTGCTGACTTCCATTGGAAGAAGTGATCGGTGAGTTTGGTATTTCTGAGGACTGCGATGCTGTAGTCAGCGGAGGTGAAGATTCGGCGAATTGTTCTTGCGTGTTGTTTACCATCCACGCAGGCGTGAAGACGTCTTCAGCGAGATTTTGATTACTTGACGAGAGACGCGCTAGCCACGACAATACGTCCTCGTCTTCATTAGCTGAAATGAATTATAAAAGTACACGTTAACGCAATTTCATTTTATTGCTTTTTCAGTCTTACATATTAGGAATAATTGTAAATAGAACAAATTATGCGGGGAATAACTGCCAACTGGGAAGATGAGGGAGGAGGAGATAACTAGGCGAACCAGATTTGCCGTGACTTTCCCAGAAAGTGTATGAAAATTACATAATCTAAATAAACATTTTTGGAGTTACTATGGCGGTATGACGCTATGACTATTTTAAAAAAAAAGTCGATACGCGTACGAGCCAGGAAGCGAGGGGGCTTCGGCCCTTGGAGTTGAAGCTTAGACAATTTCTCTCGCAGATTATTGATTAAACTTGAGCAAGGATTCGGTCCCAAATAAAGGAAACAATCAGATTTTTCTCAGGCAAACCCCTCAGCCCAGGAAAATCACCCCGTACGCTTAGGGAAATAATCTCAGTATTGGTATGCATATGGGTTTTATTATATATGATCATGGTTACTCAGAACGATTTTTAGAAATGCAAATATTACATTGTTTCAATCAAATATATGGTAATGTTTAAGTTTATTTTACCTATGGTTGGAACGAGCAGTTTTAAGTCAATGGTGAAGTTGAACCTTCCAATAGTGAGTGAAAGTTGTCTCTCGTCATTGTGCAGGCTTTGGAGACACTGAAGTAGGGGAACTTCAGGCCAATCATCGTAATCGTCAGACTCAACGCTAAAGTATACTGGGCATGGAACAAGTACCATCTGAAGAAATGAAAATCGCCGGAAAACGTGTGAAGTTTGTGTAATGAACAATGGCAGAAGCAAAACATTCTCTTCACCATCTCCCAGAGGTATAGGCGTAGGAACTTGTTCTTTAGCCGGGAGGGTGGGGGCTAGACATTTCAGACCGCTTTTCTGTGGAAAGGGTCTAAAAAAGAGAGATATCACCCTCCTGTCTGGACCAAATCTGAAATATTGTCGCCTCCTAAGACGTACTTTGATGCTATATTTTGTGTACCTTTCATGTAGGTTACAAATCAGGGGTTTTTGCCATACTTGAGCCACGTACATTTTTTGATTGGAGTCTCACTCCCCAAACCAGAGCTCCGCTTTCTGCGCCTATGCCCACTGGGAATGTGCCACACCCACTTTCCTACATGCCAGCAGACAGAAGGGTTTCTTTTCTAACTTAAGTGAGATCACTTGGTAGAGTCAAGTGAAGACAAATGTGAACAAACTAGGTTCTTCAACAGCTAACTTCACAACCGTGCATATTTTGAACAAAGTTTAACAACGACCTAGGCCTACATGTTAACTTTCATTTGCCTATTCTAGCGGACCGTTCCAACAGGTATACCTTTTCTTGCGGACAGAAAATCTTCCTAGGAAAGATATACTAGTACGTCTTGAATCGAGAAATGTTTTAAAGATCAGAAATCAGGTTCCATGGCACCATCTCATTGAAATATCATGACCATCATTTTTACGTCAATCACTTTATTCTTGTCAATTCATCCTTTTCAACCATGGGCGTACGGACCAGGGGCTTTGGGAACTGTACCCCCTCACCATAGTTCGGGGAAAACCTAAACTCTTGGCAGATTTTGGAAAAAATCGGGCAATTTTCACAGGCAATAAAGGTTTTTCTCTGGCAAAAACAGTTAGCCTGAATAAAAAACTGTCCAGTACGACCTTTTCATCTTTGAAGAGACCTTATAGTCATTTCAAAGCTTTGTCCACCAGGGAATCAATTATACGTTCAAGACAACAGAATCTTTGCTAATGAATCTCAGTGACAATTAAAACAATGATTGGAATGCAACTTGGTTGATTTATACTTACAATGTCGAGAGTCCATGGAGGATTAATTATTATAAACTGTCACCTCTACGTTTGAAGTGTTTAGTTTTCAATTGTTGCTAGGATGAATCAACAATTATCTCTTGAGATTAGTGTACAAGTAGTGTAAGTAGCGAGTAACAAAGGATGGTACGAATTTAGGAATATCAAAGACAACGATGATATTTACGATGTTACAGGTTTCTAGCCAGGATTTCGTCCTGTGAGGGGGAGGGTCCGCCCACACTAACGGAATGGTGCCAGGGGAACCGCCAACAGCAAAGCCCTCTCTAATGGACGTCTTTCTTCAAAATGAGGATTGCAGGTTATGGGACAGGGAGTCAAATCGAAATATTTTGCAAGACACAGGTGATTTCTAGGCATTTTTTCACTCTTGAGTCTTGCGGTTTTAACCCCACCCCTCCCAGTGGCAACGCGCCTATAGGCGTTAGTATGTACTATGATGTGAATTTTACAGCAATGCTGAAAGGAAAGGAACCTTGTGGAAAAGTATGTTATTAGTAAGAAACTTTAAAGAATTTTGATATACTTTAGAAAGTGAAATGTTGGCACTGATGACAACGAAATCAATGCCGTACTCTAACTACTTACCAACACGGTGTGTCGTATCAAATGTAAACCTTCTTAACAAATATTTGACATAAAGATAAAGCAACGGTAACATAGAAAAAAAACTTTTTTTGACTCGACATGTTTAAAGTGATGTATCCCTACTGCTGTCTTGCTCATATGAGGCAATGCGAATAGAAGTTTTTAATTTTGCTGATTTTAATTAAAACCAAACAAATTGATCGGCATTAAGATAGTAAAATACCTTCCTTTTTGTATATAAAAACCAACAAAGAACCTTGATACCTCTTAAAAATAATTACATACTCCTGTGCCTACGTAATTGTAATGTACACTTATATGAAAAAGATCTTAAAGTAACTTAAAACATTACCTGTATGTGCCTTGCATATCTTTCTTGAGAAACATAGGGAGGGTATAGAGTATCCTAAAACATAATGTACACTGTAAAAACAGTGTTTAGGAACTAAACACTTTTCTAAACACTTTTTGCCCCTACTGTGGAAACACGTTTACACTCTAAACACGTTTAGGAATTAAACACATAATGTTTAGGAATTAAACACATAATGTTTAGGAATTAAACACATAATGTTTAGGAATTAAGCATGTGTGTTTAAGAATTTATACATGTTTCCAAAGTGGGGGCAAAAATTGTGTTTAATTCCTAAACACGTTTCTTAGAGTGTATAGTGCCTCGTCATGACCCCCATACTTGTAAACAGCAGTTTCATTTACAAATTACTTTATGTAGTAAAACTGATTATGTAACTAACCCTAAAGCTGATACCACATTGTTTATTAAGGAAGTGATGAATAATTATAAGAATGTTAGCCGTGGTGCTCCACATAGCTTCGGTAGCTTTTAGGTCCCCATCCTCGTCCGTAGGGATTCGGCTCGTTACGTCCAAGCAGTTCTCGTCTTCTGCAGCTTTGCCTAACTTTACTAGAACCTTTATGGAGTTTGAGAAAAAATGGAACATAAGGGTATTTATAGATCATAATAGTATACAATTTTGACAATTAAAGAAAAAAAGATGGCTTGTTGAAAATAATTAAGACTCTATTAAAGGGTAGCTATATTTGGGGGGGGGGGGATTTAAGTCATTTCCCCAAAATCGACGTCCTGTGCCACATAATTTTGAATCTGTCACATTAAAATTACATGCACAATCAAACCACCCTTGCATAATAAGTGAAACTCTTTGTCACTGAATAAGGGTCAAATCTGTGCTTTGGTTACAAGTTACATGATAGACGGAGATAGCATATCTTTTTCCTTGTCACTTAGTCCACCTGTGTGATTTATTTTAACACTCTGTCCAGATTAATCTAATGATGTTGCTATACTTATTGACGAAAATTTATGGTACTGCGTGACTCTCAGTAGTGTTTGGTTAATTTTGCTCGTACTCAAGTATTGATAAAGCATCTGGGTCTCCCAATTTGTTTAACAACTAAGAAACACATGTCGTTCAACCACACATATGTATATGCGGAAGGAAGTAAAAAAATGGGTGGCATTGAAATCATGAATCGATTATAAATCGATTCAAATTATTTTTCCTCATCTTAAAAACTTTCTTTTGTAAAAGATATTACAAAGACTTTATTAGACCCTTAATGACGAAGATTCTGGTCAACTTAATTAAGAATTACGCACAGTGACACACTTAAATATATGTCAACTTAACAATACACTAGAATGTATTGCGAATAGAGATATGAATATTTGCAGTTTGTAAAAAAGTTCATTGAATTGTTATGAAAAACGATAGTTAACATACATGCCCGAGTTTTAACAATAAGCCTCCTCTCCAGTGGAGTTTAAACCAGTTTTCAGGCACATTCATTCTACAGAAAGACAAAACGGCTGAAATAAGACCAGGAGGGGGTACTGGAAGGAATCGATAGCGCCAGCAAAGTTGAATATCTCCTTTAAATGGCTCTGGTGTCCAGTTTAATGTCTGTAGTTCCAAAAAGAAAAACAGAAACTGGTTAAAACCGTATGAGAGGATAGAGGCCTAAGTAAAGACGTTTTAAAGAAACATCGTTGTTCTGGTGGGAGAGAGTCGAATTTCGCCCACAAACAATTTTTGTTCATTATCTGTAGTGAAAATAATTCCTTGTTTGTTTGATAGTACACTCTACTGAAAGCAGAAAAGAGCTTTGAAAATCAATTCGAATTGATTCCCATGACAGATTTCTAAACTTGCATCGTCTTGAGTACTATTGATTCAACTGGATACGATGGCCCTGAAAAGGGATAAAGCTGGCATAAAAAATACAAGAAAAGCTTTCTTTTCTCCCATCTAATCTTTGTCCTTCCCATTTGAAGGATGAGCACCTAAATGATTCTGCAAGTAATAAGAGTTTTTGTATTTTAACTGTAACTACATTGCAGCTGTCATGTGTGCGAAGTGAGGGGTCTCTCTTCTAATGAAATATTGCGTGCACAGAGTAGTTTGTAGTACATGTAGCCTACACTGTTCGGCATCTAAACGCTGTGCCACCCCGCCCTTCCCAAATAGAAAAATCTTTGCCGTCTACTTATCTGTGAGTCTGTTCAGACTAAAGATCTTGATATACACCTGTTGATCAAAATAGTTACGATTCTTTTATAAGTATAGCTTGGAAACACAGTCAGTGTAAATAAGACAATCACTCTTTGCAAAGTCTTCAAGTGACCATCACCATCATTCTCACCACCGCCCCAGCAAATGAACAAATTTCCCCTGCCAAATATTGTTGGATATGGCAAAAACTTTACACCCTCCTGACATCATTAAAACTGTGTAGTGCCCTCATCAGAAAGGGGCGCCCCCAAGTTTGGTGATTACGAGGTACCACAAGAGTGATGTCCTAGCCCACCACAGATAGACATACCGCCGGCAAAGGGCTATAAATTTCGGCTTTCTAGCAAATCCCCACATCTATTCAGAAACGTAGAAAGCAGGGTTTTTTATCAAAAAAATTGAGTATGGTGTCTTAAACCAACAAAAGACAGCCTCTAAAGACAAAAAGAAAATCCCCCCCCCGCCCCGTGTTAACCCCACCCCCGTACAGAAGCACAGCATGCAGGATCTTTTAAATTTCTAGTTTTATTTGTCGGTCGGGGTCATTTACCAAAACGGACCATTATTACACTTCACTCTAAAAACAGTTGGGTAAACTTTTACCCAAGGTTGGGTCCGTATACCACCTCCTGAAAAGTTGGGTAAAAAACTGCCCAAAGTTGGTCAAAAGGATTCCCATGGTGGGTAAATTTTCCCCAAGTATAGGGTAATTTTTGACCAACTTGGGTAGTTTCTTACGCAACAGTTAGGAGGTGGCATACGGACCCCAACCTTGGGTAAAAGTTTATCCAATTGTTTTTAGAGTGTATCGAAGCGAACGCCACCACCAGTTGGTGTGTAGCCCACAAAAAATACTTTAATGCCCACTACGTTCCCAGAAACGACAATTTCCGATTGTAAGTCGCATCTTTAACGTTCAAATTAAGCGATTTCATGTTTTAGAAAATAAAAAAATTACACGTAGGGCTAAAATGACCCCATTAGAACTGCTCCGCAAACCAATGTAAGTTTCATAATGCTTTTTGGTTCCGCATGAATGCTTTATCGAAGGCCAGGGGTCCAGTTACCTTATGGCTGGATCCTGTTGGAGTTCAGGGACACTTCCCCGATGGGGGCCATAGACGATCCAAATAAAATAGACTTTAAAAATATTGTTTCAAGGACAAACACTTTAAATCACGTGGCCCTATATAACACGAGTACGCTACGAATGTTAACTTATAGTCACAATATTATTGCTATATCGTGCCTGGTCCCTGCATAGAGTAACGTTGCCCCTCTCCCACAAACTTTCAAAGTAAATTTTTATCACATCGATCTGTGTAAATTTCTGAGAATTTAAAAGAAAGATTTTTTAGATAGAATACTTAAAGTGAAAAGTGCAATTTCCGGCAATGTGGGAAGCATTCCAGAATTTTATTCTCGATATGATGGTGGCGCACTGCTTTTCCTGTTGCTCCTGCTGAAAAAAGACGAGTTGGGAAACTTAGATGTACAATGCATGCTGGGAAGGAAAGTGTAGCAGAACAGATACTGCATGTGCAAGACAGATATTTTGTTTTAGTCAAGCAAAATTTTTGAGTTTAAATCTATGGTTTTCTAGACATCCGTCATAGGTCAAAGAGAATTTTCTTTAGTGGAAAAGTTCTCTTTGAAGTTAATCTCCTTATCTTGGACCGAAAAGGTTGGACAGAATGACGGTAAAATGTGGAAGACAAAAACAACAGTCGCTCGAAGCCTTCGTATCTGTGCGAAAATGTCCGTGGACTTGATCTGTGGTACTACATGGTACAGTAAAATCTAATTTCCCAACTCGTCTATTTCTGCGTAGATGAAGATGTACTTCTCGTTTTCGGGAAAAGACTGCCAGAATAACTCAGTGTATTATTGCCTTAATTATAGTCAGCAGATCAGAGTGCAAACCGTGGCAAGTGCGAACGAAACGTCCCGAAACTTTTCAGCAAATATTTTTTCCATGATAAAAGTTGCCGCACTTCTAACTCCTAAAACATGTGATTGGCAAGAAGGCCAGTCTGAATTTACAGTGCCCGATAATCCTCGAAAGCTTTTATTTTCACCATAAAGTGTCTTCCCAAAAGTTGGGAAAGGCGAGAAGAAGTATTCTGCTTCACCTTCGATCATGTCAATGATGCTGTGTTTGCAAGTCACTCCTATTCCGAATTGGCCCTATAAAATCCTTAGCGCTGAATAACGCGAAAACACTCTATATCACTCTATTATAGGCATGTCACTTTGAATGAAAGTGCTCGGAGCACACAAAAATGTTTTTAATTTGCTAAGGATTTGGGACAATTTTTTGCTACTTTCGGAAAACTTTAGGCCTCTGATAACAAACTATTAAAATAAATCCAACACTCACTCGACAGGACACCTCACCCAGTATATACCCTACAGAAATCAATGGCTTAAGTGACGCATAGGATCCTTTTAATTCGAAATTCGATAAGGACAGGCCTCCAGCCCCTCCCCTCCCCATCCGAGACTGACTGCAGGGGAGACTAACAGTAAAGAAAGAGTACTCACCTCAGAAAAGTCGTAAAATCTCCTTAGTATTATGTTATGCCTGTTAGCCTTGACACGTTTGATAAGTTTCCTTCCTGCCCCTTTTCTTTCTCATTTTTAAATCAAAGTCACCTTAAACCGAAAATTTAGCCATTAATCACAGTGACACGACATGCTTTTAGACAAAATTCTTTCCTCATTCCCGCTTTTGACTGCTATAATAAATTTCAAATCCCTTGACTTAATGGCAGGCCTATCCCTTAGGCCATCCCTTATGCATTCATTGATCTGTTAATTAGAAAGAAAAAACAGCCTCTCGTAGGCTATTGTGAGTTCTTACTGCATAAAAACAGATTAGTTTTGTTCAGTTGTAGGTTATGCAAAGCAACGCAACGCTGCGAAAAGTTACCACAAGCTCTAAAATGAATGCATCTAAAATCCCTGATGCAATTAAAGTCAGGGTATGTGAAAGGAACTATTTGTAAAATAAGAAAATGCGACCTTGCCCTTACATCTATTAACTTAACAGAGTACGTAATCTCACTTATATCAATTTCTTGGATACTTTTAGCATGTAAATTATACACGGTCAAGTTATTGGTTTTATGTTCTATTTATAGACTTTGCTGTTTAAAGGTAGTAGTGAAGGCTTAACCAATCATCGGAGACAGGTGTTGGGAGCCGCCAATATTATAGTCATGGAAAACACATTGGATGGACAAGGAAAAAACAAGAAACAAGAGGACAGTCCTAGCATATATGTCATTCAACGTGATAACATTCACAAATATCGACCATATCACCAATGAACGTAATAAATATGGAAACATTGCTATACCCTTGACCTATGACCTTTGACTTTTGCCTCTGGGGGTATACGACAATTTTCAAAATTGGCATACCTCTCCATCAAGTTGGAAGAAAATTGATCCACCTGACTAATAGTAGTTTTTGACACAAAAAAGTACATTTGACCTTCTTTCACGTGACCTTTGACCTCTTTTGCATTGGCAGCCACATATGTTAGTACAACTAGGCAGCCCCATCATATGTGTGAAGATTATGTAAGCGCAATATTTTCTCTTGAAATAATAGCCCAAAACCAATTTATACACAATTTGCCATGTGACTTCTGACCTTTAAAGTTTACTTCCGAAGGGTCGACGAGACAATTTCTCACCCCGGGGTACGTACCTTCCCACCAAGGTTGAAGAGAATCTTTCCAACCAACAACAAGATTTCATAACACAACATTACGCTTTAAAATATACGTGCTTTACCTTTCATCACGTGATATTTGACCTCAGTTGCCATGGTAACCACATATGTCAGTACACCCAGGCATCCCCATGATATGTGCCAAGTTTCAAGTCAGTACAATGTTAAATCTGGGAATTACAGCCAAAAAATGCTTTGCACACATATTCACGTTTGACCTCTGACCTTTGCCCGGGTGTCTGCGAGACACCATTTCGAAGCCTGGGGGCACCGTACCTTTCGGTGACAAGTAGCAGTTTATGAAACAAATAATGCACATTTGACCTTCTAACCTCTGATCTCGGCTGCTATGGCAACCACATATATTAGTCAAACAAGGCGTCTCCATCTCACGTGTGACGTTTTATGTCAGTGCATATCAGTGAATTTACTTTCACCCAATTGAAAACAAAACCAGTGCTTTGTAACGTATGTCGACCGAGGCATGAACCCCAAGATACTGGGTAAGCTTTTTAAGAAGTACATAGAATAGCTCCATTTACAAAACATCTGAAGCAGATCCGACATCGGTCTAAGCTGTAAAAACATGGGATACCGGACCTGTAGATGCTGGCAATTTCGGGTGAGCCTTGTTCAGGCGTGGATCCTGAGGGGGTTATCCCGGTTCCAGCTCTCCTTTTTCGGTTCCACTTTCTTGTTTTTTTTTTTTTTTTGAGACGGTCCCACAGCTGCAGTACAATATGTATGGTTGTTTTGATTGCCAGATGCCCGAAAATACCATGTAAGTGTATATATAAATGTCAAGTTTCTACATACACTCTCCCCCCCCCCCCCTCCCATCGAGGCTTGACGCTCGTAGGTGCTTACTTTGCCCTCATGGAGCAATCCCCTCCTCCTTTTGTGAAATCCTGGATCCGCCCCTGAAATGACAATAATACTATAAAAGGGGGGCTCGTGCACTTTCTCAATTCACGGATCCATTTTGGCGTAAGTAAACGTGTCGTTCAGTCTTCCTCAAAGCAAGAAATTGGTGTAAATCCGTACAACTATAGAGCGTTACTCCATTAGCTTAAGTAGCTCCATGGCGTAACTTACACACATCTAGTCATCAACTTAGAATATACTGTTTACTAGATACGCTACGAAGATCTCCGTTATCAGAATCGGATTTTCGACCCGTTCAATTATACTTAGAGTCGAATTTATCCCCAAGGAATTACCTAGTTTTTCGTACGAAGCTAAGATTAGTTTGAGGCCTAGTATATGATCCCAGATCTTTGTATGGGAAGTAATCCTGCACTGAAGTTATTAAGCTTCGTACCAGTGGCACTCTGAATTCTAACCAACTTGAAGGACGAAATTTTTCATTTATATTTGTTCGCTTGGCTAGGACTGAACTAAAGGCAAGCTTTTAAAGAGGCGCAAAAATATTGACCAGACTGAAATTGGTTTAAATTAGACAATTCTGTAAGTCTGCTTTGCACGACGTCACCACGTCAGTAGGCCTATTGTAAGCATCGTTTTAGGTCTGTGAAAGATCTGTGACGCCACTATGTAATACGATGTCATTAACGTCGTATCAAAAATTACGAATATTGATGAGGTAATACATAAAAGCGGTTATACTACGCACAGTGACCGCCGTTAATAAATAGACCTTATGCACTGACGTCACGCGACGTCATTTTGGCGGCAAAACAATGAAGCACATTGCACGCAAGCAGTACACTTCGCACGCGCGTGTAGTAGACTACGTGCGTATGCGATTGGTTGACAAGTCAGCTGTCTGCATTTGTTGGCGTAACTTGCAATGACACGCGCTTGCTACCAGACGAGGGAGTACATTCTGCTGTGTGACGTCATATGCATAAGGTCTATAGAATTAACTTTGTGAAACACATTGAAAATCCGCCACCACGAGATTCACCTCGGAAGTCAAATTTTACCGTTTATCCCCAAAACGCATACATTCAAGGCTATTTGCAACCATAAAATTGTTTTTAGCGAACTAGACGTTTCATTTCCCATACATGATGTTTGGTTGTATATTTTGAACTTGTAAGTTGATAATTCCGTGACTTTCTCAATTCAACTATGGGGCAATCATTTTTCAACGTGTAAATAACATTGTCTGTCTCTGGTTCGAGTGACTAGTTGTAAAGCTTGACGTGGCACTCAATGCAGTCATAGCATATCGAGCATATAGTGTACATAGCATATAGTGTACATACTGTAAATATAGCAAGTTGACTCCACCCCGGACCCCTCGTAGCAGGTGGACCCCGCCCCGGACCCCTCGTGGCCCCTTGGGGCAGTTTGTGATGATTGCTTGGTCTGGTGTTTTGGTTTTTTGGTTGTTTTTGGGTGGTGGTTTGGTCTGGTGTTGTCTTTCGTTGGCGGTATGTAGTAATATTGGTTTAGGGTGGCCGGGGGGAGGTTGGTTTGTGGGGCATTGGGTTGTCAGTGTGTGTGAGGTTCTATTGTTGTAATGAACATAATTTTCTGTTTTGATTTGGTGGTGTGTGGATAGTTTTGCCTTTATGTTCCTGTCCGATCCGGTTTGAGTTTTTGTTTTTTGTTTGTATGTGCCGTTTCGATGCACTTAAAAAGCATAGCATATCGAGCCTGGCGCAGGAGTATCCGTGATCCGTGATCACGACGGGGGAGCTCCAAAGTGGGACCTGTTCTATTCAGCCAGTCTAGAATGGGACCACTGTCGGGTGGTGTCAGTTAAGTCAAAGTTTGTCCCTTGGGGACGTTGTTACTCCTTCGGGGAGCAGAACTCCTTCGGGAGTATTGTTTGGTTTTCGGCCCTGGCTCTTCGCCAGAGAGTTGAAAGGACTTTTGGAAAAAAGCGTATCGAGCAGGTTAATAAGAGGCCCGGGGCTAACGAGAGAGGGGGGGTGGTGAATAACATTTGCAACAAAAATACCACGTTATTGAATGTACTGACAAATTTAATGGGGATAAAAGGAGGGTCCCCTGTCTTCGCCCTTCGGCTATTCTAGTTCATGTAATTCCTCATTACACTATGAAAGTTACCCAGCCAATATGTCACTGTCACATACACATGATGCCCGATATTGCGCATTCCAAGTCATAGGCTGCAACCGGAGGTTGAACAGATCTTGTTGACCCATGAAAACTTTATTTAAATGGTGAAAGAGGTATTTTACCGTTGTAAATGGAATTTTGAGGGTACGCAGAACTGAACGTAGTAAACAGTCACAAGTGATTGTCTTCAATATCACTTCCCATTCAAGTTTAGGGTAGAAAAACACCGTAGCTGCAGAATACTCACCGGTCCTTCCTCGCTCATAAGATTCAGGAAGGGCATATGGTAAATTTGATGAGATGAAAGACCAGGGAACTTGGGACTGACGAGGTTGTCAAATGTAGTAGAGGATGCTAAGGTACTCTCCCGTACTAAGTAGCACGACTGTTTAAGGAATTCAATCATTTTTCTGACCTGATCTTCTTCTACCTTTATATCCTGTGGTGAAAAATAGGTAGAGTTAATAGGGCACTGTGAGCTTGCCTTAAAGGGACAATATGAAGAAATAATTCCTCCCCCCCCCCCACCCGCCGAGGCAGTAATAGTTTTTTCACTCATTCGATGTTATGCAAGGAGATAGTTGCCCGATTTTTTCAGTCTCTTAAGAGCCCTAGTATTCGTCTGGGTAATTGTGGGGAGGTGAATAAAGCAAAACGACTTTGACAAGTTTAATTGATGGCTCAAGTTAGGTTGGAAAGTGACTACTTGTATCATTGTATGATACCATGGAGATAACTTTGAAAAGGTGTTTCTTGTCAGGAACAGATGTCTTATGCAAGTTTACTGAACTAAATCTTGCACAAAGCCACTTCAATCCGCTATTATAAGGTTGCTTGGAGGAAGAAGCACAAGGTGACTGGTTGAGGCAACTGCTTCATGATATTTCAAATTCAAGATTAAAGATCATCTTGGCAGCAAGCTTGGCCTTGGTATCAACATTCTGTAAAAAAGTAGGTACCGTTTAGAGAATAAACCTCCTGATACTCCTTTATGAGGAATAATCTCATTTAAATTGACTAAACAACTGTGACTTGCACTTACCTCATACTATCCTTTCATGATCATGAATTACTACGCCTAATATTGGACAGTGCAAAACATATTAATCATTTTTTATGGGGGTAAGTTAACAAGGAAAGAGAACATTTACCTTTTTGTCGTTACTTTGCATCTCATTTTTCTCGGGAAAAGGTGTTACGTCCATAAGACAAGGAAGCTCTTATCAGCTGGAGGCTGAATCTTTCAGAGAGGGGTCAAAGTGAAGGGGTACCTCTTTACTTGGAAGATGTTTGAGTATTTCAGTGTCCTTAGATGCAATTATATGCGCCATTTAATAGTTTTGGAAAAAAATATTTGGAAAAAGTTTGATATTTTATTGAAAAAGTTTGATAAATTTCACAGAGAGGAGAAATGAGAGGTTTTGATCTTTAAAAATCGGGAAGCTAAAGCCTACTTTTAGTCCCTCATATTTTTACGGGGGCTTTAGCCCCCGTAAAAATATGAGGGACTACCGTTATGGTTTGAACCCGTAGTCAATGGGGTAAGGGTGGCGCTCCTAGAAATATTTTCGACCCCTAGAAAATGAAAAAGTTACTATTAGTCTAATGCACTTTAACATATATCACTCTGCCCCTTACATATGTCACCTCCCCGGAAGCTATATCTTTCCCCCTTCAGTACCTTGTCTGGCTATGATTCCGCTATAGTTACGTCAGAAGTAACATTAACGTACCACAACTGATGCCCGCCGACATCACTTCAGTTCTCACTCATGCGTTTTCTCCCCATACCGGTATCAATTGTCCATGTAAAGTACTGAACAAAACAGGGTAATTTCAAGTATTACAAAGTACTGTAAATTCTCTAGACTCTTTTATTCATCACAAATACGAGCTTTTTGATCTTTGGGAATTTTTCGGTGCAAAATTCGTTCCCGGGACACTAGCCTGTTTCCAATGGGTAAGCAGCGGAGACAGTCGCGATGTAAATGGGCTTCGTCCCAGGCAAAAATTAAGTCAGACTTCTTCAGCTAATACTACCTAATATCCCTAACCAGTGACGCCGGCACGAGGGGTATGGGGCGCGTGCCCCCATTCTACTTTCGATTTTTTCGAATTTTCTTAAAATGAACCTAATAATCCTTTAAGCAATAGATATCTGTAGGGGGGAGAGTGATGTGTATTTTCGACTGGGTAATGGATCTACTTCAATCTTCTTCTATCAAAATATCATTTAATTCTGGAAGTAGAACATTTTGATAAGTACAGAGTGAGATTAGAGAAATGTGACTTCACTATCGGAGTTTAAAATCTGCTGTGATATGCATTACCTGTGAAGTGTATATCTGCTGTGATATATCAGGGAGTTGTTATTTATTAAATAATAACTCCCAACTCCCTGGATATATGTTACCTCTGAAGTGCGGTGAGTTGAAAGTAATTAGAAACAGTCTCCATGTAAAGCCTGGTTTGAGACGTCAAAGTTAATTTCGTTCTGAAATTATTTCCATCAACCCAATATTTTCTCATCAAATTAATTTCTTGACCGAAAAGGCTTACTGACCGTTCACCGATAGTTTACTTAAAACTAGATCGCCGTTACCATGGCGACAAACACCTGCTTCAAACTGAGAAGACAATCGAGAACTAATTATGTTTTAGATATGTTCTTGCTTGTATCAGCGGGAACCCTACTTGTGGTCATTAGCAATTTGTCCCGAAAGAGTTGTGGATTCGTTCATCACCGCCCCGTCTTGTAACATTGCGTAGTTACGTGTACTTCGCCATTAGTATATAGCATCATTGAACGAAGAAGGAATGCATTAACCCAAATTTGCTAACACACTTCTTACACCTGTAAAGATTGAGTTAATGTAAATGCAAAACGACTGTCAGACTTAAAAGCCCTGTAATGCATAGAATTAATGTGTTAAATATGCCGTTGTTGAAATTTTGAAGAACTATATATGACTTTGTTATTGCATATTTATTGAACCAATCTAAAGAAAACACGCGATGGTCTTAGCCTTAACTCCATGGTAGGAAGTGACTTTCGCTTTGAAAAGTTATCCTGCGCTAACGCGTTGTAAATATTAGGTTATGTTATGCTACTAGATCATAGAGGTTCAAAATTGCATTTTAACTTGAAGAGTAATTTTTCAATAACAGTCGTTTGAATAGTATAGCCTACAGACAAAGTATCTGCGACTTCTTACTACCATAACTTAGTAGGCCAAATAAATCTGAATTTTTTGGCCATTACAGTGACTCAACATTTTCTAAAGCGTCAGTAGTACCGCCATGTATTAATTTGCATATTTTGCTCAATTCTTTTTCATTTTACCCTTTCCTGTTTCAACCAATCCCATCGCTTTCTACCCTACTACCTAGTTTCATTATATATATGCAAAATACATAAACAATTGACACCTACAAAGAAAATATTATCTCCTCTAACCGTTAATATCTTCCAAGTTTATGTTCGGGGGATTCGCACAGAAATATGGGCAATATTAAAGTCTCTTTCGATGAAATGAACATTTTTCAGAAGTATGCATGCTTGAAAAATGAATCGTTGTACTTGGCTACATAAACATCACCGCTAAAATGCCCAAGGGATCTTAAAAAAAAGTTGGAAAACGTAATGTGACAAACATTCAAAGGTTGAGGGGTTCGCTTGTATCATTTTTTCTTTGTTCTATGTGACTTGAAGTCTTCCGGGAAATACTTAGAGCCGTTGTCAGACTGAAAAATTGCACCATCCATCCGCAATAAAGTAGCTCACTCATTATTACCATGGCAACGTAATTATTCATCTCGTTATATAGACATCGAAACATATTGAGGTTCCTCAGGCTCGCAGTTACGGGAATATTTCCATGCTGTAAGCTCCTCTTCTGATAATACCAAGAAAGCACAGGCTGTATAATCAATACTGTTCCCTACGTTTAGTTACTATATTTGCATAAAATTCGCCTAGGTAAAATCTTCCTAAAATGACTCGAAAAGACACAATATAAGAATAAAAGAAGATTATCTTAATTCTAAAGAATAAAATTCTTCTGTTACGGTATGAAAGATAATCCTACACTAAAAGACGTCTAATGGAATGAAACTCTGTTTCCGTTCTCGCGTCAAAAGGTTGGCTTCTTTTGTAGTCTTGTTTCTGATTAAATAGTTATTAAATGTAAAATCGACAATTTGTCTTCAGAAATAATAAGGCGTCGCGGTGTTTCTGTATATTTGCTGACGTCACGACTAATTCATCGTGAAAATTAGATACTTTATGCTTTACAGGACTGTGTTTGGACAAGGGTTCTTCATCAGAATGGAATTTGAAAGGAACCGATCTGATCATAATATGCTACTATTGCGCAGACGAAAGTCTACATTTAGTTATTATCGTTTAAATTCAGAAAATTACTTTATTGCTACAGGTTTTAAAAAGAAAGTCGTCACACCAGTAACTTATGCGAAAGAGTTCTAATTCAGCCGTACAGGATAAAGTAACCTATCCCTATTGCATAGGATTATATGTGAAAACAAGTTACCAGAGGGAAGGAAGAGGTTTTCCCTGAAATTTTCCCTTATTATGAGACAATCATAACATGACCTGTCCTTTCAATGAAAAATGACATTTTTGGCCCTGATATAGATATTTTATCCTAAGGAGTGATGCCACCCCTCCCCCACCCTCTGGCTAATGCCTCATACTCCGAAAGCCTTTTGAAAGGTTTACCCCTGTCCAGAAAATTCTAATACTTGCTTTCCACTCTCAACTTTTTACTCATCGTCTTTTTCCTCTATAAAGATTTAATGTAGGTTGAAAACATGGAAGAGGGCAGGCTTATGACGTGAAAAATGTAGGTCGGGAAGTTGTCAGGTCATGCCTGAACTATACTACGGACTGACAGACCGACAACAACTGATAAATATAACTTTACGGTGCTTAGGGTGTAAAACTCTGCAAGAATCTCTGTAAGGTACTATGCTCTTCAATTAAAGAGGCTGTTGAACGTCCTGGGTAGGACGTTAAACTGCATCCGGTTGTGGAGCTTGGGGATAATGAGGTTACCCTTTGCCACAACTGCCTCCGGGGCACCCTTGGGCAAGATGCACCTGTATTTGCCCCGGTGCTTTTTAAGTGCTGTTGCCTTTGGGCATAGTGTTGCCTTCGGGTGTAGTGTTGCCTTCGGGCGTAGTGTTGCATTCGGGGCGTAGTGTTGCCTTTGGGGCGTAGTGTTGCCTTTGGGGCGTAGTCGGTGTTGCCTTCGGGCGTGGTGTTACCTTCGGGCGTAATGTTGCCTTCGGGCGTGTTGTTGCCGTGGGGTGTAGAGTTGCCTTCGGGCGTGGTGTTGTTTCCTTTGGGCGTGTGGGTGGTATGTGGTTGTGGGGAGTTGTTTTGGGGTTGGCTGCAGTGGCAGTTGCTGGAGTTCAGTAGTAACAAAGACTCTTTTGTTCCCTGTTGCACGGTATGTATAGTTTGTTTAGCATTTGTGTTTGTGGCCCGTCATGGTTTTGTTTGGGTTTGGGATTCTTCTTTGGTTTGCCAGTGCCTGTTTCTACGTTGTTAAAAAGCTCAATTAAAGGGGCTGTTGAACCGCCCCAAACATATGTCTATGTCTAAATACAATTGGCGACTTCACTTTTTTATTCGATTTTTTTCTCTGCAATTCTTATAAAATTACACTAAGAATATCGATTAAACACATTAGCTTTTATGCTCATTTGATAATAAAAAGAGGAATTATAAACAAAATGAAATACTTTATCAAAGAGCCTTAGCCAAGGAACCAACATCTCTCCCAAACATCATAATCCATATTTGCAATAAAAATGTACTCCCACAATCTGAAATACTTCCCCATAAAAGTTTGACAACCGGCCACTGAAGGGACAATATCTTGCCCTTTGCAACAGAAATATAATTTTTAACTATGATAACAATTAGATTCAGAATCCGAGCAAAGTCACCTCCGAATAAAGCAATCTTGGGGTTTAAAAGCTTTACTTCACTTTGATTGACATTAATTCAAACAGTAGCTTTACTCTATTTGGTCAATGACTCGCGCAGTCAGTTTTGTTCCTAAGTTCACACAAAGTTGTGTGTAAATATGACCTTGAGCAATTTAAACTCAGTGCAGACTGCTGTGGCTTTGTCTGGAGGTGCACTACACACATGTGTTTCATTTAAATTGAAGGGGAGGTTAGAAGGAAAATAAGTGGAGAATTTTTGCTATCTGAGATGAGATTCCTGAACTTTCAATCGAACCTCAGATAATGATAAGATTACGTTCCGTAATTATTTTCAAACTAATATTTAAACACCTTCTACATTTATCGTAATTTCGTGTTATGATGAAATCGAAATCATGGAGCTCGTTAACCGTATAATCGCTCTCAACATTATAGCATCGTTAATGAATCATATAAATCTAACTTCGGCTTTTGCTCGCTATTTTTTCTATAGACCCTTTATTCGCTTTCAAAACAGCATTGAAAAGGGTGCAAGAACCTACCCCACATAACTTCGTCCATGAGTTTTGCTACCCTGTACACATGAACAGGATTGCACGCTGTTGAAGTATTCGGTAAGAGTCGGTATTAAACAAAAATCTACAAATTAGTCCCTAAAATTTGCTCCCTAGAAACAAATTTTATTTTCCATCAATTTTTCAAGCGCAAGTGAAAGCCCCTTTATCATTTACTCCTTATGGTAAGCTCGTCTTTTTCGTCTTCGTTTGTGAGTGTCTGTGTGTGAGTGTTTTTTTTTTTTTTTTTTTTTTACAAAGAGGCAGAAAGGGAGTTGTTACTCCCCCGGCTTTCTGACTACGTCCCTATTTCTCCAGAGAGATTAGTTTATTTATGAGACGGGATCTGGACATCACCTAGTGGCAACTCCTTGATCCTACTTGAATATACATCTATAGGTCTGTCCAAAAGATAAGTACATTCCCTTTAAGACTTTATTGTATTCAAATGATATTAACGGAACAAGCGAAAAAACGAGGTGACGCTATTACTCCAGAAAGGTTGGAAAAATCACCTGCCACATTAATGGGAAGACACTTTCTCTGATGGAACCTCGGAGTGCGATTTCTTCCAAAGCTTTCACCAGCAGACCAGGGGATGGTTTCCCCACCGAGCCGTTTTTCGGCCAAAATCGTTTCGCCTCAAATCTGAAAGCTTTGTTTGGGTTGTCGACATGGATGGCATTAATAGCGTGTAGCAATGTCGGTGGATCAAGACAAAGAAGAGTTGAGTACAAACTTGATTTGTGTCCGAATGGAATTGTTTGTACAACACCCTACAGGAAATAAATAAAAATGATAATAATGATAACAAGCGCAACAATGTTGCCGAAGCTCAGCTTTTCCTGTTGACCTAAAAGTCTGCAGTCAATATTTTGGATGGGTCTGTAACTCATGTTGATCATACGTATGCTAGAAAACAAAGAGATAAATATAAATGCAATGAAATATGTATTGAACTCCTGAAGTCTCTGAAAGACTAAATCTGGTACACAAAGTTAACTTTATATACTGCACAGATGTTAGTATACAAATAATGCATGTTTATGAGTGTGCTGCTTTGTAGACCTCATTTGTTTTCCATAATTAGACCCAGATAGTAACTTCCGACAAAGAAATTTTACAAAT
This sequence comes from Holothuria leucospilota, assembly GCA_029531755.1. Lineage (NCBI taxonomy): Eukaryota > Metazoa > Echinodermata > Holothuroidea > Aspidochirotida > Holothuriidae > Holothuria > Holothuria leucospilota. Next base: position 11,426,848 of record CM055962.1, on the reverse strand, counting down.
GGTTAAAGGTCTTAAAAGCGATATTTTGCCCCAGAGATATTCCTTGAACTTGTCCAGGGACAGAAGTTCAAATGAGTGTTGCCACTATGATTTGGAAAAACCAAAACTGCTCAATTGCTCAATATAAAGGGATAATTTCTAAATTAAATTCTTTACGCGCCTCGAATTCTGAGTACTCTTTACAGTCTTTAGTCCCGTTTTCCCCTACAAAATTATTTTACTGCATAACATTTTTATGATTGGGATCTACCAGGTATGTAAATCATCGATCGCTTTTAGGATCCGTGAATGTGTCGCAACAGGCCGGAGGGTAACTACAGTTCGTAGAGAGCGTTGGGAAAATATGCACACTTATACTAAGTCTAAGGCTATTGAAATATTATCCCCAATGGCTTCCCCTTAACAACTTGGTGGGGCCTTCGGCAACGGAGAACAAGACTGGGGCGGTTTCTGCAGTGTCGACGCCCATGTGACTGCACCAGGCTTGTAGCCTGACAAGTTACTGAATGGGGGCGAAATGGCTTCCAGGGGCTAAAAAAATTTTAAGGGGGCCAAATGTATACAAATGCCATTAAGCCAGTGGCAACTTGAAAACTTGCTAGGGGGCGAACAAATTTCAAAGAGGGATTCGCCCCCTTGGCCCGCTTGACTAGAAGCCTGAGCTGCACAATTCCTGCAGGCTCCGAGACTGACTTATGGCACACGCCTTCAAAAAGCACGTTTTCCTTTTCAAACCGAAAATTGTTTTTGGAATGTTAGCACAACCGTTACCATATGAAGCTTTGTATTTTCAATCAACGTGCTATGTTCTTTGTTTAAAAGAAAGGGGTGGGTTCCTCTTTCCTCGTACGACATTTCCTAGACAACATTCACCCTAGTAACTTGAAATAGTGTACCCCAAGCCGGTATCCCAATTCACGAGTAGCTTCTTTCCTTCATGCGACAATATAAACTAATTTGCTGTTAAGGAGGATAAGTCATTTGTTTACCTTTCATACTAAATATTTTTTGTCCAGAAATGTTAAGAAGAATGTTTGTAAAGGAGATACAAGAAAATTTGAAAGATTAAGGTAATGTTTACAAATAACTTGAAACTTGAGGCGACTGGATATATTCTCTTTAAACTTTAAGCCAAACTCCTAAAACCATTCAGACATAAGGCTAAGTTGAATACTTGTTTTTGCCGCCTAGCTTATACCACTAGCCTATGTTTCGCACAAGGCCACATATTCGCAAGAACTTGCATAACTTTCAAACGTCCGGTATTTCTTTTCGAGTAGGCCTAACCATGATCCAATCAATTTAGCTAGTCTATTATTAAAACGCCTGAATGAGATCAGCACCACATGTTCCTGACGTAACGCCTCCTTTAGTAGGCTGTACGGTATATTCCTTATTCATGTCATATCCCTGGTTTGGAAAGCAAAGAGCTGAGCAAACATAGTCTGACATAGTGGGGTAGCCCACGTACGGTATTCAAAAGTCGATACACTGCACTTTGCGTAAACACTTCCACACGATTAAGCACGGAGACGTCCTGTACATTTATATATGTTCAGTATACGTTTGTACTTGTTTCGTTGCACATTCTCTCAAATGATAACAACTGGGATTCTCGACGTATTCCCGAACATGGGGACTTCGCCAGAATTTGTTTCAAAAAGTGATGTTTTCATGCCTTTAATGATTGCAGAAACGAAAAAAAATTTAACTTTTGTCCAGCACAAATTAAACTATCTTTATGAAACATATTATCAAGATTGGTGCAAAACTGAAAGACAAGTAGGGAATTTTACGTTTTCAAACAAAGCCTCCTCCCGAGGTCAAATAGCGGCCAAATTAATCGAAAAGAGTCGCAGCATACAGATACTACTTTTGCTAACATCTCTACTGAATTTCAGCCAAATCTAACGAAAAACAGCGAAATGTCAGGCACTTAAACGCAAATGTTATGGTGACAGACGTTTGCCGTGACGTAGAAGTTTTGCCGTGCACGACAGCAATAGCTCAGCTGAAAGCTTTCAGTTGAGCTAAAAAGTAAAAGATCCTTGTTGCATTTTCAGACAAATATTTAAATTTAATGTGAGAAGTTAAAATCATGATAAGTCTCGGAAAAAGTTGTCTAAAATTTTCAGTTTGAAAGCAAAAACTGCGTGGTGTCTCTAAGAGTTATGACATAAGTCATCACGACGAATTGCCTACTTCTAAGAAGAGACCTTATCGTTGACGTCACGCCGCGACTTCCTTTGTAGGGTAAACAATGAAGACATTGCACATGCACGTGCACGGCACGCACGACGTAGACTTTGCACTCGCACGTAGTTGATTTACGCGCGTATCCGACTTGGTATACAAATCAGCTGTCTGCGTCTGCGTTTGTTGGTGTAAGTTGCAATGATACGTGCTTGCCCTCTATTGGAGGCACACTTTCTGTTCTGTGACGTCATGTGAATAAGGCCTATGGTCAGCTGTTATTTTCCTAGTTTTGCCTATGGGTCTACAGTTCAAGTAAGCAGTGAGCCAGTCGCAGACGATTGATATAAACATCTTCCAAAGAAATGTATTTCAGAGATTCTGGCATTTGCAACGATCTTAGGCGATGGGATAAATAACATTACATACCCATTGGCAAACGAGATATTTTTCTTGGGGTAGGTCGTGTTTTATCGTAGCAAAACCTTTGTTGCCCGAGAAATTTGTTTCCAAATATCTGCACCAGAAATGTTTTCCCGAACTCTGGAGAGGAGGCTGAAGCTCTCTGCTTCCTGGCTCGTAGGCCTGTGGGCGTACCCCACTTAGTTAAATAGAACTGTAGATTGTGACAACACCTTTTTAACGCAGTCAAACAGCATGATAAATATGAGGTACTACCAGCTTAGGAGAACAGGATTAACTTAAGTGGATGCATGGAAAAGCGACTACAGTATATGTAGTTGACAATTCCACTTTTAAAAACCAGATGAAGAAAGTTGAAATTGAAATTCATTAAAAAAGTCTTGGTGATCGACACTGCCCTATTCAGGCAGCTCTTCTTGAGCACATCCCATACATAAGTGTACAGTAGGGTAATTGTAAGATTATTGGTAATGTCCTCATGGCAACAGATATATTTATACATAGTGCTTGCGTATACCAGAGTAAATTCTGGATGTTCGTGTCTAAATGCTTCTTACACGTGACACAAACAATCATTCTTAAGAAATGCATTCCTCGTGGAGTCAGTGATTCTATGAACAGCAATGCCGTACAGATTCGTGGATGTGACGTGACTCAAGAACTCTGGTGTAGAAATGCTTACAGACATTATTACCATAACCTTCTTTGATTAATACTCCATGAACAACAACTAACCCTGATACCTAGCGGTGGTGCTGCCAGAATGGGCCAAAGTGTGTGTGTGTGTGTGTGTGGGGGGGGGGGGTGACAAAAAATCTATAGGCAAACAGTTGTGCGCACATTGTAAACGGTGTACCTATATACTGAGGCGGACTGGGGAAGAGGGGTGATGGCAGAGACATTGACAGAGGGGACAAATCCCCCCCCCCATCTTGGCAGCGCCCTGACACTACGACTTTCAAAAGAAAATAATAGGTTACTAAATTTATATACAAGCAATAACAAAACTTACTACGTCGCACAAAAACTTCAGTTCTTGATTTATTACAGCTGTATTTCCGTTGCCTGTCTTTCCGGTAACAGACAGAAGTTTTTCAGCCTCTCTACTTTCCATCACGACTTTTTCTTTTCTTAAATCCAAGATTTTATGAAACGCTTTAGTTGTCTGCTCGTTTACGTGTTTTCTTACGTGAGGGTAGAATTTTTCATTTAACGCTGTTTCAATCATACATTTCTTGACGTTATCGAGACCCTGCAAAGAACATTTGAAAAAAGGTAAAACAGCCATTGCTCTTGTCTAAATTACAAAGATTTTCGAGATATCACTGGCATCGTCATTAGCAATTTAAAAAACAAATGCGTACGTTGGTGGTACAACGTTAATCTTTCAACCCCCACATCAGATTAAATTCTTTGTCTACACCTGATTAAATTCATTGTCTACATGAGATTAAATTCTTTTTTAATATAACCTTTTGCAAGGGACTACTCTAATGCTGAATTCGAGGACAGAACCTAAAACAGCTTCAGTTCGTTATTAGTACAGTAAAAATAAGCTAGAGCCTAAAACAAATTTCAAGCTCTGCCCACTTACACGGGGAGCTGTATCGGGCAGCTCCATAATTATTATTAAAAATCAGACAAAATCTGACACCTGTAAACAGGCACATTTGAGTACATTCAAAATGGTCACCATCGACAATTGTAGGGCCCCATATGCTGAAAACGGTTACATTTATACATTTATGCATGGGTGTCACCAAGGGGGTCGGGGTGTGCAAACGACCCCCTTTGAGCTCTTTTTTTTACAGAAACGTTTAAAAGATGTATCAAAAACCGATATAGGTTTCTTCTGCCATTGCAAAGTATAAATTTCTGTTAATATGTTGAACGGTTAATTTCGCTGCAATTAAAGATCGAAACCCCAAATTACTGTTTTCTATTACCAATTTTAATGAAATAAATAACATGTACAGTATATGTTCTAGGTCTTGAAGGATAACTTTAGGTTGAAAGTAAAAGACAAAGTAAACTGGGAAAATGACATTGTGCACATACGTACTGTTCTGTTCTATAGAGCCGGATAACTAAAGCAATTAAGAGACGCTATTCATTGCAGATTTGAAAGATTTTCTTAAATTTCTTAACACCGCAGAGTTCAACTTGCTTAGAACTTTTCTGTGATTTGTTATTTGAGGTTAGCTGTTTCACCTTCTTAATCTTGAATATTCCATTAAATTCCACGATCTTTCAAGGGTTTTTGTCCAGGAAATCGTTTGCGTGCGGATCCTACCAGTTGGCTCCTTTGACCAAGCCCATGATAGGCTCCCCAACTTTAAAAGAAAAACGTTCTGGTGCCATTGTCATTTTAAGACTTAAAAGCTTTATCTTTGATCGCCATCCATGGGTTCACGTTTTGCTCTTATATGAAATCACATTTTTGGCATTATCAAACTAGCAATACTGACGATAATTTCATCGCATTATAGGCGTTTGAAATGTCTAACTCCTGAGAGCTTCCGGGGGCTTTGCCCCTAGACCCCGCCAGGGGTCCTTAAGCGCGCCCCTGGACCCCACGTGGTGGTTCTCGCGCTAGGCGCAAGCATTGCTGCTAAAGCTGTAACAAGGAGCTGCCACTCTCTCTAGCTGTATATAGTAACTTCCCTCTCCACACAAAATACGACCCCCCTTTAAAAATGTCTGGTGAGGCCCATGAAATGTAGGCTATTACAAGACTATGGTACCGAATTAAATTACATGATTAAAGGGCGCTACGGCGGAATTATGAGTGATAATACCAATATGATGTCGCAATAAGCCATTGGGAATTAAAGGGCGACAAACTTGAAGAAAAATGAGTCTTTCCGTCATAAGTTTATTGCATGTGAATGTGTACTAGACGTGTGATACTAAAGAAATAAGCTTCAGTTAGAATGTGCTATGGTGTCATGATCTTAGAAAGAAGAATTTAGTCATCTTCATATGTGGATGAAATTTCGCTGTTTCCAGTTTTAAAATATTACTTATCTCCTATAAAGCAGTACCATGAGTGACGACTAATTCAATCGCTGAGTAAGTTGCAACTGACCTTTTAGTGTCCTGAAATAAACACTCTGACAGTTTGGAATAAACCACAGCCTTCAAAGACGGCATCCTAGTACCCCGGGGCATTACAAGGCCATGTAAAAACCACTGTGCTAGTGCCTGTCGTGATGGCAAAAGCTTACATACACCTGTCATTGTCACAGAAATAGATCATTCAACATTTGTGTACATTAACAATCATATACAGTACATTATGCGTTGTACAAGGTACCAGGCATGTGTCCGAATATTATCACTATTATTACTATTATCAAAATGTAAACAATTTTGTAACCGTACACCCTAAAATATTTTAGGAAAATTTAATAAATTTCAACATTTTCACAAACGTACCTAGTGTAGTATGAAATTAACAGTTATTCCTACTGGCGGTACATCGAGGGATGGAAGATAAGCTCCCCACCCCAGCCTTTTTAGAGAGTCAAAACAATAAGCCAGATAGAGTAGATATGCTTCGAAATGTGGTAGGAGAAACGTGGATTCAGTTCACAATTATACCAATTTGGTCCAATATTAGACAAAATCTCTACAAGTATATGGCCAGCTTCCGGTGAGGTGCCCCTCGGATCTCGGTCTGCTCAAATTCGAACCGATCGTTTTTAGAGTGTGTGGCGATCGTGTTAAGATCGACTGTCGCAAACTTAAAATATGATTGCGATAAATCGTTTCTACCTACAGAGTGTGTGTACATGTGCGAAAAGTAATTAGCACACATCAATCTATAAATACTGAGAAAATTACACCAAAAGTAATTTGGCAACATTTAAGTCGCATACATCTTTTCATAAGTAATGAAATGGTACACAAGTGTGCATAATTTGGAAAGGTAATATAGCCAAATTAAGTTAGCTTTAACTAATTGAGCATTATTTAGTGATGTCACAAAATTTTAACTAAATTTCCATAAATGTCACAGATTTTCAGGATCAAGAATAACTTGCTCGAATTTCTGCATACTGTAACCAATATGGAAATATATTTAGCCAGGCTACAGTACGGTGAGAAAAATTGACCGGTTATGTTCTTTGTCTTAAAAAGTGTGGGCGCATGAGATGATCTGTTGTGTATGATTATTATCTCACAACATCCATACCCTCTCTGGAATAATATAATGTGATCGAATTGTTCCCTTAAGTCATACTGTGTCATTCCCTCCGCCCCCACGCAATGATGAAACGTACTTGGCCTTTGCAGAATCGGACCACCCCTCCTTCATTTTATTTATATGGTGATGAATCTGATTCCTGGAATCTGGTATTTACCTTGGTAGTAACTGTACTTGCTGGAATAATGACAGTTGTCTCATTAGAAAGCTCTTCCATTCTTTTTTCGATCCATGCTATTCTCTCCCGAATCAGTCTGGTCTCTGCTTTACCGGATGTGGTGGTTTCCCTAGTAACGTTAAAACAAACAATTGGCATGAGAATAGTGTTTTGGTCAAGACCATCAAGCTCATGGTAAAGAAAATTATTTGATAATTAAGCGAACTAGCCAGTAGCAATTGTACGTATTCCCTGCTTGGAACAGAGAGCATGTCCCTTAAGCAGGTGCGGCGCTATCCCCCTTTGGTTGGGCATTCAGACAGTAAGCGTCCTTCCATCTGTCCATTGTGTTATCATTGAATCTAGGGTCCTGCTTTGCACCCGTATCCATAAGGCTTCTTCCGTGCATGCGCTGTGATGCAGCGCCAGGATTTGCCCGGGGCAGTCCCGCAAACCCAAAGCCCCGACAAAAGCGACGAGTTGCCGAAAGGATGGTGATGGCAGGATTTTCGGCCTTCCTGTCGAAAATTTGGGTTTTTTATTGACAAAAAGAAAATAAATAAATAAATTTGGGGTTGCTTTTACAGAAAAATTTGAAAACGTTGGGTTTTGCGTTGAACAAAATTGTAAAATTTTGGGTATTATGAAAGAAAATTTGAAAATGTCAGGTTTCTTTGAAGAAAGTTTGAAAATTTGGGTTTCTACTTTTTGAAGAATCTGCCGTTTATGAGAGCAAATCAAGTAAACTCCGTCGAGGATTACATACTTTATCGAACCCATAAAGACTCCCCAAAGAAATTCTAAAATTACCTCGATAGGGAGGGGGAGCCTCCTGGTCCCTACCTGAACGATATGATAGCGAGCATAGTAGGCAGTGACGCGGTAATGTCATGTAAAGGTAAAAATACTTATTGCTGTAACCAAGCATTATTATATATAAGTGGCCACGACAGTTACAACTTGAACGAAACTTAGATAAGGTAAAAAGCCCATGAATTATTCTACTTTCGGCTCCAAACAGTTCGTATACTTAAAGATGTAACACTAGACCTTATGCATTGACGTCACGCGACGTCATTTTGGAGGGGCAAACAATGAAGCACACTGTACACACGACGTAGACTTCGCACGCGCTCGTAGACTTACGTGCGCATCCGGACCAAGTACACAAATCATCTATCTGCATTTGTGTTGGTGTAAGTTGAACCGATACGCGCTTACCTCTGCCTGTGTCCTTTGACGTCATTTGCATAAAGTCTATAGCTACAACTTCAGGATTCTATAAACATGTTCTCTCCTGTTTTGTCCCAAGTTAGCGTAACATTGAAACCTAACAGTAAATAGCAAATCTGACAGTGACAGTTACTAGTGATATTGCATCCAACATGATTGGTCTGTTGAAATGTACACTAGGTTCTATTTTCGATTTCGTGTTATTAAAACATCTCTTACTTACAGTGACCCTCATTTCAGCCTCATTAGTAAGAAAAGTGAAAACATGATACTTTTTACATGTACCAACATACAGGTCATTGCGGAAAATGAAGGCAAGAATTAAGGCTCTCGCAACTGTTGAAGATGTTAAATCTCTTCAAAACTGTTCCGCTTAAACCACAATCAAACAAAGGAAATACACATATTCACAAACACACACACACACATACACACACAAAACCGCAGTTGCCATTGACAATAAATACCAAATGCTGTGCTTCATTTTCTTTTCCGAAGATCATTATTATTCTACACAACAAGATCAATTTCAGAGGTAAATATGTTATGTGAATCCAGAAACATCGAGTCAACGACTGCTTTGTTCCAGGCCCGAAGTAGCCAGACAAGGTTATGAAGGGGGAAGGGAAGTCTTCTTGGGGGATATTTTTAAGCGGGTGAGATTTGAAAAATGTGTTAAGTCAATGGTAACTTAAAATTTTATTGGGGCGATTTTTTTTCTAGGGAGCTTCGCCTCCTACCCACCTCCCCCCTTGGCTACGGCTTGCTTTCTTCCCTCGATATTATTAAAGTCGTGGATTTGATGTAGGCCTACAATATACTATTAAGATTTCATCTAATGAAAAAACCGACATTTACCGAAACGTTTTCAATTCTTCTTCTAAATCTTGTATTAGATTCTTTGTCTGCTCCTTAATAGCGTCTTGTATTTCGGTGCATTTTGCTCTTCGTGTTTCCTCATTAAGAATCCGATCAGCGTGTAGTCCTACCAGTATCAGCGGAGTTCGTGGAAGCTGGATGATAATGATAATAAATTTAATATTTGCACAGGGCACCAAACATTATACTTGATGCCAATTTTGAGAGTGCTGTATGAGCTTTTCTTAATGTAAGTCAAAGGTGTTTAAGGAATAAAATTGATACAAGAGTGTTTAGCGGGATCAAACTTGTGACATTTGTTTGATTTATGGTCACCACAAAATATACATTAAAGGTGATCAGTCGTCTTGAAATATTCTTTGTGACGTCAGCCTTTTCTTGACATGTTTCTGCAGTCGTCACTGTTCAAGGATACACCGTACAAGTAGCTATGATGACATCGGTATAGCTAGTAGGTATACAGCTACAAGCCGTCTCTTCTTGCTTACCGATTAGCTATACCATGCTTGTACGGTGTATCCTTGAACAGTGACGACTGCAGAAACATGTCAAGAAAAGGCTGACGTCACAAAGAATATTTCAAGACGACTGATCACCTTTAATATAGCTAGGTTTATGTAGATGGTAATCTCGTTGAGTTTCATCTCAAACCAGGTTTGAAAGAAAGTATGTACACTGTGAATAATAAAGCATTTCTGCTTGACACGGTGCAATGAACTAACCATCTTGTGCTGGAAGAAACTGGAGAAGAGGGACATTAGATCCCCGGGTGACGAGTTTTAATGGCTACGGTAGTATACGGTCAATTTGTAAGCATTAAGACACACAAATTAGACCATATGCGAAGCCTACGAGCAATGTAGCAAGTTCATCATTGCAAACTACTCCATTCAGAAACAAGGACACTTAGCAGGAAGGGTGGTGTGAGGTTTTGAAACTACTTAATCAATTGGTTTCTTCATCAAAGAATACTTTGGATGATCCGGCTAAATTAAAGGACAAGTAAGCAGTTGCCCAAACGTATTTCGAAAAATCAGCTACTTTTTACAAATCTTCTCTCGGTAAGCTCATATAGCAACATTTGGTAGAGTGTTTTTAATGTGTATTACTTCTGAAATATAAACTTATAAAGTGCACCTGTGTTGTGACTGGGGGTAAGAGTACAGTGAACTTTTTCTATCTGACATTTTCATTTGCCTGATGTCGAAATCCTTTAAAACAATTGTATTGTATTGTTTTTAATGAAACAACTTACCTTGGTTCGCATGTAATTAACGTCGTCTATAACTGCATCACAACTCTTGTCATCGGAGATGTTAAACACTAGTACCGGAAGTGATGTTGATGACAGGAAAGGCTGTATACATTTTCTACAAACCTGAACAAAAAAGGGTAAAAAGGGAGATAAAAAATCAATAATCATTAAGCAACTAAGTTCGACATAAAAGAGCGACCAGAATATCCAAATGATAAATTTTAATACAGTTTGAAAGTTTACTTTAAAACCGATATAACACCTTAGTCTATAGTCAACAAATTGTGTTCAGGAGAAATGTCACATTTTATTGCCGGTAAAACTAATATGGTGTGTTTATCACTGTGGGTGTGGGTGTGTATGTAAAGAGTAGAAAGATAAGTTCGTCATGATGTCCATGAAAAACTTTTATATTGCCTCCAATAAGACAATCGTCTCTCGATGGTTTGGTAGGCAATACAAATTTAATATGAGTTGGCGTTTCAATTTGTACGACAGCGTTTTGAAATAGATTAAAAATAGAATTTTGTGCAGCCCGCATTTATAGCTTCAGCAAGGTCACGGGTTCATTAATCTGAAATACTGCTTCGAGGCAGAAGGCGACACGTTCCCATAGCAACGTGCGCCTTCAAGTTATTGTACGCGTGACGAGGGAATTGTCACTTGTGCTCCACGACTCAAATTGGCTTCTGTGAGCAATGCTAATTATGCGTGCAAACAACAGTCATCATGATCCAACATATGTTGCAATGTGAAGATAACTGGGTTGAAAGAATATTAGGTCATCTGAATAGGGAATCTCTGCAGGTGCGTAGCTAGGATGAAATTTTTTTTGGGGGGGGGGAGGGCCAAGGTTACAAATGCGGGGCCGGTACCGCCGAGGGTCAGGCTTGTCAAGACTATCTAAGCGGAGCGCCATCATTTGTTGGAGCGAAGCGTGCAAGAAAACTTTTGGCTTTGCAAACCCTTCAGATGGCCGGAAACGGCACTTCCCACGTGTTTTAAGCTGCGTGTACACAGCCTTGAAATTCGAATCTCATGTCTGCCATTTCTCAAATAATGGGGAAAAAATCACTCCATGAAAAATGGTAATACACATGGCCGCACATACACTTTTTTGCTATAGGGGCAAAAGTGGGCATTACTGATCTGTGGCCTGGGGGAGGGGACTAAAGGGAACGGATATCTCCCTCCCCCTTAGCGAAAATTTTCAATTTCAGGAGGACGTACAGATAACAAATGGTGTAATATTTGAGGGATTTCAGCTTTAAAAGGAAAACGAAAATTAGTTGTGACTAAGTGCGACAAAAGCCATTTTTGAGAGTGTGGCGGACGTGATGTGAAGCATGACCTCAGCCATTGAACTCCGTTGTGGGAGAGGGTTTAAGGAAGGGGAGGGAGTGTTATTGGTTATAAAACGCTTTTATGACTAAACTGACACGGTTCAAAAACGTTTTAAGCCATTGATGATTGAAGCTACTTGTAGCAACAACAGCAACATTGTAGCCATGCATAGCGCGCAGCGCGAGAATTTTAGAAAAGTAGGCTAGAAATACATCCTAATAGAGCTGTAAATGATTGGTGATGTGTACAGATATAGGAATGAAAATATACTGATCTGCCTATTTGAAATGGTTTAAGTTCTATCAATACGATCACAGCTATTTCTTATATTTTTACTGCGTTTTCTCTGTATATTCTCAAAGTTGGAAACGGTGCACTTTGAAAATTTCTGGGGTAATTGCCCACCCCCGCTGTGTACGGCCTTGGATATCATATGAGCTGAGATAATACAAGAATCATTCTGAATTATGCATCCCTTTCAAGTTTCATTTATTCTGCCTGCAATTCTGCCATATTTGCCTTCTAGTATATCTCTGTTACATTTGTCAATCACCCTATCCATAGACTACATGTCCACTACTCAATTATATATCCCCTAGATCATACCATTTGTCTCCAACCTATAGGGTTACCATATTTATTTTCTAGCAAGGAAGACATAGATCACTGTCCTGATGTAAGGGTCTAAGGGTGTCCCCTTCCCTTTGGAAATTTTTCCGGTTTTCCATGGTGTCTAGATGCAAAATGGTGCTGTATTTGTTCACGGACTCAAGTCATCGGTATATTACTTGGTCTGACCTATAATACCACCAGTAAATCTTTCAAACTATTTAACCCGCAAAGCAAAAGTAGGGATCATGTGGGAAACATGAAATCCGGACCTTGCTGGCAATTTTACAAATCCGCCCGGACGCCAGTGCGAACTAGCAAAAGAGGACTTGTCCAAAACAATCGTTCTACAGTGAGCTTTTCATGCATGGGCAAGGAGAGAGACACGACATACTTGTTAAGGATAGAAGAATTATTCGAAAGCAGTACCTTACCGTACGGCATATTTTGTGTATGATACAGTATAGGAATCGTCGTGTAAGAATGGTCTTCAGTGTATGGTTGCCATGTAATCAGTAAATCAACCAGCCATCCGAAAGGCAGAAAGGGTCTAAACCTGACAATGTCACATCCGAATTTGTCGTCGGGACGTTCGTTTCATCGTCTAAGTGAATTATATGCGAATTCAACGACAGTGCAGATTATATACCTAACTTAGTGAAAGTAGGCATTATAAAGTTATAAGTTGATTTCATACGTGCGCAAAATGTATTTTTCACACATTTACTTTTTCTTAATTCTTACACATTTTATTTATTTATTTTTTAAGGAAATACTTCAAAGTTTACTTCCTTTCAAACATTTATTTTTTCTTAACTCTTACACATTTTATTAGGACACAAAAAACCGGGGGGGGGGGATGACGAATATCTGGGGGACCTAGGCCCTCCAAGTCCCCCCCCCCCCGTAGCTACGCCACTGGCATCTCTGCAAAACTCAACCGAAGGAGTCTAATTGCCACAACGTTCGGAAAGCAGAGGAAGCCTTAGTTGCAGCTTTGAGCTTAGCTACTTAATGTATAAGAACACCTCGGGTCTTGCAGGAATATTTCAAATTTGCGTAAATGGACAGCGTCTTTGGAGGCCTATAACTTTCTTTTTATGCGTCTCACAAGTACCAGTAACCAAACATGTAGATTTGTGGCTACTATTGAAATATTCGTTTTGTACACGTAGAAGGAGCATTGACGTAGCCAAAGATTTGCCAGGGTCGCCTCCATAGCAACCCAAATCAAATGACAAAAATTAGCACGAGCGAAAACACAACCAATAATAGAGCCAGTCAAATCAAACTACGTGAAAAGACCATGCAGATGACTACAAACCTTCCAGTTGCATTGTGTAAATGGCAGGTTCATGTGTATTGTTACAAGGTACTAACCAGGACAACCAGAAGGTCACGACGCTAATAGAGGTTTGAACTCAGCTCCTGCAATCCAGTTTAACGATTCGCAGCAACTGGAATGTTCCCGTACCTACCACAATTGGCTAGACTGCATAAAAGGGACATTACGTCATGGCTATAAAAGGACGGTTACGGTATGGCACATTGTGTTGACTGCTTAGACGTATTCTCGAGTATTCTCGAAACTTCTACCTTATTCTTCAGATCGAATGTTCTCGTCGGCCTGTAACTGATACTATGTAAATATGGATTCGCAAAATACTCGGTGGAGACAGACACACCAGCTGAGAAACAACCTACTCGAGAGAGACATTCTATAACAAAACCGAGTATTTACCAGCCAGACGTATCGACAGATCTTACGGTATTTGAGAGGAGGGTGACAGACCACCTGAACCCTGCATTTTACCTACTAGCCTAGCCTATAGTTGTTATCGCGTTGGGGTACCACGACCACTAGCTCAGCCTTCACTATCTTTTTTTCCAAATAGCAATTACAAAGGATTGTGGGACAGAGTTTTAGTGTGCACCATTTTTGTCAATGGCAATTTACTGTGGCCAAAAATGATGTGAACCGAAACTCTATCCCACAATCCATTGTAACTGCTATTTGGAAAAGGTCTATCACTGAATTGCCGATACCACCGTCGTCTTCCTAGCCTGAAGCCAAGACCATCCTTGTACGAGTGCCTCGGCCGAGCAAAGACTAGAGATATTCCTAAATATACGGATTAAATATTGTAAATATAGGCTATAAGTGAACATTTTAGTGTATTTTGTAGATATTAAGGAAAAGGGGGTTAAAATAATTATAATAATCTGTTTGGAATCTTAATCTCATTCTTCTGCATCTTTTTGCTGTTTCTGTGTATTGTAACTAGCTGTAACAGTAGATACCCTCTCACATGCATTGGCACATTTGGTCATCCTTATCGGAGAGTTGTAGCAACTCCCCGCCCTTGTAAAAATTCTGGCTACGCCATCGTGAGGAAGGTCCATTGATTTCAAAAAAAAATAGAATTTTTCAATTGTCCTGAGTAAATGCAAAGGACAGGCATATTCTGTACAGCTGCATGACCCGTACATGGAGGCTAGTTGTTCAGTTGGATTATCCAAAAGCAAGTGCTCGTCAACGAAACTGCATCACAGATCTTCATCCAGCAGCACTTCTTAAAGCCAATGAAGTAGCAATGTGTGACAAATGATCGTCATGCGGAAAACTTAAAACCTTACCAACGAATGCACGTGATTGTGAAAAAAATAAGGCACACCTATAGCTTGTCTTCTAGGGTGGGACAGTGTGCCCTCTGAGTTTAAACGGGAGGGCCAACTTAATGTACCGGGTTAAAATGCATAGTGGAGAAAGGAGGAGGAAGGGAGGAAATTCTAAAATAACGGGGCAAAGACGGGTCCTGGACCGACACCTTCATCGCAGAGCTTGGAACGCCGTGCCCGCCTCGTCTTGGAAATTGCTCCATGACCTTGTTGGCTATGCTTCTGACACTGATCAATACAAAATTGTGCACGTGCCTCCACTGAGTCTTATTTCAAAGGAACGGCGCAATTTGATGTTCAAATGGAGTCATAACCCCCCTGACAAGTAATTGCTAACCTGAGGTACGCCACTGACTTAAACGACATATCCATGAGTTACCATACTTGGGGAAGACAGGAAATCGTGCCACAATTGAAAGGTACTGTGACAACCAACAGTTTACAAATAAAAGTGGTAGCGGGGTTTTCAGATTTAATGTGAACATGATGAAAAAGTGAAATAATATTGAATGTTGTTTGAGGAGACGGTGTAGTCACGATACGATTCACTTCAGTGTTAAATACTCGGCCATAAATTCGGTTGTGATACTAAAATGCACTGATGGTTAAAATTTAACACCTTGTAATATCTTTGTCGTATGTTTTTAAGTGTAGAACTAACAATAATCATGAGAACCAAGGAAAGATGTTAAAATTCATTAAGATTTGCTACGCAAAGAGGGAAGCAGAATCAAGTACTTAATCAATCAATTTGGTCCTTAGACATGTAGTTTTGAAAGAACTTAACAATACTTTAGAAGATGCCTGAAATTCTAGGGGCAAAGGCTTTTTTCCTTCTTCTTGCATTTAAAGCTCTATTTTATGGAACTTTTATATCACAGCGCTTTTATCTTGTCATGATTGTAAGACGTGACTAACATAATATTTGCAAAAATCGAGATCAGTTTCAGGTCGTTGAATTATTCGCAAGTGTTTTTTGCAAACCTTCAACTTAGTCTTTTTCAAAGACAAAGAGAAAACACAGGAATAAATGAACCAAATGAAATTAATGAAAACTAAATTTAAATGAGCACGAACCCTCACTTTTTGGCAGTCAGATGTGTTCTGCCTCAACTAAAGAGGGCGAAAACTATCATAGTATCAAAGTTCGTTGCTTTTGACTATGCAAAGTTGATTATCCAAGACTCAGCCTAAAAGTTACCACGGGACATTACTTTCAAGTTGGTCACTTAATCTCTCTGACAAATAACACTTTACCAGGACTAGTGGTCAGGGGCGTATTGGGCCAACATATTTGGTGTCCTGAGCTGATTTTGGCAGGACTTTGTGAGTCAATAGGGGAATAAAATTACACATCTTAAGCCTATAAAGTATTTATCGTATATTGGGGACAACACTATCGTTTGAAAAACTTTGTGGGATGCAGCCCCTAAGCGCCCACATATCAGTACGCCCATTGTATCAATAGAAGGGGGTTTAAAAAAGTAACACAAAGGTTTCTGGCGAAGGGTATCAGGTGAGCTTCTAAATACTTGGAATGGTTTGTGACAATAGTCCATTAAAATAAGCCAAAATTAGGGGAACATGGAACTAATTGCAACGGAAGAGTTTTTGCTAATACTGAACGTTACCTTCAAAATTACACAAAATCTGTTACTGGAAAACAGGATACTTTGCATAAATTCAAAATGGCCACCAATTACAACATTTAGGTTGAATATGCCGAAAACGACTTCTTTTATACCCCATTGATGTTTTACGTAGGGATATGATATCAAAGAATCAAATGGCATACTTGAAAATGCTCCATGACGTAATTATGACATCATGTAACATCATTATGATTTAAAGTGGCGCCATACTTAAAGGTAGATTTTTTTAACTACTATAAAGTAATTATAAACAGATATTAGAAATGAACAAAGGAAATTAGTTTCAGCTTAAATGTGACATGTGGTCATTATGACGTCATGAAGTTGGAAAGGCAAACATGCCATAAAGAATTTACATATCTTCGTACGTCGATGAGAATTCTCTGTTTAGCAGTTTTAAAATAGTTATATGTAGAAGTACCATGACAACAAGATTAAACTAAAGTAAAAATTGAATAAATTAAAACTGGCCTTTTGTGTCTACAAATAAGCAGTCCAACTGTTTGGAATTAACCACCCGGTCATAGTCAGTGTTCTGGCACCGAGGACATTAGAGCTCCGCGTGGCTAGGTATTGATTGAATTTACACGTCTACGTATATAGGCCTACTGAGTTCATGTACGCAGATTCTGCGCCCCAGGCTTTTGGTTGACTCACTTATCCACAGACAACGATATTATGGAAATAATTTGCTACCTTACTGACCTAACAAGTTACATATCTTCAGACGATATGAAGGATATGTCTATAAGCCAGGTCAGAGTTATCGCTGCGCATGCACGATGACTTCAGGTCATATGTCATTTGGGTATATAATGCATGTGCGTAGGTTCGTAAATCATAATTGTGCACCGCACCCAACAATAACTGTGAAAAGTCTTGTTGAAAGTCTTTCGTGTTAAATTTCGTAAGTGTATCTGAAAGCACAATTAGAATAATGTAACTTAGTGTAACTTATAATGACATTAATAACTGCAATCTGTACCCATATGACCCATGACTTGCAGCCACTGTGCATGCGCATAATAACTCTGAACTGGCTTATTGTAAGTGCCCGGTTACTTTCTGTGTAATCTGTCGCGTTATGTGTTGGTATATTAGTATATTATTACAGCAAAACTAATCGTCACAGGCCCTTTCACATTCAAGATCTTATACTAGAAAACCACAGATCATCTAGTGCAGTGGTTACCAACCTTTCTCCGGGCCCTCGTTTCATTTGGCAGTGCGATGAATCCCCTCCCCCATCCCGTAAAAATGCTACAAATTTGTGAAAAACCTAATCCCGATTTTAATATCAAATAATACAAACTGACGAAATCTGTGAAACTTTAAACTTGTATTGGGACTAAGAATGAAAAAACTTAAATGGTCATTTAATATCCCACATTGAAATCGTGCCTAAATCTAAAATATTATCTACATAGCATTGAATAAACACAAATAAACTTATACGACCGACCTTTTACTTGTCATGACAGCCTTGAAAAAGTATGATCACCCAAAAGGTAACGAGCCCCCCCCCCCCCATCACCACCACCACCACACTTACCTTGGGTTTCAATTGCCAAAATACACCTGTCAACGTCACAGAAATAGATGAACCTGACCAACCCAACTGCTCACTAATATTATGTAAAATTTTCAACCGTACAGTATATTATGTAGTGCATTTACAAGATAACAGGCCTACGCTTGAAAAGACCATGGCTATAAACATCCTGTAAACTGTTTTGTACCAGTGCATACACGTTACTTTTAATGGTTATTTAAACTAGTGGCACAAAGGTGGATCGAAGGCAAGCCTCTCCCCGCTCACCCTGTTTTTCAGAGGAACGAAAATTAAAATCGTATGAAAATAGATATGCCATAATGTTTTGTAAGGCGGTGAGTTTTGTGGTTATTACATGCTATTTCACACTAAACTACGTCATACTCAATCGGAAACCTTATTTTTCCGAGCGGTTCCCGCAGGGTTTTATTGCTCCGTTTTCCGTCGATAACACACAGGGTAATTGTACACTTTCGACTCACCCGTTCTTGTCTTTCTACTAAGACATCCGGGCCCGTTTCATAAAGAGCAAAGGTCGATCTTAAGTCTGATTTCAGTTACACGATTGCATGACAGATCAAACTTAATAGGCTATTATCTTTAGTGCCATACATCTATTGTCTACTCACGATAAATATATTAGGAAAAACACATTTTTTTCTTCCTGTAGGCCTATGTTGATATTTTAGAAACCGCTTACGTAATATCATGTCATATAGGCCTAATAACGTCATAATTACGTCAAAACCCATTTTAATCTTTGATACCACATTTCTTTATACCTATAACACATTTATGGGGTATAAACGTAATTGTTTTCTACATATGGGTTCGCCGAGTTGAATGGCGGCCATTTTGAATATTTGCAAATTAGCCTGTTTCCAGGTGTCAGATTCTGTCAGTTTTTTTCTGATTTTGGATATAACGTTCAATGCGGTCTTATTAATCCTTGAAAGCAAAAACGTCTTCTATTACAATTTGTATGCACATACATATCTTTGCTAGACTTTTGAGATTTATTAAAGTGATGTTTCGAAAGCAAACGAAGGGTAACAGTTACTTTAGGAAGTCAGTGACCAATCCACATTCAATCCCATTCTACAATTATAGTGAATATCGATAATACGATCGATGGTGACAATGGGCACGAACGTGCCTTCGACAATGATAATGATGGTAATGAGGATGACGACAGTAAGACGACACTGATGAGCATACTGCTATTGATGGTTTAGAAGAAAATCCACAATGTAAAGATGGTCGAATCAGCAGCCTCTGATCAGGGAGGTATTACCTTCCTGCTCTGAGTTCAGGAGTGATGGTAATGGACGCGCGAGAAGTGCAGCGTCATACTTCTTGTCTACAGTTAGAATTTTTATAGGATTTTGAGTGTATTCATCACATTATACTGTGAAGCTTAAATATAAATGACGGTTCATCAAACTTGGAAGGAGCTGCTATGCGGGATGGATAAATCCGATGGATCTTAGTTCTGTTAAAAATAGTTTTCCGATGTGCTTCCATATAAGTTGTCCGTGTGATCATCAGTTTGTTCTGACCACAGACTGTGAAATAATAAACGCTCGTGGAATGTGGAAAAATATCCTTTTTTCCAAGAATGCAAGAGCGATTTTAGTGACTTCACTTAATTTTGCGTTTCAAAATTTAGTCATAGTTCAAATTTAATCTTTTTTTCGTTTGTTTTTGCACTTAATTTTCACCCACCTATCCTAACCCTTTGATCAGCCTCACCTCTCCCCATCTCTTGGCAATGAAGGACACAGATGATGGCAAAGAAAGTGATAAGTACAGATCAGGATAGCTTATAACATTACAATAATGAAGTTATTGAATGGATCTTAAACGTAAAGTTTACGCGATGTTTAAAAACTTTGTTGTCGCCAGACAATACTTTGCAGTGTTCAGTCTATATTATTAATTATACGGAACGCCGGTGTGACGTCACACCGCCGTATTGATCTATACTATCTCTAAACTGTAGCCAACCGATTCCTTGTATTTCGTGGCCTTTAGGTTTTTGTTTTACTTGACAGCAATTTCACAACTTTGAACTTCTTTTTGAGACTAATAAATACGATCTTTTCTGGTCTTTTTAAGGTTCCAGCATGCACTCAAATCAGGTTAAGGAATGGAGAGAGCAGTACATAAATTGGAAGTTGCCCACTTTGGTTTGGAAGACACACATATTTGTGTAGGCCAATAGTTTTTCTACGGTAATCCAAGTGATTTCACATCCTTATAGCTTCTTGTCACCTTTCATCAGTCGATGTAATGCCCATTTTAATTAATAGCTAACATTGTGTGGATGTACATTTAAATTGTCAAATTTCTCTAAACTATGAAGTATCAGCTCGTCTCTAGAAACTGTATGCAATAAAAACCTAATTATACATAGTGTCTTTGCACCAACAACCATGTACATACGTAGAGGTTACATAAAGCAAATATAGCTTACCGGTCTACCGGGTACATCATAGATGTCAATGGTTAACGCCCTTTCCTTTGGCTCAAGCGTTCTGTTCATTAGTTTTTCTGAAAGAAAAAGAATGTAGACTAATACATTTGTTTAACCATTACAAAATTTGAGCGTTATGTAAGCATGGCGGTAACTTGTTTCAGACACGTAAAAATTCAAGAAAACAGTTATTTACGTAACTAAATTATTAGTCATGAGACCACGGACAATCCACAGCCGCAATTTAATAAGTAGTGGTAATGAAATGTTTGCCACGTGAATGTATGAACAGAAGAGCAACGCTATCACGTATCTATTGAAAGTTCCGAATTTTCTTCTTTGATATAGAAACGGTAGACAAATTAAAAAAAAAAAACAAATAAAGCATGAGTAAAAAGCTCAAAGATCCGCAAAATACGTCGTCATGGTTTTCCTGTAGTGATGACTGATAACTCAACAGGAAATTTACGATTACATTAGGTCACATGGCTTTTCACAACTACACTTTGGTAACAAAAAAGAATGTCCGTTTCACTTATGCCAGATGCTTTGTGTTATTTTCTCTGCGGGCTTGATTTTTACCACAGATCACTTTTTTTCTTAAAATTGCTAAAGTTAGTATTGTGCGTGTCTTACAATTTGCCCCTACAAGTTTTAGTTGGCGACTAGCGAGGAACAGGGATACAGATTTTAATTAAATTAAAGTACAAAGCTGTTTCTGTTTTAAAGGCCTTTTACGGGAAAATCAGTCGTGTTTGCTAAATCGCCAACTTTATGCATGGGCACCTCGTTCTTCAGACTCGATTTTTATTGAAACCTGTGTTTTGTATCTTTCACCTTTGACCTTCATTCTGTGAAAACGTTCCCTCCACTTCTCCTTCAACAACTTGGTACAATGACTTACTTTTGGCGGAGTATGCAGAAGACTCAAGTATTCCACTTAATCTTAAAGAGCGATTTACATCACCCCAAGTATGACTTTTACAAAAGGGTAAGCAAAAGTCTCAACTGGTGACTACTCTTTGATTGACATCAGAGTTGCAAAATTCAAAAGATGCAGAGCAGCTCACATTGCACAGAATGCACAGAGAGTGTTTTGATAGGGCCTTGTGTACTCACCAGGATGTGGCCCTGAGCAATAAACTATGTTTGTGTCTACACAAGGAGAAGCTAAAGACAGTTATGGGTGGGGCTAGAACTAGCTTAGTTGGGAGAATTGGAACTGTCTGGGATGAGAAGATTTCCCCTTTAAGTGATATTGTAAGATGATGTGTCTAATGAGCGAAACAACATCATCGCTCTATTGAGAACAGTGGAGCTTTGCCCCCCCCCCCTTGCCCCTCAGTCTGCTTTGCTTGTGTACGAAGGCACACAGTTACAGGAGTAACGCACTCTCACAGATTTTTGTCCCCAACATTTCTGCTTGCCCCTGCTTTCCCGGCCCCGCCCCACTCTCAAAATCTTGACGGCGCCACTGATGAAAAACCGATTCGCAATACTGATCTACTTAACATCTAATTGTCGAACGCTAAAACATTGAGATAACAAGATCTCGGATGTCATTATCTAAATATCTTCCAGTAAAGATATTCGTATATTGAGATACTCTAATATTTAAACATTTTAAGCTAAAAGATTGAGATTAACAAGATATCTGATGTCACTTCCTCAATATCTTTTAGAGGAAATATTAAGATATGGAGATCCAGATAGTTTAATATTTCATATTTTAAGCTCAAATATTTAGGTAAGAACATCGCGAATGTTACTATCTCAATATTTTTCAGTGAAGATTTTAAAATGTTGAGAACCCGAAATTTAATATTTTAACAGTTTACGATAAAATATTGCCATGACAACATTTCAGATGTCAATATCTCAATATCTCCCAGTGAAGAAATCAAGATACTGAGATCCTGTAATTTAATACCTTAATATTTTACGCTGAAGTATTAGGGTTACAAGATCTCGGTTGTTAACATGTCAACACCGTACTGACTAAAGTCCAAATTGTCACATATCTTACCATCTCCGTGACACCTTAAAAGCTTCCTACGGTTCCCGACGTTTCGTTCCGATTGCAAGCTTATTTCCTCTTTCCCCAAAGCATTTTAGAAACTTAAAACAACTTGACAATTTGATTTGGGGCTAATAACCCATGACTTTCGTTGCGAATGTCTTTCCAAACATAAGTAGTGTTACTATGGTAACTGTTCCGAAAGCTATGGATAGTAAATGTTATCGAGTGTAGATATCAGGTTCGTAGTTTTCCAAAGACGGACCTTACGATGAAGACTGAAAGAATTGACACAGTCCTCCTTCCTCAGTATGAATATACAAATACAGGAACAATTCAAGCTTTCATCACAGGAAGACTTTTTACAACTAAGATTTAGTTAACTCACTGCAATTATGGTTCTCTCAGTGTAGTCATGAGGCGAAGCAGTGATGGTTTCAAGTTTTCTGCCTTTTGGCTGAGATCATGTGCAGTATATGTTCGTTCTAGCCAGTTTTGAACTGGGTCATACATGACAGACCCATGATGTAGGGGTCTGAAGTTCGAGACGTTGATCACTTAAAGTTGGTGTCCATTCACTGGATGTAGGTACTTCGGGGAGAAGAACTCTTTCTGGGCATTGACTAGCTTTCGCCCTTTACCTTCGGTTGTTGAAACCGTTTAAAAAATGTAGTTCAGTGTTTTCAATCATTGCAATGATATTAAGCAAAGGTATACAAGTCAGGAATTTGATTCAGCTTTCAGTTTGACTTGTCCATTAAACATGATCCAACGAAATGCAAACTATCCAAATTGGAGATCCAAAATGTTAATTACAGTCAATTAGAGAAGGTAATGACCAAGGAGCATCTTATAGCTAGTCCTTTTGTTCTTCTCGTTACACTATGACAGCCTTGAAAGCCGGAAGTTGAAATTTTCTTCAGAACAAATAATATACTTACAGTAGTCCTACAAAACTGATCAAATGGCCGAAACGTGTTTAATCAGAAATCACCTTGGCTTATGACATGGTTTATTTTACAGACACTTCCGCATTCACAATTTAAGTCACGTTTACATCAAACTGATTACATAGCAAACCAAGACCGTAGTGAAACAACTCTAGTATACCGTAAAAAAATTTTATTTGCAAAAGCAAAGGTTTGTGGGCATATACCGGTATGTATATATATGCATATATATATATATATATCCCAAAATGGTCACTTTAGGCGACATATCGGGTGAAAAAATGGTACTTTTAGGCGACATTGACATTAGGGGTACATATACGTGTCGCCTAAATGTTTACAATGTTATAACAACCATTCCCTACATGTTATTTCGAAAGTTTTGAAATATATAAAAGTATCCTAGCGCCCTCTGTTTGGGCCATAACTGGAAAAAAAGGCCGTGGTCGTCTCGACTTGAACCAATTGGTTGGAAACTGGGACGTTAAACCTCATTTAACCTAACCTAACCCATTATGTATTAATTTACTATTGAAATTTGGGGTGTATATCATGCATGTAAAAAATTGGTATGTTAGGTAGACACACCCTTATTGCGCAATATCAATTTATTTCTGTTTTATTTAATAAAACGTTATGTGTACGTCACACAGGTAATTGAACATATATTCAACTTGAGGGCGTTCCTGAAGATCATTAAGGTATTTTTGTCTAATTTTTACCTGCATGAATATGCAAATATATTTAATTAACTGGTTGTCGCCCAAAGTGACCATTTTTTACCGTGTGGACCAAAGCGACCATTTAGGGTTACATATATATATATATGTATATATATATATATATATATATATATATATATATATATATATATATATATATATAGAAAGAAGCATTATTAACACAAACTACCCTGCCAAGCTTTCGGGCCCTCCACGGGTCCTTCATCAAGGCTGTACAAAACAAAAATGACGACAAATAGAGAGAGGGCAGCAGAGGACGAACAAAATCACCTACTCGGAATATTGAGACCAGAAGGGCGGTCAGTACACAGGGTTTCTATCCAGAAACGCTCCTTATACAGGCGGCGAAACTTGGACCCAGAACCCAGATGATCAATGACAATAAGTCTGAGGTCGTCAACCGTGTGGTCATTGGTGGAGAAGTGAACCGCCACAGGTTTATCCCCATGTCTCACCGAGTGCTTGATATTAGAACGGTGGTTGTTCATCCTCTGCCTAATCTCGTTACCAGTCTCACCCACATATTGGATACCACATTTACCACATTGTATAAGATAAATAGCATTCACCGACCTACAGCTAGTAGGACGGCGGATGTCAAAAGTAACACCCGTAACATGACTGGTAAATGTTGTAGTAGCAATAACATGCTTACACGTTTTGCAAGAAACATTACTACACTTAGTGCAACCTATCTCCCCAGGAATAACAGTACCGACGTCATCACAGGTGCGCGGGACCGCAGCGCGAACTAGGATATCCCTCAAACTAGGAGGGCGCCTGAAGGAAATAACAGGAGGTCTTGGGAAAATCTTCTTCAGCCTACCATGGGACTGAATAATAGGCCAGTGTTTACGAAGAATATGATTAAGAGGTGGCAGGTGAGGGTGATAAGTGGTCACAAGAGGAACCCTATCAGAATTAACCCTCTTAGTATATCTGATGGCGTCAATTCTAGCAACACCACGGGCTTTCCGTATACCATCCCCTACCACCCTAGGGTTATAGCCCCTCTTGGCAAAATGATTGGCCAGCTGGTCACATCTCCGTTTAAACGACTCATCCTCAGAGCAAATTCTACGGAGTCGGAGGGCCTGGCTATATGGGATATTTCTGGTAAAATGTTTAGGATGGCAGCTCCTAGGATGCAGATACATGTGGGAGTCAGTTGGTTTTGTATACAAATCAGTGACAATTTTCTGGCCATTAGCGAGGCTGACCTTGACATCCAGAAAATTTATTTCAACTTGAGACTCCTCACTCGTGAACTTAATGTGACGGTGTATTTGATTAGCATGAGTAATGAAGTTATCAAGGTCACCCTTACTATGCGGCCAAATCATAAATATGTCATCAATGTATCGATACCACACAAGAGGCTGGCAGGCCGCACTTGCCAGGAGACGCCTCTCGAGCCAATCCATAAATATAATGGCATAGGAAGGGGCGAATTTAGCTCCAATAGCGGTACCAGAAACCTGTAGGAAAAACTCTTGATTAAAGGTAAATACATTTGAGGTAAGCGTAAGCTTAAGTAAACGGACCAGCATCCCAGCGGAAGGGGAATCCTGGGTACGGCAGCCTAGGGCCTCTGCAACCGCCTGGATACCTTCCTTGTGGGGTATAGAAGTATACAATGCCTTGACATCGAGAGTAACTAAAAAACAATCAAGGGGTAGCCCCCTTAAAGACCCAATTTTGTTCAAAAAATCCGTAGTGTCCTTAATGTAAGAAGGTACAGATTGGGCAATGGGTTGTAAGAAAAAGTCAAGGTAAATAGATATATTTGCTGTAGGATGACCACAGCAAGAAATGACAGGTCGACCGGGATTGCCCACTTTATGCAACTTAGGCAGAATATAAAATCTACCAGGGCGTGAATCCTTTGGAATAAGGAAATCACGCAAATCACTTGTAATGAGGCGTTCATGGAATAGACCCTGCTGCTCATTCGGACATGTCCTGTTTGTCGTTTTTCCGGATTTTGCTCTTATATATATATATATATATATATATATATATATATATATATATATATATATATATATATATATATATATATATATATATATATATTGTCTACTTCACTTTGTGTGTTATAAATTAAAATTGCATGTGTTTCCTCGTAATATCACGTGATCTACCCTCTTCATCAGCAAATACCTCTCATAACCTTTACTTATTATGACTATAACAGCTTTTTCAAAATCATGTATCTTTGAAAGGTATCTCATTCACTACTCATTTTACTTGTTCATTTACAAAATAAAAGATACGCATGCTGGCATGCGGTGACAAGAGGTCACTTGTTCTTCTTAATAAAGAAGCAGCTGTAAAGGGTGACATAGCATGTTACAAAACAATGGGTCTTGTCTTCGAAGCAGAGGCTGGCGTAATGAACTTTTGACGTCACTTTCTTTACTTATTCTCATGGCTGAAGACTTTGGGAAAAAATGAACTGAGAGGAAAGAAAATTTTCTCTTTAAAAAACCTTGGCAAAGAGTGATTTACCTTTAGTTTTCTGAAATATTCGGATAGTTTAATATGTGTTTTATTATTAAAACTTTGTCGTTATTACATAAAGTCTTGTCAATGTTTCACAAAAAGCACCTGAAAACGAACTCTTTACACTGGATTGGTAGGAATGTTTCATTAAGAAGAAATAAAATTGGTGCTTACATAGGAGTTTTCCAAGAATCGTTATAGAATTCCCAATGTAAAATCCACGTTGCTTTTTTCATACAAAGTTGGAGACAAGAAAATATTTATTCTTGTAAGGATTCAATGAAGACAGTCAAGCGTTATAGCAAGGAAGTTAACGTAAACTAGATATTCCGCTGACCTATTTTAAACAAACCTGGCAATTTAATTTAGTCGATAAAATTATTGATTCAGATACGTAAAAATTTAATTATCTTCGACCACCGGTTTACCAAAGAGTATTTCCACTTTTTGAATGACAAGAATGATTTAAGAACAATGCGACTGGTTTTCATGGTCACTGTGCATACGTAAAGTCAAAGTATACACATACTTTTTCTTCATCAGTATAAAATGCCGATCCTTTCAGTAAGCACTCATACTTTTATAACAAATCGATGTATTCTTCTTATTAGGTCAATGTATATTCGCCACAATTCTGGATAGCATGTATTTCTTTGTAATCAGAACTATTATGCGTAGCTAAAAAAAGTTCAAAACTGTATGTGCCAATAAATGCATGAAAAGTTGACATACATATATGTAGTAATAGATCAATGTAGTGGAATGTTCAGTCAGTTAAGGATTCGTTGCATTACGTTGTACCCCTGTCAACCGAGAGCTTGCAACTGAGGCAAAATGTAAAACAATGGTATATTTCTTTATCGTCTTAAGCAACACTTACATTCTGCCAAGCAGTGCGGACACAACAAGATGCTAATAAATAGCTCAAAACGTACAAATTTCAGCTAATGCCAGGCTTCATATAGGTCAGTAGACGAAACAATTTAATACAAAACTTAGTTTTCTATAACCATTTCTACAGTGGTCAGGTGCTTTCGTATTTGATCATAGAGCTACTATGAATGGAGTTGAAAGGCAGTTTATTACCCTTTACCCTTTGAGGTTATAATCCGTTCCGGCATTCCAAAGGTCAAAACCCTCATTAGCTGCTACAAAGGGCTAAAATCCGGGATTGCTAAGGGATAAGCGAAAGTTGTGGGTAAGATCTTTCCCTACCTAGTACAGCCATATTGGTGGTTTCATCATAATTTCCAAGTTAGATTAAAAAGATTTCCGAGAATGCGCACTTGTACGCAAATATGCCGTCAATTTCATAAAACTACGCTAAGTGAGGATCAAGGTTTACGATAAGCTGAGTTTTGTTGGCAGGATGGATCCAGAAAGAGGTGAAATTTATTTATGAAAAGTTTCTTAGTTTTCATAGCCTCTGAAATATTTTTGTTGCCAAATTGGTGGTAGCGCTGGATCAGAATGTCAAGTTTTCTTTCGGGGGGGGGGGGGTTATCGGGGGGGGTTATAGCTGCAGAGGTAATTGTAGACTGAATATCTATAACTACCGAATATACCGTTAATAAAGAGACTGTGAATTGTCTTTTGAAGAACTCCAGTTATATTTTCTGATGAGTACACTAGGATAATAGTCTTTCCTTTCACATAATCAAAGTTTTGGACTCTTGTTTCTCTGAACGAATGACGGAAATTCAAAGGGATTTACGTGGAATAATGGGTCAAAGAAATCGTAAGATTAAGGGTTCAGAACTCAACGGATTTATAAAGATGGCGAGATAACTAAAAGGTCACATTGGGGTTTTGCTTTTACTCCATTCGTAGTAGCTCCATGGTATGACTGTCAATTACTTGCGAACAGACCCCCGTCTTAACAACTTCCGGTACTTTTCGGCACATATACAACCCTACCTCAATGCCTCCTTTTCGTGTCACAGGGATGCTAGCTGTACATCCTTCCTGGACCAACTGTTCTTGAATAGGGAACTTAGGATTTGGCCAGTAAACTTACTGATCAGAACCTTCTTGCTAATTTGAGAATCGGTATAAAAGCTTGCATATAGACCCATTTCTGGTACGAAGAGTGCCAAGAATATAGAAGGCCAGTTAGTTCGGAACTACCAGCAGGATCTACTTTGCTTTTTCCTTAGGTCAACTCCTATGAAACCATGTAAACGCATAAAGTCGTAATAGACACGTCATACTAACATATCAATTATCATAGCCACTGGCTAATGCATTTATGGTCGCTGAGCGTCGTAAAACAACTGACCTTCAAGGCCTAATATGTCACTAATTCTTTACCACTCTTTAAAAGTGCTGCAGATAGTAATGATGGTAGCGTTACTATTAGATACAAGTGTTTCAAGTTAGGCAACCATTTTACCATTACAAAACGCAACATTATGACGTCGTAATTAGCACCACAATAATCGTTACCACTATGTACTAGTAAGATTAATAACTAAGTTTATGCAGCATGTAAAGTCTGAAAGCTTGTGTAAGGTAATCATGAGTCAGTTATTCAGAAATCACTTACATATTCTTAATAGAGGAGAATTGAAGGCCGTCGCAGTAGTTAAACCCTTGGGTATAGCAAAGCGTACTACGACCAGCGACGTATAGTTGCGTGTAGTCATTGCTCACTAATAAGTATTGAATCACTAGCATGGTCACTGGATAATGTATGTAATTCCTCGATTCAGTACTTACTAAATGTTCCGCAGATGATGACCTTTGTCATATTCTTAACTATGACTTGCCCTTTTATTGTAATATAGCCTGTATGTTTACGTCACTTAGAGAGGAGATAGGGTAAGGTGAGGGCAAAAAGTGGGAGAGCATGTAAACAGTCAGACAATTGTAAACTCTTTTGGAAGATATAAGACACAAACAACATATCAATAGCATTATTACATTTACAACAAACTTCTTTTTTGACAATTGAAGGGACAGTAGGCTGTGCTTAAGAGGCTCAAGGGGCTCCGAAACTTCCTAAGAACCTCTCACACACCTGTACGTCCAGATTCCTATCTAAAATGGGGTAAGGGTGCTGCGTTCATTTGCATCTCGGCATGAAATACCTATAGCCAAAATTTCCAAGTTTCTGAAACGCCACGGAACATCCTGTGTGACTGTAAGAGCCCGAAAATCATGCGTAAATCCCACAACCCCATACCCATACAGTGATGATATTAAATAGTTACCATTTTGAGGATCACGGAAAGGAAACCAGAGAGAAATCTTGCAGTCATCCTCCTTCTTATCAGTGGTTACATCCGGGCTCTTACCGTCTGACGTCAGACATTTTACTAAGCTCGTTTTCCCGCTCTCTGGTGGACCCAAGACGATTACTCGAAGCCTGGAGAAAAACATGATAGAGAAAGATATGATATACATGTTAAAACCCCGTGCTGTAAAATATAGAATACTTTGGTTTTCCTGCACATAAAACAGATGTGGACTGTCTCTACTGAAAAATTTATTAGCTCGAACAAACTTTAGCTAATGAGGGAAATCTTTACCTTATAGCCGTGTAGAAGAAAAAAGGACAGGACGCAAACAGAAAAAATCACGAAAATATTATGACAGCACAGATGAAGCGATACAGTGTGACAACTATGTTGTTTCGTCACAAAATAGGATTTACGATTAATGGCAATGCATGGTTTCACTGGGTACGGTATGTATCGAAGAATGGGCAGTCAGTTTTCCTAATGAGTAGCTTCACTCCTTCTATTCTTCACATACTCTGTGGGTGGAAAAGTAAGCCGATACAAGGGATGTATCCCTTCACTTTATGACAATAGTGATGGCCTACACAAATATCACCCATCCCCATTTTTTTTTTTTCAAAAATACGACAACAACAAGCTTTGCATTTTCATTTGCGTTGTCCCATGGGTAACTTTTGCAATGTACCATGAAGTAAATAAGCTATCCCATTATATCCTCTAGAGGGATTTCATGTGACGTCACACGGATGGGATTCCCAGGCACTGAAGGGCAAAACACACCCGCAGTAAACGTATTTACAGCACTCACGCCTACAGCATAACCACAGATATTACTGTGGCACAATGGGCGCGTGCCCTTCATATCCACTAGAATCCCTTCTATAGAGGCTTTTCGTATGACGTCATAATACTCCCTGGCGCCATGTTGGAGTACATGTAACTTCGTAGTAAGCCTCACTCGACGCGCTTGCTCGATGAATGTGTACAAACCGAGTATACCACAGAGCAGTGTGTGGCGCGTTCAGTATACTACTGCACAAAACCATGTGTTCTCGGCATGGGTGTCCTCCAGCATGGCGAATCCGTGACGTAATTGCAAAGCCTCTATAGATAGTTCTCAGTGACGTCACAACTGGGGTTGGCAACCACCATGTCATAGGGCAAGCTTGTACGTACATGCCGGGGTTGCCCTATGAGATGGCTGACATACTACATGTGAAAAGCTCCTATGACGTCATGTGAGAACTATCTATAAGAGAGACTTCATGTGACGTCACGCGCAATGGATTCCCAGGCACTGAAGGGCAAAACACACACGCAGTAAGCGAATTTACATTTCACACACACGGCATAAACATGGATACTACTGTGACACAATGGACGCGTGCCGGTCAAAACCAAAGAGACGCGAGATCTTGTCCTTCAGAACAAAAAGACGCACGATCTTGCCCTTCAAAATTGCTTCTAGTTGGTTAAAGTCACGTGGCTGAAATCCCTCTATAGATAGTTCTCACGTGACGTCATAGGAGCTTTTCACGTGTATTATGTCAGCCATGTCTAAGGGCAACCCCGGCATGTGTGTACAGGCTTGCCCTCAGACATGGCGGTTGCTAACCCCTAGGTGTGACGTCACTGAGAACTATCTATAGACCTTACGCATTGGCATCACACTGACGTCATTTTGGGTGAAAACGTGATCGCGCGTCTCTTTGGTTTTGAAGGGAAAGATCGTGCGTCTCTTTGGTTTCGATAGGCACGCTTCCATTGTGTCACAGTAGTATCTATGGTTGTGCAGTGCGCGTGTGCTGTAAATACGCTTACTGCGTGTGTGTGCTGCCCTGTGCAAAAATCAAAGATGGTTGTGTCATTATCGATTCTTGTTGGACAACTTGAGTGTAGCCAATTATTAGATTCTACCAGCAGCCACCTGCCCCACCCACATACCCCTCGGATCGTCAAGGATTATGACCGTTAGTACGACTGCTGCCCTACTACTGGGCCAATTAAAGACAACGAAATGCTTTAAGGCCTCGAGCTTTCGGATGGAGGGGTTTCGTTGTTCTTCACTTCAACTGCCTACTCCCCTCCCCCATACCATCAAAAATTACCCAGCACCAGTATACGACTTAAGATACTGTGCCGTCACTAGGTGTTGTGTCTAAGTCTCCTGATAGCCTTGTAATTACTATCTATATACTGATGAAATACGTCCAGCCTCATACGCGTACGAAGGTGTTCTCACTGGGGGCTGAACGCTTTCTCAGATCGCCCTCCTGGGGAAGGGGTCTTTGGAAAATTTTTGAATTTGAGGGTTCTTTGGTGAAATACATCGGAGAAATTTTAAGGAAATTTACTGGAAATTATTGACATGTTTTACAGATGGAGTAAATAGGGGGCTTCGTACTTGAATTGAGGGGCGTTAGTACTTCCCCAACCACATTTTTGACTGAGGGGCCTGAGCCTCTGCCCCTGCTTCCTACTCCTACAGACTCAAAATGTTGTGATCATTTTCAAATATGCTGACACTGTTTTTTTCTTAAGATCTCTAACCTGTTAACTGTACTTATCACAAAAGTCAATGTTACTATGAACGTTTACTACGAAATTGTTAGTACATGTGAAAAAAATTACTTCTTAATCCAAAGAAAAGAAACAAAGATTAAGAAATGCTGTTTGAAAAAAACCAACATTAAACATAAAAGATTAATTGAAACGGTAGAGGACTCGAGGAAGCGTTAAAGTAGACCTAAAGTCTAGAATTACAAGAATATATATTTTAGGGGTTGAAAAATGAATTTCATCCATCCAACTGTCATTTTCATAGCTTACTCCGTTCCTGAGATATAAAATATTGAAATTTATTCA
This sequence comes from Holothuria leucospilota, assembly GCA_029531755.1. Taxonomy (NCBI): domain Eukaryota; kingdom Metazoa; phylum Echinodermata; class Holothuroidea; order Aspidochirotida; family Holothuriidae; genus Holothuria; species Holothuria leucospilota. The sequence goes on along the minus strand of CM055962.1, from coordinate 11,393,864 downwards.
CTTAATTTGAAATAATCGATTGCACAATAATTTGTGATGTTCTTCTTGTACAACTCACACTAACTGCTTTTGTTTCCTTTTGAAGTCAAAATGTTTATATAACCTTGAAACATTTACTGTTCCCTTGCATAGCATGTTGTGTGAAGAGGGCTTATATAGCCAAGTCACCCTATAACAGTAAGACAGTGATCACGTTTCGGCACAAATGGACAGTGGCTTTCCAAAAACAAAGAAAATCAAAGACGGTAATTTGAGTAGTACAAGAATGACATCACAAATTATTGCGTAATCTACCATTTTAAACTGAGTAAATAAACTTCTACATTTTATATCTCAGCTCAGGAATGTCCCTTTTTTCTCATCTTGTTTATTTCATATGAGCAATATCGTAGTGTGTACATAATAGTTACATGGTTTTACAGAAGTTGTGAATAGATAAAATATAATATACGATCAGCACTAACATTAGCATATTTAGACTGAATTTAGACAGGCAACACAATATCGAATAAAGAAAAGCAGGTGTCAATATAAAAGTGAGAAATACTTCTTAAGATCTTCAAATTTTTTCCTATTTCGTTTTGAAGTGTTGGTTTTAAGGCGATGTACTCTTCCACCCTTAATATAAACTGCATTTTTCGGAAAAACTTTTACAATCAGGCTTAGAGTTATCATAGCTCAGGAGTTATGATAGCTCAGGAATGTCCTGTTAAGATGGGAGTTGGACCATTTAGATGCATTTTTCAAGCTTTGTAACATATATTTTTGAAATTTTAGACTTCAGGTACACTTTAAGTCATGGTTCATGTATGGAAAGTACTTCCCACCTAGTGTATTCTCTGCATTGACAATAAGCTAACATTTACTGACCATATCTCAAATATCCAATGGAAAGTATATTATATTGTTTCCACACTGAATTATAGTCCTCACTCTCCCATTGAACAATGTAAGAAAATTTTTGAAGCCCGTTTTTCATAACATAGTAGTATGCTATACTCTAAAAACCGTGTTTAGGAATTACGAAGCTGCGAGATGACATGGTAAAAAATAATTTTATTACGTACGTAATAATTATCACGTACGTACGTATTAATTATCACGTACTTATGTAATAATTATCACGTACATACGTGATTATTATTACGTACGTACATAGCAATTATCACGTACGTGCGTATAATAATATCACGTATGTACGTAATTATTAACACGTAGGTACATGATAATTATTACGTACGAATAAAATTATTTTTTTATTAGGTCCTATCTAGAAATCAAACACTTTTTGCTCCTATACTTGGTGAACATGTTAAGATGCTAACTGCGTGCCGAATTCATGAAAGTTTTGTGTAACTTAAAGGTATTTGATTTCCAAAACATTTGTTTAATTGCTATAAGTGTTTAGGAGAAAATATGTTTACAAAGTCCGGGTAAATTATGCGTTTACTGCTAAATGACTTTTTTACAGTGACTAGTAATGAAATTTTTCATTTGAATGATAGTACTATAAGCTTATTTAAACTTCTTTAAGAGAACATTTCACTGAATTTGTATAAATATCAGGAACTGATATCTGAAAGGTGAAACACAGGGATACGCCTACTGAAATTTTAACAAAATGGCTTGTATTAGCCTAACTAGAACAATTGATGGATGGCGTAAAGTTAAAGGTAGTTTAGTTTAAGTCCGGGTTAGGCTCATGCTGGGCTAATGAAGGAACGTTTCGTAGACTCTGTTTGCATTTTTATATAAGAGTGATAATGACTGAACCCTCTCTACAATTTCCCCAAGAGAATTTTATTAAAGTTTGACAGTTAGACGTCTTACATAATAATAGTACATCCGTAAGTTCAGTCAGGTGTTCATAATTTTTGAAACAGGGTCCCTCGGAGTTATAATCAATCTTAAATTATTTTATTTAGATGTACATCCCAACAGCAATAAATTAAACATTAACTCTCCTATCATGCTGGGATCAATTAGACATAATTGATAAAGCATTGCGTCTAGGTTGGACTGAGATTACGGGGGCAGAGGTGGACAACGAGGGCAGGAGGGAGTAGCCATCTCATCCTTTCCAAATCCGACCTAGTACTTGGGAAAAGTTCAAATCGCATTATATAAAATCTAGGGGATTTATAAATTGCAAACATTTTCTCTCTCACCTAGGCTCCCATCTCTAGGTTCAGACTTTAAGTAAGGCGCGGAGCCAGGATGGGGGGAGGGAGGGCTGAGGGCCTGGCCCCCCAGATGGTCGCTAGACCCCCCAAATTGTTTTTGTGTCCTAATAACGTGTAAGAATTAAGAAAGGCGATCAATGCCGTGACCCCCCATTTGATACCTAGACCCCCTAAAAATTTTATCCTAGCTACGTCCCTGCTTTAAGTGCCATACCTGACAGGCCTGTGCTTCATTGAATGTTCACGTGGTATTCACTTTCTCCTGATAATAGATCTTCAATTCCAAAATACTAAAAAATATTAAAAATTGCAGATAAAAATATAAAAAAAATTCATTTATATTCCATTTAGTCAACGTAATTCTTCTTAATTCAGTTTGTGTCGATGGTAACATCTTACGCAAATACGAATGCATCAATCTATTATGCCACATAATTTCCATTCAAATATTCAAATATATTCTTGTATTAAAGCTGGTCACTAAAAGTGAGAATTCTGTTAACTTTCAATGACTTTTTGTCTTCCTTTACACAGCCTATGATCCGAAGGAATATAATTTCGGCCTAATCACGTCGAATTAATTTCCTGCTTACATAAAATACATCCCTGGAGACTAAAGAAGCTTTATTGAGGTTCAAGACAAGTGAAGATGATGAGGATGACATGTCTCGGAGGTGACCACTGAGTGTAATTTCGGACGAGGGAGCTGTTTTGACTATCTCCGAGGCATAATTATTGTTTTCTCAGTGTATCCCTTCTCTTCTGATATTGTAATTTCAAAGCAAACTTCAGTCCATACTTTCAAAGCAAACCATATTTCCACCCCTCATGGCAATGATTTCATCGACCGTTGTCTTTAAATAGCCGAAAAGCCAGGTTTTTCGTGACTAGCAGTGCGTGGAGGAGATACGCAGTATGTCTGTAATATTCGGCAAGGCGGAGGGGGGGGGGGTTGTGAATACAAAGTATAGTGTTATAAGAATGAATATTTTAGATGTTGGAAAGTGAATCTCAATCGTCCAACTTCGATTTTCATAGATTACATTGAATGCTGAGATAAAAGATGTTGAAATAGTCGATTGCGCAATAATTTGTGATATTCTTCTTGTAAAACTGACTTTACCTGCATTTCTGTCCTTTCAAAAAAATTATATGACCTTGAAAGGTTTACTGTTTTCTGCATAGCATGTTGAACGGAGAGGGCTTGTATATAGCCAAGTCACTCACAACAATTTAAAACAGGGATCACGTTTTGGCACAAGATGCAGTGGCTTTCGAAAAAAATGAGGGAACGGTTATTTGAATAGTGCAGTTTAAGTTTATTTCTCCATGTATCCTCTAAACGAGGTACAAGAGACACATACAACAGTATAAACAAAAAAAAAATAATGCAACAAATTTGTAGATGGCAGTCATATGAGAAATGCTCAACAGGCAGAACAACAGAATTCAAGATGTAAATAACTTGGGACTACGTAACTAAAATGTTGGCACCAGCACTAGGTAATTTGTTGGGTGTTGTAGGTGAGAACAATGACACAGAAGAATGAAACCACAACTATTGCGCAATAACTACCTAACAAACCAATATTAAAATGACAGAATAAGCTTCAATATTTTATATCTCAGCTCAGGAATGACCAGTGATGATGGAAGTTGGACCGGATTCATTTTTCCGGGAACTCGGATTCACTTTTCAAGCTTTGAACAATATATATTATTTAATTTTTAGACTTTAGGTACACTTAAAGTGTCCTTAAATGTAATGTAAAGATATATTTGTTGTTTTCAGAATCAAATTTTTATCAAAAATGCACACTGTGTGTAGATCAACTTTGAAAAAGTTTTTCATGAGCGCAGGGAGGGGTGCGGGGGGAGGCTTGCATAGGCCATTGACATCCATTTGCACGCCACACACGACAATATGCTACCCCTTTACAATAATGTCTGTGATGCATGGAAAACGTTTTCACACGAACAAATCTCGAAATTGAAATATTTATATTAGGAGTTACCACAATATAACCCGGTACTTTGGCAAGATTTGCATTTACAGTATTGACCTCTAAAACATTATCCAAAATCATCGCTGATCAGGCACCTGTTATTGTCAGCCTTAATCACAATTCCCTAGTTATACCTTACAACACGTTGTAAGTTTAAACTCACTGCTCCAACCGGAGGGGGGGGGGGGCTACGCCTAAACATAAATAATCAAAAGAGGCGAAGACCTGGCCAAATCCTCTTTGGAGATTACTCCAAAGCGAATGCTACAAAATTAATTCCCTCCTCCTCCTCCTCCTCCTCCTCCTCCTCCTCCTCCTCCTCCTCGCAAAGGCTTCTCTCATAATGACAGTTTTGTTTCTTTGTAATTCAATCTCCTAGCTCAAGTGTATGGAAGGCCCCAATCTAAATCCATTCAGCCACTAAATTTAAAAGACGTTCCTTCTAAAGGCGCCGAAAGTTTATCACAAAAGAACACTTCATTTTTCCTATACCATTATAACTTTACAACAAATCGATTCTCTGGGTTATGAAGAATTTTAATGGTTATTTGGGAAGGAATTATATAATATGGCAAGTGTGATTCCTATTCACCAAGCTACCACCTTTGTCTCTTTCATTCATGTTTGTCACGAAATTGCGCTACCAGCAGATTTATATCAAATTAGTCAACGTGAGTGCTCATATTGTGGAAGTGAAAATGAAGCTTTCGTTTGGCAAGACACCCTGCATTCGTTGCGCTAATATTTCGACGTATTACACGATTCATAAACAGGTGTATGACAGTGTGAGGAGACATCTATTTCACATTATTTACACTGAGCTAAATGATGTTGTTCTAAATCTCACTAAATTTGTTTTACTGCACTGTAATATTTGTTAACTATATATAGTATTATGATAATTTTGAGGCTTTTTCATGTGCTAGGCGGGGGTTTATAACATTACGTTATGGGATTAAAGGAAGTAGAATAATCCACTCGTTGTGTATAGACAAAAATTACAGACGTAAAGATGCATTTTAAGTACCAAAATGACCTGTTTTACTCAACACCTATAGATTCAGACCACGTTTGAAAATTTGGTAGAATTATTTTAATATCTTTACCATTTTCAAGATATATCTCTTCAAATTTAACTTTTTTTTCGCTATCAACACAGGATGCAAAATTGAATTATTGACGAAAGTTAGTACTTCCTTCTCTGACCCCTATGTACATATTTTTTCTTTAAAACCATCTAAGAATGTTTTGCAGTTTGGTGTGTGATGTTGTAATTTTTCAAGAAGATGACTGTAACTTACAAAATAATCCCGGTCAGGGCTTATCAATATTACAATTGTCCTTGAAATGAAGGTTGATAAGGATGCAGGAACATCTTGTAACTCCTTTGACCTCACAGATTTGAGCATTTAGCACATGTTTGTTGATGATATAAATGAAAAACAGGAATTGTCTTGTAAATTAGTCGACATTCGATGGATTATTATAAAAATCAAGGCTATTTCACGTCTTCATCATTAGCATTGACCTCGAATAGACGGTGCATTTCATTATACAGACGAAGTACTACCGTGGCAATTGTTATAACCTTAGCTCTGGGAATAATTCTATATGATGATAACTTTACTTATAACTTATATTGGTCTTTCACGGGAAGGGAAATGGACAGTAAACACAGAACGAAACAATTCTTTTCTGACGTCTTTCATTCAACGAATGCCCTGCGAAGTTGCAGTTCGAAATCTGAATGTCTCACATCTTTCATTTCTTTTTAACCATTTCCAAATTCTTCCCTTTTGACCAGTTTTTTCAATCAATGGATTGTTAGTATAACGTGCTCATATTAATGAATAAAAGACACGCATGTGGTTAATATGCGTGATTAAGTTGCTCATGTTCAAATTTGCATTCCACTCATGTATTTATATGTTAAGATAAATAAACATTTAAATGAAAACAATGAAACTACATCCCTCAGATTATCATTATAGAGGAGTTTCACCGACGTCACGTGATCATCCGTCTCTGGTTTTGAAGGGCAAGCGTCCATTGTGTCACAGTAGTATCTATGGCTATGACGTGTGCGTGCTGTAAATACGCTTACTGCGAGTGTGTTTGCCCTTCAGTGCCAGGCAATCCCATGAAATCCCTCTATACTACAAATTTTCTAGACAACAGTGCTAACAAGAGTAGCATTTACCTTCAGTCTGAACCAAGCAACAGGTGCCTGGAAGGTATGTTTGTTTTCTCTTTTTTCACGGGCTAGTACGGAAATTTATTGACTTAAAATTGACCATTCCTTGGCTTGACACGGATTTACGTCATTACATGAGTACTATGTCATTATCAGCACTCCTTACCTTGTATCAGCATTGACCAATGTAATGGGATGTGATGTAAGGCATTGTTATGGAGTGCTATGCAACACAATGTAATGTATTTTAATGTAAATTTATTCTTTTATACTGCATTCAGTGTAGAACATCTTCATACCTCTCACAAAGAAAGAAAATATACAAGCTCAGATATGGATCATAGAAACAGCTATAATTAATAATTATATGTGACGTATTATAGCCATAAATGGGACAACTCTAGAACAATTAAGTCCATAGCGTCTTCTACCCTCTTAAATGGGTATTTCGTTGCTGCGGTATAAAATACTAAGTTCACTTAATTTAGTTGTTTGATTATGTGATTTGTGATTTCACTCTTATTCTATTCACCATACCTTCCCATATTTTCGTTCTTTGCTTTCTTACTTTTCAGGCATTTGTTATCTATTATTATTATTATTACTTTTTTGTTTTCTTAAAGCAATTGATTGTCTCAGTAGTCAGCAACGGAATAAACTAAGAAGATGCGAATTAGGGCTTTAATTTCTCTACTTGTATCAGTAATACAAGCATTCGTAGTTTTCGATTTAAGGCTTCTTTTGGAGTATACCAGATGCGAGGGAACAAGTTGTGTTATTGGACCCCATTTTTCCTTAGACCCGCCCCCCCCCCCCCCAATTGTTGATTCCGCTCAAACTCCAAGTTATTAACCCGACACCTTGTAAGTTTACTTTCAATATCTAGCACAATCAACTTACTCATGCGAACTTTTTTCATTTCGCGGAATTTCAAAATTGGGAAAATTATGACAAATTCGTCTCATGCACTTTCATTAATGTGATGCCCATGAAACCAGAGACAGGCTTCGTGGAGCAATTACGAGAGGGACAGAGAAGGTTGACCACAGATGAAGACATTTGGTCACATAGTAAATGACCTTTTATGAAGGTAACAATGCACGAGTACATGTCACTTTTGAAGACTTAAATGTCTGCAGTCAGCAATGGATGTGAAAGCAACTCTTAATGATTGTCTGAAAAAGATTGAGAGAAGAAACCTGAAACTACATCTGTAGAAAATTCATATAGGCCTAGCAGGTATCTGGAGTCATTGACTCAAATCGATTTTAAGTGGCTTACGTTGGTTTTCTCGAGGGAGAACGAAACTTATAAGTTCTTTTCACAAACAAACGACATGTGGTCATGAAAGCAGAGGATCAAAAGTGGGAAAAGACTTAAATATCGTTGTCATATGTATTAAAGGGAAAAGGCGACTTGGAAGAAACGACCAAAACGAGTCCATTTATATACATCAGTAAGGTAATTACACGCCATCACCGCGCGTAGAGAGGAAGTCAAGCCTCAATGACAAGGATAATGTGACATTTATAGACTCTATGATCCAAGGCTTAGGGTACCATCACTTTGTCAAAATCATTCAGCAACGATGCCAAGGGATTTCCCCAACATCAATCCCTTGCAATAAGATCGATTTGAGCTATGACGTAATAAATACGTCACAGAAGGGCTTCTTGACAGGACTCCTGCAGGACTTAGAAAAGCCCTCTTCCTGGCCTAACATCCATTTCCTTTGACTAGAAGTGAAGTCAACTTCATTTGATTAAACTACACTCAACCACACCAACGCCAGGAAAAGTACATGCATGTAGACTCAAAATGTTTATCGACTAGAAGGAAGTGCTTTCACCTTACAAGTGGGTTTGTCCAAGGCCAGTTTCTGTCGTTTTTTGTCTAACCAGAACGCAGGTTTTTAATATAACGTACACCGTGTTAGGACTTCTAGTTTGGCATAATGACAAATATTTGAATCCGCAAGTGTGTTTTACACGGTTTCATATTTATAGGCCTACCCCACTCGGATCAGTTTAGGAGAGCTTCGCTACAACGAGAGTTAATTAACAATTTGTTCCCAAACGGTGCCGGCAGGATAGATTAATATATCACAGGCTGCGTAAAATAACAGAAGAGTTCTTAAAACATGGCTGTTTGCATTTTCAAATAAGTTAACGTGTGTGGTGTTTTTTATGCCACGGGGAAAAATAAACCACGGCAATGCTAACTTAAAGACACCTTTAAATTTTTGTTATAAAGAAACAGATCAAAATTTTGTATTTAAGTTAACAACTCCAGTGACTCCAATATATTCCTTAAATCTATCCATCTATCATTGCCAGCTTCAATGATGTGAATATATCCTTAGCATATGAGAAGAACAACGTTCAACATTATGTTTAAATTGGGTTGATATTTTTATTCCAGTCGTGAGGAGGTATGAAATCTCAACATGCTTGACAAGTGAACTTCAAACAAACAGGAGTTATTTCATAAATTTTTATACCCTCTGTTTTTCTCTCTTCTTCAATATTTACAGTATAACGTTACACATTAAAAGTTGTTCTTTTTGGCTTTATCTTAAAAAATCCGTTCCTTAGCTATTGGGTTGCATCAAAACATACATGTACAGCCCCATGAAAACGTTGTAAATCCTACACTCCATTTGGCCAAAGTTGTAACTTGACAAATGAAGTAATTAAATAAAAATATTTTCCTTTAATTGAATCTTTGAAATCACAACTGTTTGATTCAAGCCTATCTTTAGAAAAGGATGTCAAAATCCAATTTTACATCCAGAGGATTGTATAATATCACTGGAGGTCACTGACACTGCTACTGCCACTGCCTCTGACACTGCCTTGGCCACTGTCACTGTCACTTTCTCTGTCACTGCCTTTGCATCTGCTACTGCTACTGCCTCTGCCTCTGCTACTACCCCTGCCTCTGCCTCTGCCACTGCCTCTGCTACTACCACTGTCACTGCCACTGGTTTTGCCTCTGCCACTCCCACAACCGCTGCCACTGCCTCTGCTACTGCCACTGTTACTGCCTCTACAACAGCTACAGTTACTGCCTCCGTCTGCTACTGTCACTGTCACTGCCTCTGCCCTTACTATAGCTACAGTTGCTGCCTCTGCTACTGCCACTGTCACTGCCTCTGCCTCTACTACAGCTACAGTTACTGCCACTGACACTGCCTCTGCCTTTACCATTGACTCTGCCACTGCCACTGCCACTGTCACTGGAACTGCCTCTGCCACTGTCACTGTCACTATCACTGCCACTGCCTCTGTCACTACCACTGTCACTGCCTCTGCCTCTACTACAGCTACAGTTGCTGCCTCTGCTACTGCCACTGTCACTGCCTCTGCCTCTACTACAGCTACAGTTACTGCCACTGCCACTGCCTCTGCCTCTGCCACTGCCTTTACCATTGACTCTGCCACTGCCACTGTCACTGGAACTGCCTCTGCCACTGTCACTGCCACTGTCACTGCCACTGCCTCTGTCACTGCCACTGCCACTGTCTCTGTCTCTGCCTCTGCCTCTGCCAATGCCACTGCTACAGCCACTACTCTTACAACTAGGATATTCGCACCCAACCTCTCATCCTGGAGATTGTTTGCCCCAAAACTTTGTGAACTTCGATATGAAATAAAACATGACTTGCTTCGACTGCTGTTACTATAAGTTAGAACCTGGTGCTTCGATAAAGCTTCTTACACAGAAAAGACGATGCTTGAAACATGTCTAATAGGTTTTCCAAAGAGCTTAGGGCGGTTATATACGTGTGTCATCCCTGGTTGAGTCTCAAATGCGTTCGGTGTAATACTTTTATTGTTATTGTATGGTTAACAGATCGGCGCAGTATACATGATGTTATCGTGTATGCAGGGTATTTAAAATTCAACTGAGAATGTTTTAGTAATGATTGAAACAATTTAAGTCTACTGTTGACAAAGTAAAAGGAGGAATCTCTTTGCTTAACATGAAAACAACATCTAAAAATAAAAGTTCTTTTTATTCTGTATTCCTTGCCTCTGAGCTTTTATGGCAATATGGAAGTATACTTGATTTAAAAGCACAACACGAGGCAAACTATGAACTATACATTCCGGTTGCTTGGTTTCATCGTGTTAAAAGGTTTTACTTGGCTGAGTTTTAGACAGGTTTCCAGGATCAAGCACTTCAACAAAGTATTAATGTCAATGTTGGACAATACTTCAAATAATCAACTTCAAATGTGGGTCATAACTGCCAACTACCAAAAGAACTTTTCACCGTTAGGGCGCTTTCCTCGAAAACTGCATGAACGTTTAGCTCAAGTTCAGAAGGTGAGGAAGGGCGGGGGCGAGGTAGACTGTTCCCTCATAGTTAAATCTCGGCAGTCTTAGGTTAATTTGACTAGGGCATTTTGCCACATTAAAATGCTTTGACATAATGTGCTAAGGAATTGCTATTATTCGTTACAAAAGGAATTCATATGCGAGTAATCTTTAATCACGTTTATTTTCGCCTTTTTCCTTCCGTTATCATCCTTCTACTTTTCGAGAGCCTAAGATCGTAATTTTGAATTAAATCATAAGGAGGCCAGTAGCCACACAAGGTACCGAAGGGGTAGTGTGAGATAGTTTTCAGGCTTTTTTTTCCAAAAGTCCCCTGACTCTCTGGCGAAGAGCCAGGGGCGAAAACCAAACAATACTCCCGAAGGAGTTCTGCTCCCCGAAGGAGTAACAACGTCCCCAAGGGACAAACTTTGACTTAACTGACACCACCCAACAGTGGTCCCGTTCTAGACTGGATGAATAGAACAGGTTCCAGGGGTCGAAATTTCTTTCAGGGGCGAGATAAACTAAAATGACTTTCAAGGCAATGGTCTTTTTGATCTTCTAGGGGGCAACATATTTCCCTAGAGCGACCCCCCGCCCTTGATTACGGGCTTGATGTTAGGTTCTGCAAAACAGTGAGTATGGAAATCTCTGTCTTCGTTTATCTGAAACTAAGCCTTGGGCCTCCATTCTTTTTACATTATTATATTGCTAAAAGATAAAACTTTAGTCACTCTATATACTTGGTAAAACAAAAAGAGTAGGAAAACCTCGCCTTTAATTCATCTACATCAGCAAAAGTTTCCCATGTTATAGTAATCACTATAGAGGTGTCACGTCACGCGATTGGGATTGCCCGGAAGTGCCGCGCAAAGCACACGCGCAGTTAGCGTATTTTTAGCACACCGTATGACCAGAGATACTATACTGTGACAAAATGTGCGATTGACGGGCAAACTGTCTAACAACCAAAGGGGCATGTGGTCACGTGAAGTCGGTGAAACACCTCAAGTACCGCAGCCATCAAGCAAGGTACTGTGTGGAAGATCAAGTTAAATCCAACTAGTAAGCAACGTCCTATCTTAGCGACATCCTTTTCAAAGAGTCTGCAGGTCTGTGTAATTCCCCAAACATGTAACGGTATAGCCCTATACCTCTAAATATAATTGGTGACTGCTTTCTCATTGACATAAATTCAAACAATAGCATCAATCTGATTGGCCTGTCACTGATGACTTGTACAGTTCATTCAGTGGTGTATCCAGAAAGCTTACACAGCCTGTGTAGATATGGCCTTGAACAATTTAAACTCAGCACAGGTTATAGTTGCTTTGTCTGAAGGTGTATTAAAAAGATGTTCTTTCTGAAATTGGAAAAGGAACTAGTAAAAATTAGTCGGGAGAATTTTTACTGCTTGAGGTGAGAGTCAGTTGCTCTTAAAGTTTCCTACAGTCTTTATAGCTTTTGCGCACGAATAGACTAATTTACCAACATTACCTTAACCAATGCGCACAAAAAGACTAATTTACCATCGAGCAGTTACAAATATACAATAAATCGTTGTTGCTTTAAGTGTAATTGTGACTAAGTCAAGCGTTGATGCTACTATAAAATGTGTTCTCTTATTCTTAACCAGAAGTAATATAATTGTGCTGTTACTCACGCGAAGGTTTACTCAAACTACAAGTTTGCAGACGACTAAACATCATCTGCCATTTTACGTACCACTAGTGATCAAGGGAACGCGTATTCAAGATAAATCATGTGCAGAAAGGCCGTGGCATCCATGTCGTTAATGATTTTGAATCGCTTCAGTTTGAGTTGAAATCTTTTTAAAACTGTGTCCTCACTCTAATCAGCACACACTATAGTGAAAATCTAACCACACTAAATGAAGCCAAGGCCATTAAACTGCAAGTCCCTCCAGGGCAAAGAACAATCATTTAAAGATAGGCAAAATTAGAAAATCATGGCAATTACATAACTTTTAAAAGAAGAAACAGTATCCATACTAGTGACACAATGGCGGTATCACACTGCGTATGAGGAGGGGGTCGGGAGAAGCTTCCTTAGCAATGAATATCGTTTTCAGGGCAAAATTCGTTCACCCATTTGGGAAACTTTGAAGGTAAACACCTTCCACTTTTTGTGTGAAATATCTCGTACACGTAGGCTATGAGCAATACTACCTGGGAGCAAGGAGTTGCTGGGAGGTAGTAGTTTCTTGGTAATACTAGCCAGGTAACGCCAACAACTCACTAGTAACTTCCTATGAAGCACAACCAAAGTTGTGTGTTAGAGCAGTAGCTGCATGGTTAATTCACACCATACTGACTTCACAAAGCATCTCACTGATGTAGGAACACACCGAGTCACCTGACAAGTCTTCAGGGTGCACGGTAATCCCTACCCGTGCTTATCTCAGTCATGTAAAAACGAACTTTACAGCCTGCTCTGCGGGTTAGTAAAAGCTTGAAGCAGAAACCTGTCTACTACAGTGTTCAATAGGTCACACACTGATCCATTCAATAAACTAGTTAATTTTAACTTCCGTAAAAGCCGACATTGGACAAGCCGGTTAATTTATCATAATTTCTTCATCCACCATAAACATGCACAAGGTATATTGAAAAGCTACTCTAGCTTTTTTTTTTTTGGAAACTTTTTGCAAGATTTGGAAAATTCTAGTTAAAGGGTTACAAAACAGGGCGATGAAACAAAGATTAGTAATTTTTTTGTACAATATTAGTTAGTATATCTTCGTACTAAACATAAATACATGGCCTAGTTTAGGGCCGATTGCTTAATGTATCCTTGGGTGTTTTTGCTTCGTTGTGTGCGTTTAAAATTCCCTTCTGAGATACATGTGAAGATTGTTTTAATATTTAATGGTATCTTAAAATTTTGTTTTGATGATTATCAAAAGTAACGAAATAAGAAATCGCAAAAGTACATTAAAACCAATTCTCAAAAGAGAATGGGAAATAGGAACTTTGAAAATAATATGTGGCACTTACCTGTAGGAAAGGTTTCTTACACGGAAAAACTCCATTATTCCATCTACGTTTTGGCTGATGACATTTTTCGGTGGATATATCAATCCGTTACAATTTTCTAATCCGAGTTTTTCCAGTCGACTTAACCACAATATAGCATCCGGTAACTTCGCTACGTGTGTCTCTGACAATACAATCTCACGTAGACGGTGGCAATGCTGTGCAAAGCTTTCGAGGGATCGCTCCGTAATTAGCAAACACATGGATGCGTCTATTGATTTCAAATGAAAACAATGTCGTGCCACGGACTGCAGACCTTCGTCGGAGATTTGAGGACAGTCGCTTACGTTAAGACGAACTAAACCTTTCAACTTCGACGCAATCAGGCGTAGCGTTAGATCGGATACGCCTGTCTTTTTAAGCACTAACGTATCCAGTTCGGAGCAATTCGTGACAAGATGACCGACGCCCTCGTCTCCAACGGCTGAGCAGAAACTAAGATTAATACTTGTTAAAGAGCGGAAAGTTTGGCCTATATGGGCACCAACTGTGGCATTAATTCTCGGAAAATGTAAAAGATTGATTGTTTTCAACGAGAGAATTTTACTTTGGGAACAAATTCCTTCAAATTCAGTTTCCGTTAAATTCCAGGCAGTGTCTTTACTATCAGTACCATGCAGAGAGATTTGCTGCAGTAAGGAACAATTTGAAACCAAATTGGTGAGACCATCTTTAGAAACTCCTCTACAAAAGGTAATGTCAACCTCTTTCAGATCACGGCAGCGTTCAGATAAAATAATTACATCTTCATCACTAAGATCCTGTAGGTGACTCAGTTTAAGTTTTTCAAGCTGAGGATTCAAAAATGGAAGAATTTGACGCAAAGCACCGTCTCCAATATTTCCGCAGTACTCTAACTCCAGAGACTTCAAGTTTGGAACACCTTCAACTGATATCTGGAAAAGACATGAAACACAGTTGTTTTAGTTTTAACCATAGGGTGACTGTTTTAGGGTGCGCCGAGTTCTAGGCCTGTAGGAATGCGTTTCCCTGAATAATTCGTACTTAAGTCCAATTAAGGTGTTCTCCGCTTTTGCATTATATTATTACTTACTCACAGAATACTTTAGCCTACTTGTAATGTAACACTGTTCGAATGTGGAATAAAACCTGTCTTCAGGTTACGAACATACTTCAGTTCATAGTAGGCAAGGACTTCACTGATTATTGTTGTAAATAACGTCGTTACTTTATACCCTTTAGGACGAGGGGCCCCCTACGTCATGGCCTAGTCGGCCCCTTCTAAATTTGCCATTGTTTACTCATGTTTTGATGTGACGTCTAAAGATTTTAATATACACACTGATCAAGCACCCAATAGGGCATGAAAGGCTGGATTCCTCATTGACGGGGACAAGACATTAAACTGCTAAGAGAACAAAGTATATAGGCCTAAATAAACTTTCCCATTTGGATGGAAGGTCGGATTATTTCCAAGCTTCCTAGCTGATAGTTTTCAGAACGATCATTCTATGGGATGTTTCCCTGTAGCGACCCCATAATTGTGCTCTAGCCATGTACATTAGTTAGATGTGTTGTGAGAGGTTGGCGATTGGGGGCACCACATTAAAAGATGTCGGAAGTCTGATACCCGAAATAGCCCCATTGGCTAAAATTGTGCCTTGTGCACATAAGGCTTCACACCCCCAATAATTTCCCCATTGACTTACACACTAAATTTGATCTGTTTCCAGACCCCTGCAGGCTTGTCAAAGTTGACAGCTGTCCTCATATGAAAGCTGAGGAGTTTGCCATGGCACTACAAGATTTCCATACCATGACCGTTTGCATTTTGAGCTAGAAGGAGTTGAAGATTTGATAGGGTACACCCACCCCTAATTCTCTTCAACTGAAGGTCTAAATTACCTTCAGTCTGTCCCAAATTTTCAACATCCACACTTTTTATGTGCTCTTTGAGATTCATGGAGTTTCATTACCAAATGAGCAAGTTATCATGACGAAATCTGGCCTCAACCGGAGTTAATAGTACTACTTTTTTGAAGGTGGACATTTGACGCACAAGAACATTACTCTAATGGAATCGTGAGGCCATAAGTACAGAGGGCTTAATTTTTTGTTTCCTTCCTGTGACACATCCCCTCCTTCTGTACGGAGACAAATAAACCGGGCGTTTCTTTGTGTTTTCTTTTAATTTAAATTCATTTGCTTGGTATTGCGGAAAAATGAAATTCAGTTTATCCCCACTCGTGTTTCTTGTCAGAAGATGTTCATCCCCACTCGTGTTTCTTGTCAGTATATCTTCATTTCTCATTCCCATGTTTACCGAAGAAAGGGGTGGGAAAACTGGCATGTCAGATTTCACATCACCGCGATGTTCTCGGCTTCCGTACACGCGTGTATCGAACCATACACAAATGCTGCCTGCACTTGTTGATGTAAGTTGCAATGATACACGTCCTCCATTAGAGGGCGCCCTTTCTCTTCTTTGACGTCATATGCATAAGGTCTATCGTCCATATGTTATTACGTCACGGAAAAGCGCGCTTACTCTGAGGTAAATATGTAGCGTAGCATTACAACTTACACTAACACAAATAGAGACATATACTTTTTTGAACCACTGCACTGCTCTTCACCATCTGAACTGGACTAAACAGGACTGAACTTAAATCAAGAAATGTAACATCATGCATGAAGTGTTTTCCAAGTGAATTCGATTATCTCCGTGGTTTCACCACTTATCTTATCAAACCTCCACTTCTTCGGTACCGGATCATCTCATTCTGTAATCAAAGATCCATTCTTGCAGCTCATTAAAGATCTTTGCTTAGTGCGTTTATGCAGAGACTCTTCGTATAATTGTCATAAACAGATCGTATTTTCTACCAAAATGATCTAAAATAAACTGCTGGTATTTTCGTATTTATCTCTCTCACATCCTGTCCTTACGGGGAAGTTTGGTGACTTCACATTTTAAGTTGCATTCACATGCATCATTTACAGAGACGTAGGTGTAAGAAATATATGCGATAAACTCTAAGCACAGACGTTAAAATTGTATGGAGTTTTTCTTAATATTGACAGAATATAGCAACAGTTGTTATTTCTCTTTTATCTTGCAATTTTATGTCGAGTATGACGAATCTCTTCGATAATGTAAACCGTTCATCCTTTGTTTCTCGTTACTGCATCGACTACAACTATCTTATTTCACAAACTTGAGAAAAAATGTTATTAATAAGCAATATCATCGTCAAACTTCTGTGATAAGAGGCATAATTTGCGTTTATCGGTAAGAGCTGACCATCACTATGTTGTTTTTCGGAGTTTGTCGACAATTTTCTTTATATTTTGAGTTGGTAAGTGCATTTATGATCGGCTAAATGTTAACCAAAGTTAGTCCACATTTAGATGGCATGAAAAGACGAGAGGAATGTTTCTACTTTATTCGTATTTTACGATACAACTTACCTCAAACTGAGTGAAGGGAATGGTCACAAACTGTTATATCTTTTCTACATTATTTTAACAGCATTATATTGGTTAAGGAAAGATACGGTAGTGGCTAAAATATTTATCTTTGGTGTATTCGTTGAGTTGAGTTTGGTTATTGAACCTACGTAATGAATTTGTATACATAGGTGGAGCTAGATGAGGTTTTACCGCTCAGTTTCTAACCAATTGGTTTAAGTCGAGCCGGCCACTGTTTTTTTTTTTTCAGTTGTGGCTCACTGGCTTGTTTTCCCTACTCCATTGCTTATGCTGAGCACCAAGCACAATGGCAGTAGGTTCCATTTTTAAAGTCTTTGGTGTGACCCGACCAGAAGTCGAACCCCAGACCTTCCAGCTGCAAGGTGGATGGTTCCATTAAACAACTCTGTGGTATAGGCCTACGTTTGGTATAATTGTGATGTAATGCATTATGGTCAGGAGGCCACTTGGAGCTCGTTGAAGACCTAGATAGATTGAATAAACACCGGCAAGATTCACCTTCTCTTTTCTTCAGTGCTCAGAGGGTATTAACGAGGCAGCGGTGAACTTCTCCCAGTCTTGTTCCCTAAATAGCCATTTAACGTGCCCATCCGACGGACGTGAGAACACCCCCATAGTCTTTATCCAATTTCCTGAATGCAAGGAGAGTGCAGGATCCTTGATGTGCACCACTTCTAAACAGCTGAAACGAGTAAAGCAGACGACTTCCTAAACTTAAAAAAAAAACTGAGTTGAACAACTTCCTTAGACGGACAACCAGAAATCCACTTTTAATTCACCAATTTGAGACCCCTCAGCATCTCTGTGAATAGCTATGCCGACCAGTACAGGTCACCAGAAAATTTCTAAGAGGTTTCATCCACCCGACGAGATTTGATGATTTAAGCTTTAGCATGCAAGGAAGAAATCTCACCCACCAAGCTAACCACAAGCATACTCCATAAGTAATATCTTCTGCTTTTTACTCAAAAATTGTGTGAACCCTATTCAAAATATGTAGAGAAATCTATCATTAGATTTTCCCTCACCAAATGGCATTTTAGTTCATGCGTATGTCACGACAAGGTTACGTGATATTCTTGCAATTGTCATGGAACAAAATATTTTTTTTTATGATAACGGCCTATCATACCTCTAGGATTACTAACTGATAGAAAGTTCGGGTTTCACTTTGGAGGGAGCTGTGGTTTTGATTTGTAGGGAGTCACCACTCAGGAGGCTTTTTCCCCACATCCTCTGCTAATCACCCATCTCTACGTGCCTTTTAACCCTCTTCTTAACCTTAAGGCAACTGTATATATGCTGTGTCCATGCAACAGGTTTAGCGATATTTTCAGATGCTGATATAACCGTCATAAGAAAAGTACCTTCAGACAGAAACATCTCTGTTCTACCTTACTTGGCCACAGCTCGTGGCTTAAATTACAGTTGAAAATGACTTTCTGCCTGCTTTAAGGAAGATACTGCTGCATCGATTTTGGTCGGAAAACTCGGTCATTTGATGCTATGTGGGTCACTTCGTGTTTCTAATAGCCTCGTATAAACTATAGGCTGTGCTGCGGATGAAATTATTAGAAAATGTCACCATTTCTTTCAGACCAAAGATGAGAGGCGCTAGAATTTGTGATGGTATTTCAACCCATCATGACTACAAATTAAAATAGCCTGCAGAATACTTGGAAGCTAACGTGAGCTTGAAGTACCTATGGCAGAGATTACAGACACAGAACTCCAACAAAGTAGAAAAATGAAATGTTATGAAAAAAAAATGTTATGAAAAAAATGAAATGTTATGAAATGGCTCGAAATTACGAAAACGCATAGTCGTCTTGCCGTTGTTGACTTAATTATGCAAACCTTTGTATTTTAGCATGTGTGATTGCTAATGAAGTAAACGACATTATTTTTCATAATGATCAACTTTGATTGGATTATGGCGACTATTGACAATTAGAGTCAAGAGTGACAAGTACTCCGTGGTATTGGAAAAATGGAAAACAACAACGGAAAAGAGCAAAACAACAGAAAACACTGATACTTACGGAAAAGTATTTTCACATAAAAACAAGCAAAAAATAAAGAAGAAAGAAATCGATTAAAAACATCATTACATAAAATCGTGAATATGTAGCACTTAAAGTATGTCTAAACACTGTTTGGTTTTCACCTGACCGATACATGAAGCTTACCTGACTGATACAAGTGAAGGAGGAGTCAGGAGTAGAAATATGGAATACGATGAAATAAAACATAATTGCATTTGTCCTTCTTTAGACCTCTAAAAACTTGGCATCCTAAATAAAGCATCGTCTAAGTTGTCGGTATTAGACTATTAAAAAAAAAAACGGGATGTTACGGCTCGGTGTAAAACACAAACCAGCAACAGCGAATAAATGTAGAAGAATAAAACGTTAAGTCTGAATAGCTTATTATTCAATACCCTTTCTTTAATTCTTACAAAATCTATTAATTTTAAGCTAGGCCTGTATTTACAATATTTACACTGTATAACTTACTTAGCCTTTCTCTATTCTTGGCAGGACTAGTAGTATGACACTCTCTCCGTTATAACGTTAGGATTCTCGTTCATCTGGTATACGACAAGTGTTGTGAAGCGCGATAGTAGGCAAAACGTCCTACATTCGGTGGCTGATCCCGTAGGCGATCTCTCAGTGGGTACGCCTGATATGTACTCATCCAAGATTTTTTAGGAATTCTAGGTTGAGCAGAATCTCTCTAGGACTACGTTCGTTTACATGTCTCTCGTTGCAAGTTAGTATTCGAATGCATGAACAGCTTTTCTGTGAATACCTCTGACTTTCACTGTGAATAATGACGTCAGGCTCTGATTAAAATGAAACTTTCTCCCAGTCTCTTCAGTACGACTGTTAAGACCAGTGAAGTCATTCCAGCATTTTCTTCGTTCAAAAGAAAATTCTAGCGCCTTCCTCCGATTAATGCCTTGATGAAAAGAGTCTTCGAGACTGGATATACTCATTACTAAAAATAGCATTACGCGGAAATCAGTTCATTTTGTAAACATCGAGAGCGCTGCGTTGTGGAAGCTCTAAAACATTGTGGAAGCCTCTGCAAGGTTCCAATTTGATGAACTGTGTAGAGGCTCGGAGACAAAATCCTTGGACTGATTAGTGTCTCGTAAGTTCGTAACAGTAAACACACTGAAACGTTCGGGTCACATTTGAACCCACTGGAGGTCAATCGAGAACTGATCCAGAATCGGGTCATTTATTTGACCAGAACTGGGTAAAAAGTCATCCACGTTGGAATCTTTTTATCTAAATCTGATCATATAAATGACCCTGGTCGATGCCCAAGTTGTCCAACTGCTTCATTGCGTTTTGTTCATCTGCAAGATGTCTTATCTCAATTGCTTTCCTAAACAGGGGTTTCATGTGAAGTCAGCTGTAATTGAGAGTAATGTGTAGCTAACTGTTCATAAACATACACAGGTATACTTCGAATTCGAGGAGGGGCTGACTTTTGCCCGGAATTTAAGTTCCTGTTTTCTAAAAATTAGAATATGTATATAGCATATATTTTGCTTGACAGGAGCAAATCTTCTGCCAGTATGGGGCACTCCCATCCCAACTCCCACCTGTCACGACTATGGGGTTGAATCTGGGACAAGTTATCAGTGCCGGATTAACCCCATGGCAGAACCGGCATATGCCGGGGCCCCTCGCTTTTGGGGCCCCGCCCCAAAAGGTGTTTGGGAATTAAGACCCACATTATTTTGATTTACTGGTTGTCGGCCTTACGTTTTCATGTGTGTGCACTTTTGCCATGCCTTAACACTATCTGGCATATAATGTATAATAACTGTCATGTGTCACTGTATAATGTGTAAAAGCAACTATTAGTTATTAGCGGTTAAAAGCTAAAATTTTATCTGTTGAGTGTTATTAATTTTGTGTAAGCGGATGGGCGAGGGGAAGGAGGTTAAGCTTGTAAAAGGGGCCCCGCTATAGAAAGTGCCGGGGGCCCCACACAACGCTAATCCGGCCCTGCAAGTTATCGCTGTACGGTACGAGAAGGAGAGAAGGAACAATCCCTGTTCAAAAGAAAGTCAAAAAATAGATGTCTGTCTGTTCCCGGATTGTTGACTAAGGTATTCAATAATTTGTCCATTTAATTATTCTTGCACATGATTTCGGAGCAAAAGTATCTTTTCAAGGTTTTTTTTTCAAGATGACTTTTTTGAAAGATATCGTGTTCAACATTACTTATGTATGGGTACACACTCACATGTGTTTTGAAGAATGTTATAATAAGAGTGGGTTCGGTTCGATCACTTTGTAGGTCCTCACATTGTAGGTCCTCTTCTGCTATCATGGGATATCCAAACGGGAGCCTCAAGGCCCTCTTCTGGGAAAGACATTGGTTAGAAATCTTTTGCCGCACAAACGTAAATTGTGATGTTTTTGTATAACGATATGTAAGCTATATGTACCCCTCGACTCTATCCAACCCCCTCTCTCTTTAAGAAGCTTTGCAGGTTAGGCCATTGATCACCTACCTCGGGAAGTTTCTAGGCATAATGACAGGAATTATGGATGAGGTTAGTAAGGATAATATGATAGGATAGGAAAGGAGCAGACCGGTAGCCAGACAAGAGGGGGCAGGATAATTTCCAGGGGGAAATGTTTGTAGAGGGCGAGGTATGCAAAACTGCATTAGGGCAATAGAAAGTTTTTAATTTTCTAGGGGGAGGAGAATTTTCTAAGGGGCCGTCACCTCCCCCGGGCCTGGAAAGGGTATGATATGAATGCAATAAGTATACAGGGAGTGTGAATACAAATGAAAGAAATTTGCCACTATTTTCATCTGGCAACACACAACATACTTACCTTGGACGGTTGAAAATTGGTAGCCCACAAATCCTAGACTGTATGGGGTATAGGTCATGGGCGTCAATCCTGAGGGGACAGGGGGACACGTCCCCCTAACATTTTGGAAATACACCCATTGACTTAAGATTTTTACACAGTAAATTTTTGACAGAAGTGGCCATGCCCCCCTCCCCAACATTCGAGTAAAGATTGACACCCATTGTATAGGCTGAATGTAAAGAAAGTCTTTGGAAGACCATATCCAGTTCGAGTAAGGGTACTTCAGTTTTTGCTAAGAATTTCTTGTTTTGAAAGGCTGTCGACCCGAAAATAATTTTCGAGTCTTTTATGTAACCATGTACACCATACCGCTTGTCTTTCTTTATTTCGTGTTGTACCTTGGTCCATAACTTCTAATGAGAGCGTCTATATGCAGGGCACTCCCTCTTGAAGACTTTTTTTAAAGTTTTTACGCCTTCTCTCTTTTTGAACTGCTCATTTCTTTATTAGCTAAAAGAATTTGTCAAGCTATTCCAGCTGCTACTCATTGTTTGGGAGAAATATCTTGTTACTGAGCGGATATTAACTTTATTTCAGATAACAAGCAGCAAAGATCGATGAGATTGTCAAGCACACCTTCTTGTGCTCGGTTAGTGAGAAGGACTGTAGCGCAGCTGTTTAAATCATTATTTGAGTAAAACTGCCTAGTAACGTCTTGTAATTTTCCTCTTTAATGACTCTCGTTGGATAATTTCCCCAAAAGTTACAACAATTGAAACCTAGAGAGGTTGAAACTTGCAGGCAATTACAAATCGAAGCCCCTGAAGATGGTACGAAACGGAGACTTATGTAAGAGCCCAAGTATTGGTACCACCCTGATTTCTTGATTAAATAAATATTGCATGAGATACAAAAAGGGGCAAACGGCTTGCCTTGCTTATTTCTAAGAGCAAAACGGGCCAGCTGACAAATTATGAATAATCAAACCAACTTTACACACTATGCAAGAAACAATCTTCAAAGCAGTCAATAAAAGGCCGTTTTACGTTTCTGTAGTAGTTTCGGGTGTTTGTGCTAGTGCAGCTAAATCTGAGGCGTGCAAACGAATTTGTAAGACAGGATCCGCGTGTTAAACATGCGGATATTTTCAAAGAGTTGTTCAATCCCAGGCTTTAGCTGCGTTTAAATCTGGAACTATTTTAGCCGGATCACACTTAATATTTGACAAATAAAAAGAGCCAATAAAACTGCGTAACGGTTCATCATTCTCCAAGATAAAGACTGTCTGATTGCCTCAAAAGGGCTGTTAATTTACATTGGAACACGGTAAAGTTGGTGAAATCGGAGAAATGGTAAAAACATTGATTCATGAAAAAGTCAAAATAACTGCAGTGTGGGAGATGAAGTATATGCTGGTATATTCGTAGTAATCGTGTTCAAATCCGTAGTAATCGTGTATCACACTGAAAACGTCATACGCCAAGCTACGAAAGCAGGCGCAACTCCACGTGACAAAATGAGCAGTTCTGACAATCGAAGCTGTATGCTTCAATTAATTACATAAAAAACCTGCTTATCAGTGGTGCGATCTGCGAGATATTTACTGTGAAAGAAGTATCCATTGTGTAGATGTTATTTGCCTTAATGGAAATGTGGAACGCCATTCATGTAATTTTAGTAGAAAGACTTTTGTATATGCAATCTTTACACAAAAGTAGAGGAAATATGTAGACAATTAGGCTTCACCGGCGCTCGTCTTTATTGTCACAGACCTTTGAATTAGATTTACACTGAATAATTGTAAAGATTTAATGGTTCTTTTGTGATAACCTACGTGACATTTTCACGTTTATCTGGAGTTTGGAAATATTTGCATGTGGTTTCAAGGTACAATGTTAAGGACATACATATAATAAAATATTATTCCACCATATTTACGCCCTCTAATGTGTAGCCTGAATATCACGTTACTACAGTAATTCACCAAGAAGAATCAAACAGAAGGGACAAAAAAATATTTATATATATATATATATATATATATATATATATATATATATATATATATATATATATATATATATATACATATAAACATTTCTTTTCGGTGAAAAATTTCATTCTGAAACTCCTTTTTCTTTCGCAAAATTTAAGTTTGGGCACAATCACAATCAATATACCTGTCACTGAAGAGGAAAAGATGTCTTCAAACTGTTTTTAATTTGACAGTTTCTCCCATTATCATTCGTTTACATTCCTTGTACAATTATTTACTTGTTAATTAACTTGTTAATTACCCTTTTTCATCTAATTATAACTTGATACACCTAAAATTGATTATTAAGACTTAAAGAACTTATTATTGGTTAGATACCTGATAGGATATGGCCTTACATTAAAGCTTATTCGACAAATATTGTGCCTTCCAATTCACATGAGCATTGCCCTCCCATCAACTAAATGGTATCGTCTTTCAATTTAATTAAAAATGAAACAGTGTATCGGTATTTAATTTCCCCCTATCAAGTAGTGTACTGCGTTATAACCAATAATCGATAGAGATTACAGAGGAGCAGTTTGACTTCTCGTTAAGTTATGCTTTGTTGTGTTGATAAGAGAATGTGTTTCCATGGTAACATTTCTTATCAATACTTTTTTACAACTGGGTGCAAGTCAACATATGAATTGTTATGGAAACTGGTGTAAAAGATTTAGAGGGCAGATGAATGATAATGACTCAAAATCTGATAAGAATGATGTGCGGATGGAAAATGTAGGAAAACACAAGTCTTTGCAGTCATCCTTTAGAATCTTCGGTAGGTCCCAAAAATTTGGTGGGCAGGGGTGTTGAAAATGTACTTACAATGTTACTACAATATCCAATAGTTTAGTCTGCATATAAAGTAGCGTAGCGGAGGGGGGGGGGGGGAGGGGCTTTGGATATAAACATATAAAGGCTGTTATATATATATATATATATATATATATATATATATATATAGTTATATAGTTATATAGTTATATAGTTATATAGTTATATAGTTATATAGTTGAGTCGGTAAAGCTGAAAAATCTGGGCGAGGTGAAAAAGCAATGTTGACTCCACCGGGATTCGAACTCGGGACCTCCCGCTTGCTAGTGCGGACGCTCTAACCACTGAGCCATGAAGCCAAGATGGTTTGGCCTTTGTTCAAACCCCACATGAAGCACTCGCAATTCACCTCCTGAGCAGGCACCTATTTTGGGAACAGCACTAGTTCTTCTTTGATGCAAGCCCTACCAGAGATCAGAAATGATGCAATTCAGCCGACCACAATTGTCAACCCGTCAGCGGATCTCCGAAGAGATGCAGAAACGTGTGAGAGCACAAAGTTGACGGTGAATAAACACTGACGGCAACTGCGATGTATATAGACTGTTATATTTACGAATACATATAAAATATATTTATATATATATATATATGTATATATTATATATGTTTATATATAGGGTAATTAGTTAATTATTGACTCTAAAAACATCTAGTCAATTGGGGCACGAACCGGAATCTTGTCAAATATTTGACAAGATTTGTTTCAAAATTGACTAGAAATGGTTAAAAAATGAAACCATTTGTTTCATTTATGAGCCGAATCTAGTCAAAGATTTGACAAGATTCCCCTATTAATTAGATTCTATTCAAATTTGACAAGGACATTTTTAGAGTGTAGTGTGGAACTCTGAGTAGAGGTTTTTGCTTTTGTGCCATAACTAATTAAATTATACTAGCTCTTTTGTTCGGAACGATAAACGATCGCTTCTCGGCCTTTTGGACAAGATCATGTGTTGTATCTGTTATTTTCAGCCAGTTGAGAATGGGACCACGCATGACAGACACTTGATGTAGAGTTCTGACGGTCGAGAGGTTGGTCAGTTAAGTTTGTTGTCCTTTCGGGGACGTAGCTCCTTTGGCCGGGGGAGCAGATCTCCTTCAGGAGCAATGTTTGGTTTCGTCACTTGGCTATTTAATTGCCAGAGATACTAGGGGACTTTAGAAAAAAAAGCTCTTTTGTTCGGAAATTGAGCACTTTGTCAACCCCTGTCATTTGGGCACCCTACTTATATATATATATATATATATATGTGTGTGTGTGTGTAAGATATACGTTTCAAAGAAGAGATAGGAAAATTTCTGTCTGTTTGTGTGTCTGTGTGTGCTCCAGGACAAGTGGTTTAGGCCAGCCACTTTAACTCAACACTCTAAAAATGTCCTAGTCAAATTTGAATAGAATCTAACCAATAGGGGCACGAACAGGAATCTTGTCAAATGTTTGACTAGACTCGGCTCATAAATGAAACGAATAGTTTCATTTTTTAACCATTTCTAGTCAATTTTGAAACAAATCTTGTCAAATATTTGACAAGATTCCGGTTCGTGCCCCAATTGACTAGATGTTTTTAGAGTGAAGCATTTACTTTGAAATAATGGTAGTAGTTAGAACGTTACTGAGGGTTTTGCTTTTTTATCTTATTTTTTTGGGGGGGGGTGGGGGGCTCGTCTGATTGCAGGGAGCAGTTCAGTGCACCACCTGAGAACACAAGCTCTGGAAGATAAATAGAAATTTATACATGATACGAATTCTTTTTAAGCAAATTTCTATTTCTGAATTTAGACTTTGACTGGGAGTGTACGGAGATCTTACTTCAATAACATTGCATGATATCCTCCACCCTGAACTCCTTCTCTTCACTCTCAGGATGACTTTCCCGGCCGTGTCAAGAATTACGCATATAGAAAATTATTCAACATGATTTTTTTTTTATTTTAGGCAGTAATGGGAAGCTTAATATAGGGAAATTAAAAAGAAGAAAAAACCTGTTTTCCAGTGCTTTATTTAAATTTAACAGCCGTGCGTCAGCTTATCTTCTGGTGGGTACACTGCTATTAAGGAATGAGCTGCTTTTTAGTCAACTATCAGCTTACCTGCATGAAAGAACACCCTCGAGGAGGAAGGCACAAACCCTCGCATCTAGATGATACCTCTTGTTGTAATGGTACAACTCATTTCTCTCACTACATGACCCTTCACTCTAAAAAACATCTAGTCAATTGGGGCACGAACCGGAATCTTATCAAATATTTGACAAGATTTGTTTCAAAATTGACTAGAAATGGTTCAAAAATGAAACTATTCGTTTCATTTATGAGCCGAATCTAGTCAAAGATTTGACAAGATTCCGGTTCGTGCCCTTATTGATTAGATTCTATTCAAATTTGACTAGGACATTTTTAGAGTGTTGCCTCGAAAATATTAACACTGATCTACTGAACTAATTGGCTGAACCGCTTTGTTTTAAGGTATATAACATAGTGAATATTCTGTACATCGACAAATTGAAATACATGTGGGACAATCCATTTCACCTGAGTCTGAATGATATTGCCAACTGAAGTACGCTTAGCTGTACATAGTTATTCTTATTATGTTATAATAGCTCTTACTATACTTTGTAGTAAAATTTTTGTTAAATTACTCACTCTTTAATACAAGATCTGACTCAATTGTAAAATAACATTAAAGACAATTAACGGTTTCTACTAAGTCAAATTATATCATTTCATAAGCGTTAAATAGCAAACAATATTATCATTAGAACGAAAGGTCAACGTTCTGCTTTGTAAAACAGTAAACGATTAATATTTTGTTAATGGTTAGTCTAAGGAAAATAAACACATAACAAATGAATACAAAATGAAACAGAACATACCTTTATCTCTTCAATGGTAGCTGATTTTCCAAAAGACAACGTTTCACTTGAAAATGTCTCCATTCTTGTAATTTGTTCCTGTTATTCAGTGAGATTTTCAGATGCAAATAAACTTAAGAAGGTCGACGTACGGTAATATTTATCACCCTCAAAACTCGTGCCATCTTGAACCTTTCTCATGTCAACAACAGAATAAAGTAAGAAAATTTGTTTACTTTTGCCTCTATAGAGTATGGTTGACGTAAAGACAGAACTTAATGACATATAATGCTTTCTGCATACACTTCTTTGTTCCTTATGCTAACGTGATAACGCGACCATTGGACTCATAATACCACAGCAATTTTCCATCTTCGCGTTTTATTTGATTGTCATGGCAACGCAGACGATCAAACCACTCGATTCGATCGTTAAACTTCTTGAGACAGTTCAAAATTCTTTTGTAATGAGCTCATGTGTGTTCTTTTTATCTCTTTTGTTTTTTTTTTTTTGTCAAAAAGACAAATGAATCGACATGGAATAGATCTGAAGAAAATTATCTTTAATCGAAGACCAACCTATGACAGCTTACAAGGGAATGAAAAAACGACAAACCAGGACAGGTTAAAGAAAGTAAACATTACATATTAAATTAAAATTTTAGTACTGCATAGTCAGTAGCTGAACTTATCAAAAGAGCGACAGGCGACTCTCCCCTGCAGCGTCCAAAATCTCCCCAAAAAAGACGATGAGGAGGGCGAAAAAGTAGCAAACGTTACAAAAATCGCTCACCTCCCCCTCCCCCTTATAATAAATTGCCAACAAAAACAAATTAAAAAACCCGTGTGCACCTCAAAAGAGCCGGTAAACTTTATGGGGAGCGATCCCCCCCCCCCCAAAAAAAAAAAAAATTGTAAAGAGCCTCTCTACAAGATAACAATTTTTACCCTGGACAGTTTTAAATCCATATATGTATATTGAAATTACCATTCAATACCTAATAGTTTTCGAACTATTAGCAGATAAATTTGTCACATGTTGAACACAGGGTGAACTTGAAGCAAGCATGCATGACGTCCATAATTCCATGTTTTCGTAATCTGAAGGTATGTGAAGCACGGGAATTTCTAAATATTTACATACCTAACTAACATATCCCTTTCTACTTGAAGGCCAAGAAGACAAACTGAAAAGCATACAGAAAACCAAAGAAAAACAAGCAAATAAACAAAGAAAAAAAAAACAAAGTGTTGATCATCAATGTGAGGAGATGACATCACTCTTTGTTTGCATCAAGTTCACTTCCGGTCAAATGTAGTAACTTAACCTGTTAACATCCCGAGAAGCACACATTAAAATTAAGTGAAACTTTCACAAGAATGCTTACATTAATTCTTCTTTTACATATCAAAAATATACTTAAAGCCTTCTTCTAAGGAGAAGCCATCAGACAGCTTTGCGGGGTTGAAGCAAGACCTGTCCAAGGATCTTCGATAACGTTCACTTCCAATTATTGCAGTTGCACTATTGCTTTTATGTTATTTAACTGTAAGGTGCTGTAAATGCAGTGTGCTGTAGATAGGGTTAAAATACTGTACTTTATTTTCATTTTTGAATCACTTTTGCTCAAAAGTAAGAATTTGCCAAATACATTTTTTTAATCCAAGGAATAAAATGACGTCAGAGATAAACACTTAGGTTGTTATATTTTATGTTGTCATATTTCGGCGCTGTTGTAACTTCTTATTGAAGGCGAAGGTAAAACAAGTTGCTGCTACACATTAAGACCTAAGTGGATTGGCTAAAGAAAGGATATTCCATTTAGTTTTTGACAAGCCTAATTATGTCAGCATTAATAAAAGTTTTAAACGGTCAAAGGCAGTATTGCAGTACCCATACTCGTACCCGTGATCTAGTAAAAGTTTGCGCACTCGTACCCGTACCCGTACTCATGACCTGGTACTCATGCCGTGGTACCCGCACCCAGCCTTATGGTCCTGGCCTCACAACCATAATATACAGTACATTTAACTTCAAATGTGTGTTGAAGTTTAAACTTTTTTACTCTACCATGTTCTTTAGTACTTGACTCACTATGTAAGTTCTGGGCTCACGATTACGTCACGACAATTCACGTTATTGCACTGGATGGCAAATAACCGTGACATTCGCTGTACATACATAATGTAGTGCATGTATGTACTCAAAGCCTATTTGCTAAGTGGGTGGTTTCCAGTTCGAACACCTTATAAATGCCCATGGTCATACGCAATCCCCGAGGGGAAAGGGACAGCAGGGGTAGTCTCACCCCCACAGAAATTTTAAAAGGCAATTTTTTTATCACATCGATCTGTGTAAATTTCCGACAAAATAATATTAAGATGCAACTTGTAAGGCACGGAAAGTGCAATTTCCGGTAATATGGGACAGGCGAGTAGGAAGGGGTGGGCCAACAGCACCCCCCTTAAGGATATTTGTTTTACTTTTTGCAATCATATCGCTATAAAAGTTAAAAGGTGTGATTTTTCTGCGCGCTTCATCCACACCCATTCTTACTACTGGTTCTCCTATTTTTTTGTCCCAGGAATTCTTGTTCTAAAGACCGGAAAACCTTCCGAAAACAATCCATTCTCGCTTCCTTCTTCAAGCCCCCTGCATTATCAGTCCAGGCCAGCTGTTAGTTATACGGAGTAAGACTAAAACTAAAAAAGTCATATTGTGGTCTATTAAGTGGACTTCTAACGTCATTTGAAGAAGCTAAATGCCCACAATTTAGTGACTACTTTAGAGCTTTGGGAATTCGCCCCTTAGACCCCCACGGGGCGTTGACCCTTAACTCCAACAGGGGCTTAAGGTAAGCCCCTGCATGGACCCGAGGCCGTTAGGGGGGAGCTCTTTGCCCTTTCCTGGCTCCTGCAGCGCCATTTGTTATTGCAAACTGAATTCGCCTGAATCACCCCCTCCCTTTTCCAAGGAAAAAATCGTGAGCACGACCTTGTAAATGCCTGTTTACTTATCAAAGTTGATGAAGCTCTGATTTGACCGAATGTTATGTTTTCAGATGCGTTGGCATGTTTTCCAGGGAAGAGTAGCCTTCTTGGTTATATTATCCCAGAAGATCCAAAAAGAACAAAATATCCGCTTTGGTAATTGACTGGAAGGTCAGGGGCAAGGGCGGTGATCGAAGGAGATGGGGGCATGTCCCCCCCCCCCCAATAATTTAGATGGGAACGGACCATATCCCCCGATATTTGGTCAGCGACCATAATATTTGCTAATATTGTGAGTGTGAGACAACTTCCTCTCCAATAATTTGTTGACGAGGAAGGATTGTCTATGATAGTTTGGCAGAAGTTGTAATAATTGCTCATATTTTTGTAAATATTAGACTTTCCGATGACTTAAAGGTCATGGAAAACGATTTTTTCCTTCTCGCTTTGCCTGCACACTAATCAGAGTGCATGTTTGGTGATCAATAAGACAGTCGTAGACACACATGTATACATTCCCTTTATAATTTGTTCAGGAACGTAGAACCTTTGTTCAATCTTCCCGTAGAGTTGGTCAACTGCAGTGTTATTTGCTAAAACTGGTGTATGTGAGACATAGTCCCCTCCAATAATTTGGTTAGGGAGGACGGATTAACTTCATACTTTGGGCAAAACCTGTAATATTTGCGTCTAGGCTTAGGTAATTAGGCATGATCCCTAGTGTTTTGGTTGAGGGGGACGGAATCCCTTTCATCTCATCCAATTTTTGTCAACGACTTTAAATATTTAGCTCTATTGACAACGAAGGGCCAATTTTTCGGCCCTCTTCGTGCGCATTCTTTTACCACATACACGCCTGGCAATTACTGAGACTCTCAGACACACACAGACAACTATTACATCAACTCCAATTCAGGACCTTCAAATTGTAACGGCTCGATATAATACACAAACTAGCAACAGCGAAAAAATGCAGAAGAGTGAGATATAAAGTCTGAACAGCTTATTATTTTACCTCCTTTTCCTTAAATCTTACAAAATCTACTCATTTAAAACTAGGCTTGTGATTACAATAGTTACCCTGTGTACTTATCTTAAGTTTTGGCGGGGCTGTAACACTCGCTCCGTTGTAACATTAGGCTTCGTACGAAGCTGAGTGATAAGGTAATGTTATGAAGCGGCTGTAGCAGGCACAACGTTCTAGATTCAGTGCCTGAACTTGTTGGCGACCTCTCTCTCAAACAGCGTAAGTTCGAGTCTGGTATGTATTTGTTTAGGCTTTTCTTAAAAATGGGAAAACAAGAAGGCAATGCATAGAGTTGCAAACCTCCTCTTCCTTAAATTTTTTACAAGTCTTGTGGTTAATGAAATTTCCCGGTATAGTGATGAGCAAATAATGACGGACCACCTTTAGGTCATTTAAACTTCGATCTCGAAAGTTAGTGACTACAATGTGCTGTTTAAAAATCTGTCTCATCATCCTCTACATATCATGTGCTTTTATGACTCTTTTCTAACATACTGATATGTTTAATGGGTAAAAACCAATTTAAAGCTTATTTGACCTTTGACCTCTTGATTTTGCTCCTACGACGTCACGACGCATACAAAATGTTGTACGGTCAAGTACCTATCCACCGACTTTGAAATTGATCGGATATTGTTTGGGAAGTGCTGACGACACTCTTTTCGCAAATCTTGGCAAAGTTGGCCTTTGCCCTACATATTGAAAATTGACCTCCACCATCCTTAACAAACAAAAATCACAGTTTTAAAACTTTCTCGTCGTTCTCAACATACCATGTGGTTTAAAGACTTTTCTAACATGCTGATAGCCAAATGGCAAAAACTTATTTTTAGCTAGTTTAACTCCTGACCTTTGACCTAGGACTTTATTAATTATAGGCTACATGCCCAGATTTTAATGGTCAGGTATACGTACCCACCAAGTTTAAAATTCATCGGAATTATGGCTTAGGAGTTTGTAACGCAATTCTTTGCAAAATTTAGGTAAGTTTGATCTTTTACCTATATTTTGACCTTTGATCCCACCCTTAGCAACCAAAAACCATTATTTCAAATGTCTTATCAGTCCTAACAAATCATGTGGTTTCATTTCTTTTTCTAACATGCTGATAGGCAAATAATAGCAGAATATTTTTTAGCAAATTTGACCTGTGACGTCATCAATTACCTACGTACAGGACCCACAAAGTTTGACCATCATCAGACTTACGGTTTAGGAGGAATCGATACACACTTTTTGCTCACACGCACACATACACACACACTCGCACACAGTCAGACCAGGGAGTTGTTATTTGGATGACAACTCCCTGGTCAGACACAGAAATCCAGACATAGCTCCACATTTTGATGTTAGGTGAAGTTCAATAATCTCTTCTCCCTGTAAATTAACATTACATGTAGGGGGATAAAATAACAGTTTTTATCACATGGAATACTTCACACTGTAAAAGCCGGTCGCCCACTAGACGACCAACGGCTTGCGAGCTTTTGCGATTCCTTGCGACCTTCTGCGACCTTGAGAGGGTCGCCTTGTGGGAGAGCATTTGCTCGCAAATGGTCACTAGCGCTCGCAAGTCATCACCCCAAGAGCTCGCAAGATTTTAAACATGTTCAAAATCTTGAGACTTCCGAAAAAGGTCGCAAGTGGTCATAATCAATCGCATATAGTGTGAGAGGGTGAAGTCGCAAGGCATCGCAACCCAAAGATCCCTAAAAATGCAGTAATTTAAAGTGTAAATACCAAAATAAGGAGTGCAAACAACTGTATAAGGACCGTGGTCATAGATGGTCGGGCGGCAGCGTTGGGGACAATTTCACATGGTTTACAGTATCACTTAATCGTCAAATATTTTCTTTTAACATTAGCAAACATCTTCGTCATTGACATAAAACCAATTTCATTGTCGTAGAAAGTTTAAAACAGTTTAATGAGCTTATAACTGGGAGTTGTAAATTTTGCTTTATCATAAAGCAAGCTGTGTTATGTCTTCGCTTTAGATCAGTGGTTCACCACTTTTCAGCTCCCCCTTTTCAGCTCCCCCTTTCCCAGAATTGGTTTGGGCAAACGCCCCCTCCCGTCTGTAACATAGAATTGCTATGCATGAAACGACAAACTAAAAGCATATTGAGAGAAAGGATAGGACTACACATATATCTGTCGTGTGGGTGTTGCAGAGGGTAGCAAAACAGTTGCTGGGGACTCAAAGGCTGACGCCTTTTGTGATGGCGAATACTTAAAGCCTGCAATTAACGAAAGGGTGAAGGCTTGCTCGTGGCCATGGTCTGAGAAACGTTTTTGGAATTGACGCAGAGTCCTCAAGAAAGAATGGAGCGTCCCCCATCCAATAGCCTCCTCCACTGTGGTCCAAGCGCAACGTTCTAAGGGGGACTAGGAGGCAAAGCCCTCGGAAGCTCACGAGTATTTACGATATTGTCGACTCAAGAATGCATGAAGCATTGTTAGTCAAATTTTGACGATTTTCCGATTATCTAATGACCTTATATGTGCACTAAAAAGATTACAAAAATCGATCTTAGACCATTTTGTATTTTAATAGTTACTAATGAAAGTTCTCTTTGACGCTGCAAGGGGACTGTCTTGTGGGTGGGAGGAAGAAGGATGTTATTTGGTTGCATGGTGCTTTGAAAGTCTTTTTTTGCCACTCAAGCTGTCTTCCAGGTCGTAATAATGTGTAAGACGAAATTGCCCCCTCCCCGAAAATATGCATTATTGAAACATTTTAAAGTTTTCTTTATACTGTCATAGTACATTGCAAAAGTTGTCTATCAAGTTACAGTTATTTGCAATTTTCACTTCTGTCAGTATGTCATGACTTTGGACACCCAAGGAAACAACTATACATTCGAGGAAAATGTGGCGAGATAATTTTTAGCCATGACCCCTTTGCTTACATTGTTCCTTGCCACTGGAATTTGAGGATCCTCGCCAGGAAACGTTTGAAATTAAACACTAGATGTGATTTCCTGGCATCTAGCATTTACATTATTCACAAACTTTGCATCGCTTTAGAGGAGGGAATGCTAGATCTACTCGACTTGCTTACTTCATTTTATCTCCTTTTTATGCCAACTAATTCGGAAGCTCAGCTATAGGAAACCTTTTGGAATATTGTAAAGCCCCGGCATTAATTAATGTCTCATTTTTTTCAAAACGCCCCTGCCTCCCCCTTGGCGCGCATCGCCCCTCCTTAGTTTGCTTAAACGCCCCCGCTGGGAACCACTGGGCTAGGACATGAGATAAAAGCAGTGTTAAACAAAATAACGTGTGAACATCAAGTAACATGTTTCCTGCAATACTGTTCTACGTTATTAAAAGCTTTAATATCTCCTTCAGACTTGTACACATCTGCAACCCCGAGTCTCAATTACACACGCTTTGCTCTCCGTTCGGTGTTATAACTTGGAGTTTCTATTTGACTCCCTATATGGATCGAATTGCACGTTAACCAAAACTGCAGATCCTGGCGTAATAATTAACTTTCTCATGCTTGAGAAAGGAAAGTGCCACTCAAAGCTTGCTAGAATACCATTAATTTATGGAGACCTTTTCCCTAAAGAGAGTTTATTTAAACACTCTCAATCTTTAGAGTTATTAGGTTGTTCGTAAGTAAGGATCATTTTGGACTTGGAATCTTGGGTAGTAAAGGTTGATGGGAAATCCCCTCCTCCTCTTAATGTGCGTGAAGTAAATATCATTGGAGATATAGAAGGGGTGTAAAATAAACGCCATCTCCCAGCAAATGTGGATTCATCTGTAGCATTGTGCTTTGCATGTTGCACAGTCATTGCAACTGTTTAATGACCTCTTCTTATATAGTATCACCAATGTCTTGCATGACGAAATTTGCCAAGGCTCTATAGCTTATATTGTGTTCCATTACTACCGACAGGTCCAGAATTGTCAATTTCTCACACGATGTTAGTATACAAATAATGAATGTTTATGAGTGTGCTACTTTGTAGACCTCATTTGTTTTCCATAATTAGACCCAGATAGTACTTAACTTCCGATAAAGAAATTTTACAAATGGTTAAAGGTCTTAAAAGCGATATTTTGCCCCAGAGATATTCCTTGAACTTGTCCAGGGACAGAAGTTCCAATGAGTGTTGCCACTATGATTTGGAAAAACCAAAACTGCTCAATTGCTCAATATAAAGGGATAATTTCTA
Source organism: Holothuria leucospilota (assembly GCA_029531755.1). Classification (NCBI taxonomy): domain Eukaryota; kingdom Metazoa; phylum Echinodermata; class Holothuroidea; order Aspidochirotida; family Holothuriidae; genus Holothuria; species Holothuria leucospilota. Next base: position 11,357,857 of record CM055962.1, on the reverse strand, counting down.
AATTAAATTCTTTACGCGCCTCGAATTCAGAGTACTCTTTAGTCCCGTTTTCCCCTACAAAACTATTTTACTGCATAACATTTTTATGATTGGGATCTATCAGGTATATAAATCGTCGATCGCTTTTAGGACCCGTGAATGTGTCGCAACAGGCCGGAGGGTAACTACAGTTCGTAGAGAGCGTTAGGAAAATATGCACACTTATACTAAGTCTAAGGCTATTGAAATATCATCCCCATGGCTTCCCCTTAACAACTTGGTGGGGCTTTCGGCAACGGAGAACAAGACTGGGGCGGTTCCTGCAGTGTCATCGTCCATGTGACTGCACCAGGCTTGTAACCTGACAAGGTACTGAATGGGGACGAAAAGACTTCCAAGGGCTAAAAATTTTTTAAGGGGGCCAAATGTATACAAATGCCATTAAGCCAATGGCAACTTGAAAACTTGCTAGGGGGCGAACAAATTTCAAAGAGGGATTCGCCCCCTTGGCCCTCTTGACTAGAAGCCTGAGCTGCACAATTAAGGCAGGCTCCGAGACTGACTTATGGCACACGCCTTCAAAAAGCACGATGTCCTTTTCAAACCGAAAATTGTTTTTGGAATGTTAGCACAACCGTTAAGCTTAAACCATATGAAGCTTTGTATTTTCAATCAACGTGCTATGTTCTTTGTTTAAAAGAAAGGGGTGGGTTCCTCTTTCCTCTTGCGACATTTCCTAGACAACATTCACCCTAGTAACTTGAAATAGTGTACCCCGAGCCGGTATCCCAATTCATGAGTAGCTTCTTTCCTTCATGCGACAAATATAAACTAATTTGCTATTAAGGAGGATAAGTCATTTGTTTACCTTTCATACTAAATATTTTTTGTCCAGAAATGTCAAGAAGAATGTTTGTAAAGGAGATACAAGAAAATTTGAAAGATTAAGGTAATGTTTACAAATAACTTGAAACTTGAGGCGACTGGATGTATTCTCTTTAAACTTTAAGCCAAACTCCTAAAACCATTCAGACATCAGGCTAAGTTGAATACTTGTTTCTGCCGCCTAGCTAATACCACTAGCCTATGTTTCGCACAAGGCCACATATTCGCAAGAACTTGCATAACTTTCAAACGTCCGGTATTTCTTTTCGAGTAGGCCTAACCATGATCCATCCAATTTAGCTAGTCTATTATTAAAACGCCTGAATGAGATCAGCACCACATGTTCATGACGTAACGCCTCCATAGTAGGCTGTGCGGTATATTCCTTATTCATGTCATATCCCTGGTTTGGAAAGCAAAGAGCTGAGCAAACATAGTCTGACATAGTGGGGTAGCCCACGTACGGTATTCAAAAGTCGATACACTGCACTTTGCGTAAACACTTCCACACGATTAAGCACGAGACGTCCTGTACTTTTATATATGTTCAGTATACCGTTTGTACTTCGTTTCGTTGCACAGTCTCTCAAATGATAACAACTGAGATTCTCGACGTATTCCCGAACATGGGGACTTCGCCGGAATTTGTTTCAAAAAGTGATGTTTCATGCCTTTAATGATTGCAGAAACGAAAAAAAAAAAATTTAACTTTTGTTCAGCACAAATTGAACTATCTATATGAAACATATTATCAAGACTGGTGCAAAACTGAAAGACAAGTAGGGAATTTTACGTTTTCAAACAAAGCCTCCTCCCGAGGTCAAATAGCGGTCGAATTAATCGAAAAGAGTCGCAGCATACAGATACAACTTTTGCTAACATCTCTACTGAATTTCAGCCAAATCTAACGAAAAACAGCGAAATGTCAGGCACTTAAACGCAAATGTTATGGTGACAGACGTTTGCCGTGACGTAGAAGTTTTGCCGTGCACCACAGCAATAGCTCAGCTGACAGCTTTCAGCTGAGCTAAAAAGCAAGCAAGCAAGAAAAGAAGAATGAAAGAAAGATAGGGAAAAATAAAGGGAAAGAAGGGAAAGAAGAAGGGAATGAAAGAAAGAGAGAAGTAGATCCTCGTCGTTCAGCCATTTCTTGCTTGTCTAAATTCTCACTCCAACTTATTTACATACACTTGGAGAGGTCATCGGCATATCTGTGACATTCACACCCATGTATTCTACATCGCAAGTGTACATAATGAAGTGAATATTTCACTTGACGTTACAAATACTCCCAATCCTTTTTCCCATACTCTTTACCTGGCTAAGAATATGTGTCTTCAAAAAAATCAAAGAAACAACATTCAACAATTAAAACTCGAATCATCACAAAATTCGAATGCTTGTCATTTACGTCCTTCCGAAGGTGCATAAGACACTACCGATAAACACAAAATTTATCGGTAGACCTGCAATAAGCGACAATGGATCACTGACAGAAAAAAAAATCTCAAAATCTGTAGATTATTTCTTGCTTACAATCGTCGAACAACAAGAGACTTATGAGAAAGACACAAATCACATCATCAGTCTTCTGGAAGAGACCCGGCTACAGAAATGTTCTTCTAGCGACACTAGAACGTGGTTCCTATATATACAAATACTCCTCAAGAGGAGTCAATAAATGTTGTCTGCGAAACCTACGAAAACGCGACCCGAAGCCTCCACGAGATACCAAAAATCTCAACTGTCTCTCTCCTCAACCTCCTTAAACTCATCCTAGAAACAAACTGTTTCGAGTTTAACCGAAATTGATTTGTCTACAGCAAATCGGTTGTGCAATGGGCAGCCAAGCCTTGCCAGAGATATACGACATTTTCATGTAAAACTTGAAAAAGCATCATACCGACAGATCCTAAAATCATTCGTTGGTTTCGCTATCGGGGTGATATTTTGTTGTTTTACAAAGGCAACATTACGGAACGTTTAAATTCACTATGGAAGCGTCTCACGAATCGGTCACGTTTAGACCTCACAATTTTCAAAGGCAAACCCTTTCAAACCCAAGGGCGGCTGGACACCAAAGTCTACACAAAGCCAACAGAAACCTGTCAATACCTCGATAGAACCTCTGCCCATTGGCACTCGCAACCTGTGAAGGTTTATTAAGGGAGAAATTTTAAGATATGTGTGATTGTCAAACAATGAGAACGATTTCGTCTCTAAGGGGCCAGGAATTCGATCACGCCTTAAAGTCTTTAACTACAAAGAACGATGAAAATCTACTCTTGCCTGAGCCACGTGAAAATAAAATACCACTAGTTTTTAAAATAAACTATACACCCCATACCAAAACCAGGGAGCTTAAAGAAAACTCTGCTATGACATTAACACTTAATATCGGGAGACCCAGATCGGGAGACCTGACTCTGTGTCATTTTTTTCACAAACCACCGTTCCTAGCCCACAAGAGGGCCCCAACCTAAAAAAGTACCCAGTTAAATTTAGACTGAAAAGTGACGGTGAACTGGAAACAACTCAAGAGGTTGAAGAAGATTGATATGTCGATGCTTTTATCGAGGTCTCGGAGCTCTAAAAAGAGCTAATTTTTCTATTTTGAGTTAAGACCAGCACAAACTAGAAAGTCCCACTGATGATGAAGCTCAAAATCTAAAACCAAGAGCAGAAACATGTCTAGTTAAAGGATGAAAAAACCTAACATAGTAGTACTACAAGGTATCTGCGGTCATTAACCCAATCCAACAGCACAAAGATGCTATTGGTCTACTTATTAAAAGACACAATGTCCGCTTGTTTTGAAAATCTCTTAACACAAGGGACTGCTACGTAGTATCAGATAATGCTACCGCCTACCCCTTTTAAACGATAGAAATACCCATGGGAATTTTTAAAACAGACACCTATCAAACATATGTGTACATATCAGCTTGAAAGTTTCCACTCACATGTGACTTTATCAGAACAACATGTGACACTTTTCCATTTTCGCGGAAAATGAAGAAAAGAAAAAACATGAAGTAGAATAGGATGGCGCTGTTGGTTTTAATTGTTAAAATTGAAAGTTGTTTTCTTTCTCTCGAAGATCAAGTTACACTTACCTAATAGGTCGATCAGGGTTGACGTTGTTTTACCTATAATCAACTTGACTGTATTCAAGGTTAGGTTAGATGAGGTTTAACGTCCCAGTTTCCAACCAATTGGTTCAAGTCGAGACGACCACGGCCTTTTTTCCAGTTGTGGCTCACTGGCTTGTTTTCCCTGCTCCATTGTTTATGCTGAGCACCAAGCACAAAGGCAGTAGGTTCCATTTTTAAAGTCTTTGGTATGACCCGGCCAGGATTTGAACCCTAGACCTTCCGGCAAGGTAATGAAATGTTTTGGTAAATCAGGGATTTTCCAGAGACTAAATCCAATGATTTAAAAAAAAAAATGCAGAAAATTTTCAGCAGGTGAAAACCCCATCTTAATAGCATGTAACATTTGAAAGACATTTAACTTTCAAAGAAGTGTAATTTCTGAGGAAGACATAGTGCATGATGGGATATCTGTGATGTCATTGCGGCATATTGATATAGACAAAGTATTGTACTTCTTAGGTATGATGTTGACACCATTGTAAGGAGTATTTAATAACTTGTTTTTTAATTCCCTACATGAGTCATAGTTTTATGCTTATTCACATGAACGGATCTTTCAACAACCCAATGCATTCAAATTTTTAACAACAAAGCGGGTATGAAACTATAAAGAATAACAGAGTGATTCGTAGGCAATGAGCCTATTTTACATTGCATTCAGTGACTGTGTAAGAACTAGAGGCATTTCTTGACAAAGAAAACAATCCTTTAAATGAGATATTTTGATAAGGAAATGGAATATTGCTACAGGGTTTGAAAGACATGGACTGTATTTTCTTTCCTTCACATAAGACCTTTATTAAATGCTACCGTGAAATGCATAGGCCAAAAGTAGACCCTTTTTATTTCTTGGAAGGTGGCGCTCTTCACTTTTAAGATGTTACCTGATTTGATTTCTTATTTGCGCTTCACATTAGTAAGAGATGGTGCAGCGAAAGAATGTAGGAGCATATAAAAGAAGAAAGCACAGTTAAGTGGTAGAAAATTAGAACTAGACAGAAGTGAAGGGATGACCCGGTATAGTCTGACTAGCTGACTTATTTCCACTGTGGTCCCTAAAAATGTATAGAACGTACGAAAACATTTCTGAATTTTAGGTGGAAGAAGGTGCCTTAACACAAAAATTGTGCACTGGACAGTAAAGGCCAAACATATCACTTCATTTTGGCTGACCTGCTGCATGGTTCTGGACTTAATAAAGAGACCCCCATATATGAAAAAAAAACACGAACAACAGGCATAATCGAAAGCAGAAGGAATCAAGTAGGAGTTGGCCAGTAGCTTTCTAGAATTAAATCAATGCATTTGCCCTTAATGTATATGTTTTTAATCTAGTAATATTTACTTTCTTTTAACATCCTGACACATACTCCGGCCAGAAAGATTAGAATTAAACTTGGCTGCTAAATACTTTACACATAAAGTAGCAGAACCATTGCAATGAATATTAAGATCAGGATGCTTTTTAAGCTTTTGACTTGGACCAAAAAGTCGGTATAGGTTATGAATTCCCTAAATACGAAATAGTCTACTGAAGGCGTCAGCACACCACGTGAAGTGGGCCAGCCTATTGGATGTCTCGGCTAAATGAAGAGTAAGCCCAGCTACTGAGTACTGAAGGTTTCAGTGTACTAATGTATCAGTCTACACTGTGATCAGTTTGTGTTGTTTCCTTTTGTATGTCTTCTTTCCCCACTCGTCCATTTTAGGTATCCTTCAGCACGTAAGCTAATCCCTATGGCCCCAACGGAGGGCACACCAGTGGTGGCGCAAGGGGGGGGGAAGAAGGCCATGTCCCCCGTGAGGAAATTCTTCGCCCTTCCGTCGGGGAAATTTCAAATTTTGTCGGGGATCCTTAATGACTACGATAAATCGTGTAATTCCCCACGGTGGCTAGTCGCTCCACGTTAACTTGATTTTGCCCTCAAGAAGGTCTGGGGTTCGAATCCTGGCCGGGTCATACCGAAGACTTTAAAAATGGAACCTACTGCCATTGTTCTTGGTGCTCAGCATAAGCAATGGAGTAGGGAAAACAAACCAGTGAGCCACAACTGGAAAAAAAGCCTTGGCCCGACTTAAACCAATTGGTTAAAAATTGAGCCGTAAAACCTCATCTAACTCTAACTCAAGAAAGGCAGCTTCTTCAATAAAACCCCCGAATTCTCAACTTTCCTTCAATAAAACCAAAAGTTTCAAGAGCCGAAGCAAAGGCACAGTACAGCCGTTTGATGTCATTCGCTGACCATATCTATCACCAGAAATAGCCCTTATGTTAAAAAATACCGCCCCATGAAAGAGAAATGCTAAAACGAAATGGTACCCCTTCCTGCACAACAGCTCAAAAAGTGAGTTCCGGAGCTGACGTCATTCTTGGGTCAATGTACTTTCACTTTTTGAGCTGTTTTTTAGCATTTCTTTTTGGTGATAGATATGGTCAGAGAATGACACCAAATGGCTGTAATTAGTCACTTCATTACCCCGCGGAGCTGGACGAAGTTTTTTCGTTCAGCCCATGGCTGCGAAAAAACAAACTCTGAGGGGCGGAAGCCTAAAAGGGGCGGCAGCCACAGAGGCGCTACGTAGGCTATCACTTCATAGGCTCTTTCAGATATTTCCAGGAAATCCCAAACATTTTAAATAACCTTAATGAACCCATCATTTTTTCAAATTTTCTTTATTAGGAACCCAAATTTTCGCTCGCCTGTAATTGTCGATTTCGCCATCCTCCCAGCAACCCTTCGCCTTTGAATCGTCCAAGCCGACTTTCCTTTATAGTATTTTTCGGATCATGCAGATCTATATTGCCAAAGTTTCTTAAGACGCACATTAATCCAAATGTACGATGTAGCATTTTGTGTTCGATTTCGATTCCACTCACGGTGGTGTGACGGTATATAGTAAAAGAAACCTCCAGATGTGGCTTATGCTTTGTGGTTTTTGTGAAATTTATCAGCTTTGCCCGCATTCACTACCCATGACTTATACATATAAATTACCAGTGACAGTAGGCTGTAGCAATAACCACTGACCATAGGAACGAAAACTTTAAAACAGCAGCAGTAAAAACCGGCATAGAAAAAACGACTCGTCAACTTGTTATTGGCGAGAAACATTTTTCTCATGGCGAGCCACACCTACCCAAGCGGCTAGTGAATTTTGATGCTACTCGCCAAATAGTGATTTGGACTGGAAATTTTGTCAAAGCCTGATAAAACACTACGCTAGGGCACAGCAACATTACAGTATACATCCATAGGACTAATAACATATTGTGACAATTTTATCTCCTTTGAAGATTTGGGATTATCGATCACCACAGCTATTTGTAATGTCCATTGATTATCTGCTAGAACTTAACGAAAAATGGTGAATGTAGGCCTAATTATATATTACATGAAATATCTCTCATGTAGGATTATCAGACTATATATGGTCTGTCCGGTCTGTTACACGTCAAAAGTACTAGCATGGTGGCACCGGAATTCGGTCACCTTCACGAATGCGCGATGCTGTACAAATGGTATGGAGTGAACGAATTCCGGTCCCTGCCGAATTGCGGTCCCTTTAGTATATATTAGTACGGTGTTAATAAAATGCCAACATTTTCCCTTCAAATATTAAGTTTTTCTTCATATAGCTAGTATGCTGAATAAAGTAAAACAAAATACATTGTGTAGAAAAGTGCAAGATAAGGCACAAAACGAGATTCGAATGTTTCAAAATTTTTTCATCTTTATAAAGTTTCATACATTTTCCATCATATCAAGTTGCACCACTATAGTTCTGCCATCATACAAGTAATGAAATTTCATCCGAAAATGTTGTATTTACAGTCCCAGAAGATTCACAGGGTGGTGGTCCAGAAGATACCTTCCAGCATCGTCCGTTGCTGCGCAGTCTTATTCAACTGGACGGTGGACCTACTAAGCTTCTTTAAAATTGTAATACTTATTATAGAAGTATGAAAATGTCATAGTTCGACCGCAAAAATTTTTCATTCCTATTTTGTTCAAAACTCTTTCTATTTTAATCACACAGTCAGTCTTTTAATTAATAGTTGTTTCACTTCAAATGGTGTTTACTTGACGTGTTGTGAATAAGCTCACAATATGTGGCTTAAACCAATGATTCATCATTATTCACGCTACAATATAGGCATACTGAACCTAAAGGAGAGTTATTTATACGTAACCCACTCAAAAAAATAATGCTTACATCACTCGAAATAAAAATGCGTCCTCCACTCAAAATAATAATAATCCAATCAAAATTATTACATCAAGTCATACATTTTAAATATTCTTTGCTCGGCTATGAATGATTAATAATACAGTCATAAGTAGGATCTTTTACTAATATCATCGGACAATGTCCTTTTTTGGGGTTGTACGAAAATTTTGAATGGGCTTTTGCAAAATATTACACTGTATGTTATGGTGTCTTGAAAAAGTGTAAAACACCTGTACTGGCTCTTTTGCAGCAGGGAGTTGCCACTAGAGTAAACTCCCTGTATGCAGTCACACAGGCTTGCTTTGTACAGACAAATATATCTATTAAAAATCTATTGGTTATTTCAGGGAGTTGTTCCAAATAACAACTCCCTGGTTATTTGTTTTACCTTTATTCCTATTAAAAACTATGTGTAATTACATAAAGACAGCACAATTGAAAACTGAGTATTCCTTGTGACCATATGCCAAAATATTTCGCTCTCTGCCTTGGGAAGGTTTCATCACTTAATTAAAATATTTTTCTCAATATTGAATGGTTACCAAGAGAGTTTATATAAAAATGTTCATGATAGAACACACTAACACTATCAGAAGTGATTTGGGAGTTTCCGTTCAGCTTACGTCCATATGTTCTGTCAGGTTGCGAGGAGGGTGAATTTAACTTATTATTTTTCAATTGTTCATTAATATCGATGAAAACTGGGGATATTTCTCTATTTTCTAAAACTCCTTAGTGTACAATTGCTTCAACATATTGTCAATTATAGTTTGGAAGTAACCAATTTCTTCTTGCAGCTGATACTGGCAAGATGTTTTTTCACGGTAGGACCTTTGTTATAATATGAATAATATTACACTTTGTTATAGTTTGTTATCATATGAATATAATGATGTTATATATATATATATATATATATATATATATGTATCTATAATATGAATATATATATATATATATATATATAATATTAATATATAATATGAATATAATATGAATAAAATTATAAATTGTTTTTTAAAGGGGAGTAGAAATAGCTTGCTAATTTGATGGTAATAGTCATATTACTGTAACTCAAAATTACCGGAGTAAAGAGAGTTTTTAGCTAAAACACCTCATCAAGCAAGCTCATCATGGTTTGAGTTCAATATCATAACACATTAACACACCTTGGTAAGCCTTTAAATTATATGCCTACATGAAAGCTTTAGCTGAGTATTATAAATGAATTGTATATGTACATTAAGGTTTGATACTTTGTATAAGTTCAAATTGGAAATGAGCCCTGGTATCTCGGCGTTTTCGTGAGGTTTGAACATTACACAGTCTAGATGTGGGATGACTAGATACAGATAACGTTGACAGATCATCAGGTCAGTAGCCAGACAAGGAACTCAAGGGGGTCGAGATGGCTACGGGGGCGAAACATTTTTTTTTGCAGGAGAAATGTGTAAAAATGTGTTAAGGCAATAGTAACTTAAAATTTTCTCGGAGAGCGACAATAATTTAGAGGGGGGCTCGCCCTTCTCCCCCACCCCCGCTAGCTAATGAACCCACCCTTCTGTTGCACACGTTAGACTAAATAGTAGAAATATCTTGTGTATCTGGTGTTCTTGGACAAAAACGTGTTCTAAAAAAACCCAATGACGTTCGTACCTGCTCAGTGTTGTCGCAAGCTTGTTACTTGACACAGCAATGTATGTTTGCTAAGCTCTTACATCAGCACCCACTGCAAACTAAAGCCAAGATAATCTCTCCAAAGGCCTGCCGTGTGATATTAACTTGCTTAAGTAATCCTTCGATGAAGCTGAATTGTTTTATTCATATCCGACATCCTCGTTGTTAATTAGTTGGATTCAAGAACGTGGCCGTTTCCAATTAGAAAGTTAAGGTAAGAATTCGTTTTATAGCTAAAAGCGATTGTCCTTTAAGTTAAAGATTCAGCTCTACTCAAACTGGGTGACTATCTACCCTCTCAACCTTGATTGTGTAAGTAAATGTTTGGCGCTCTCTGTAAGTTGTGTATGGACGTGGTTATCAGACTATTAAAATTGCATATTGTCTGCTAAAGATTGCAGCTTGTCCTGTTTGAATTACATGCAGTGCAGGAGTCACCCTGCCGGAGAGCTATGACTTTAAAAAGGTACAGGCCTATTGTTCAGAGAACAAAGATGAAGGTCATTAGTTTAAAGGAAGATCAACGACGAGGTGATAATGTTAATTCGAATCAGGGAGTTGTTACGGAGCAACGCCCAGTTTGAATGAAGCATATGGGCTTTACACAGTGTAACCCTCTCTTTGCTCCGATTTTTTCCAAACGCCGCTATATCTCCCTTTCAGATCGGTTATTTGTAAATTGTAAGTATAGCATATGGAATGTGATTGGTTAGTTGTAAAGCTACCTTTGGCCCTTTAAACCGTCTTCCATGGGTTCTACAGTAGATCGAGACTGAGATGCTTAGTTGGTTTCACAATAGGGATCCAATGTCAATTCCACAATAACGTCTTTGACCGATTTACAAAAAGTGCCCATAGTAAAGAAAAGTAAAGAAGTCACAGCCACTTCTGAAGAAAGCGTGCCTAAATCTCAAGTCATCTGACGGTGTACTCGTTGAAACTTCTGTCTCAAAGGAATCAAGTCGTGGAATCATTTCTACTTCAAAGTAAGAGATGACTTTTTCAGGCTATATAATAGTTCACAGTCAATCTGTCTACGAACATTAAGGGACCGAATCAAAATTGCCTCATGCAGATGTCTTGATGAAATGATAATTCCGGTTAAAGTTAACGTTAATAAATAGAAGTAAACACATCGTCCTAATTGCCCTACTCTTATACGGTTTACTTTAATTGCTCAATACTGAGGGCACTTTTCCTTTTCCTTCCTCATATTGCCGCCCCCTCTGGGCTGGGGGTTGTAGAATATGCCCACGGTATTCCCCGCCTGTCGTAAGAGGCGACTAAAGGGGAGGACTTGGAAACGAATTTATCTAGTTAACACTATATAACACATTCGTGTTGGTGTGTCGTTAAATATTATCTAACTAACTGACTCCTCATATTGCCCCATATGTCGCAAGTAACTGTATATCACAACACACAACACACAACAATAGTAGGACCTATCCACTCCCCGCCATGTCCTCATACTGACCCTTCCAACCTTGCTATCGTCGCCACAACGAATTAAGTACAAAACTTATTAACATGCTGTTGATATTTGTGAACATGGGAAAATTTGTCATCAAGTAACAGCTCATTTAAATATTCCTCCTGGCGTGCTTTGCACCCACCCTTCAACCAAATACAAGACAACTATAAACAGACAGACAAATATACATACATGTGCATGTGACTGTGCACGTTCACGAACACGTACATAAAAAACTTATGGTACCCTGCCCCCCAACCAGGAGACAAAATATTTCGACGCAAATGGTATTCCCGAGAAGGGACCGACGAGCATTGTCGGTTTTGTCATCGTAACAAGCAGTGAAGGGGGCATATAGACATACAGCGAACGTAGCCATGGCATGGGGTCAACCCAACAGCATTGAATCCAGACCTGTAACTAGGGAGAAGCGCCTGAGGTGTAAGGGCCTTAGGGCCCTGAAGGCACCCAGGCCTGGCAGGGATCGGTGGGGAAAGGCGAAAAGCTCCTGGAAGCTCTGCAATAATAAAATATGAGAAAAATGAACGTTTGTATACGATATGCCAAGTCCCGAGGGCCTGAAAAGCATAATTAGTACAATGGAGTATGAGGCCTTTTCAGTATTTTCTTTTTGCAAGTAAGCCATTTTTAATTTAGCCCTGAAAATCTCGTGGGGGATACCCCCCCCCCCCGTCTTGCAGGCTACTACGGTCCTGTGTTTCATGGTACATGTTGTCTGTTAACTACCAAGATGCAAAAGCGTCAATCAATCCTCTCTTTTTGAATGGTATACTTATAAAGTTTGAAGATACAAATGTATTTTAATGCTTATTTTTGTACTTAAGTCGTGTTTAAGGTTACTGTGTTGATAAGATTATACCCAAACAAGAGCAACATTTCTTCTTAGTATGCTCACCCTGTCACTGACAACTCGCATTGTGACGTTTTCTCTCTTCGCCAGTTAAGGACGTAAAATTAACATGGTATCACTTTTATGGCTCTAGGATGCAGAACATGTAAATATTTTCCCATCGCCCTCTTACGTTTGTGTATGCGTGGGTGTGTGCGAACGTGTACCGTATGTATGAAAGTGAGGAGGGATCCCCTTACCACTTACATTCCTACTATCGTTCTTTGTAGCTAGTTAATCTGCCAGTGCAAGTAAGTATACCGCTGGTTCGTTAGTCGCATCAGTGCACCACAAATTAAACCGTACCACGTAGCAAATCAGCATTTCATTTTTCTGTAATGTAATCTTTGCACCTGCAGTGTCTGACACTTCACAATAATTGTAAAAAGGAAATTGTAAATTTTCCAGCATTTTTCCATGAATTTTCTCTCAAGTCAAACTGAAGTATCGTTAATTAGTGTGTTTTTTTTATCAGATTTGAATCACCAAGAATCGTTGCTTACAAAGATGAAGCTTAGTCTACTTCTTGTTATGTCATGGTTTGCTCTGAGTAGCGCCATAACGAAAGAAGAAACAGAATACTTTGGGACTACTGGCATAGAAGAATCAAACACCGGGATTATCGGATACGTAACCGTAACTAGTCGCGGCAACAAGTGGTTGTTTGAAAGTAACGGTGTACCGGACCACGATACCGGCAGGTTTCCTGGCAGTTATAATCCGAATTCTATCCAAGCCCAGAGCTTTTCCTACCTGTTACCAAAAATCCGTCGATTGCAGCAGAACCATCTTGTCTCCCTGGTGGACCGATCGCGATGGCGGTGAACGGAGTCATTATGTACAACCCATGGGACGCAGATGGAGACAATGCCGTCGAAGGAGAGGGTAGGGAGAGATTCGACCAGTGTGACGGGCACCCAGATAAGAGGGGTACCTACCATTACCATAAAATGCCTTCCAGCTGCTTGTTTGAGGTATGCTTGTGAAAACTGAACATGATTACAAAGTAATGTAAGCCCACTTTAAGTACTACCGTACCATGTAAGAGCTACACTGACCATTACACTCTTTGACTGTTGATTGTTTCCCCATGCCTTGGGGGCTTGGTCATCGAAAAATTACTCGCATCAGGTTACCAGGGGGTTACCAGGGGTCATCCGCTTTTTCATCGTTTCCCAAGAAATGAAAATCCGCTCTTCCTTCAGATCCCCTTTCCAACGTACGTTGTGTGCTCTTGTGCAAATAATCAAATGGAGGATTCTTAATACTTTACCGTAAAATGCAAAAATACTTACTCCGCAAAGAACTCTACTTATAACAATCTGAGTGCTCCAGGTCCATCCCGTTCGCGCCATGTATGCTTTTGGCCCTTTCGTCCCTCTGTCCTTCCAGCAGTCTGTCTGCCTGTCTTTCGTCTTTCTTTCTGTGTGTATATATATATGTCCTGCAGTCGGTCGGTCTGTTTGTTTGTCTGTCTGTCTGTCTGTTTTTCCGTCTTGGTTAAATAGTGGGTTATAACCTTTTGACTTTTGTTTGAATCTAGATTGAAGAAGGAGTTTCCTCGCCGTTAATCGGGGTCGCTTTTGACGGGTTCGCCATTTATGGACCAAACGATGAGAACGGAAATCGTTTAACGTCCGCTGACCTCGATGAGTGCCATGGCAGGGTTAACTCGAACAGTGTCTACCAGTACCATACCACATCCGACTTCCCCTACATACTGGGGTGCTACAAGGGTACTCCTGTTAGGAGGGCGATGGGAAACTGTTATTTTGCCTCTGACGCAGACAATGAAGGGGACATAGTTTCGAGCAATACACAGGTACAGTCCCAGGGCCCTACAACCCGCCCCAACCGCAAGGTCGGAGGAAGAGTAGAAAGGGAGGAAAGAAGGCAGAAGAGGGAAGTATCATCTCATGCTGTACCGATGCTGCCGGCAAATCTGTTTAAGCGTAGGCTCCCATCAGGTTACAAAAAGTGGCTCAGTGATATAGTATTCCACCGAGTGTAGACTATTTTCAAAGTATCAAACCGAATTGATCTCTGTTCTATGTAAACCCTAGTTAGGACATAGTCCCTCGAATCCTTCACGATCCTACAGTTTTCTGTTGTTTAAAGTTTAAGTATGTGTCAGAGTTTTGAACCTGTTAATGATAATTTAGACGAATTTGATGACACCGATTTGCACTCGAACGTTTGAGGAATTGTATTAGGTGTGATATTTGAACTTCGAATAGATATTGATTTCATGAAATGCCTGTCTGCCATCTTTTACAAAAATAGAGTTCCCGAGTGTAAACTGGAAAGTTACAAAACCAACAGGACTGCCCCAAAAGCGCTTGAAAGACAATTGCGACCATAACATATGGAGCATTAACCTTTTCAGTCTGTTCTTTATTTGGTAACCATAACGCAACATTATTCTTTGATTCAACAATGAAATGCAAAATCTCTGTTGCAAAACATTACATGATCTAAAAATTCAGAGAAGCGATGGTTTTAATTCAACTTAAAAGAAGACCGTGAAGACTGTTTTTTGTGTTTAAGTATACAGTACAGATACCCGATAAATAAGCAGGCCAGGAACATCTTAAATTGCAAGAATAAGAAAGTCAACGAAAAGGAAATCTCACTACATAGAATAAAACAAGTACAGCCCTCTTGATATAGTATAACGTTTCATTCCCCTGTGCCTATGAAACAAATGATGGAAACACTGCGAAAAGTTGGAGTATGAACCCATCACGCGTGGTAAGGTGAGATGAAAACAAAAAAGGAAAAAAATGCAAGCTGATATTTCTTTACACGGCCAGAGGAATCAGGGTGCTGGGCTAGAATTTGTCTGGCACTGTGGGACAAGTTCCCCAAAGGGGACCAACAACCCGAAGCCTATAGACGAGGTAACGGATTGTGGGAAGGATGGGGACGGGGACTTAGTGGGATAAGAAAATACCCTCATACATTACCATTTCATGACGGTATATTATGCACACTTATAGTGATATGTGATTGTTGAATGATGTATCGAGTTTAGTTTTTCCTGAAATTTTTAATTTTACTTCTAAAGTAGTGAAGCGCCCAAAGAACAACATTTTGAGCAATAAAAGCCATAGCTAGCCTACTCACTGAGAGCAAAAACAGATCATCTGTTGGGCCAGCTGACCCCTATCTGAAATAACTTGCTCTGTGTCGTATACCCACCCCGTCTGATGAAATGAAATTGTCAACTTTCCCCCTCGGTTCGATTACCAAATAGTACGACAAATACAAGAGAGTAACAGTGCAATTAGGAATGGCATTCTCGACGTTTACAGGGAATTGTTTAGGTTGACTATACGCTCCTTGGTACAAGGGGTTGTCTACCGAAAATTTGGAAGGAAAAACTAACAACGAAACTGAAAAGGGAAACGTGCCGAAATTTTTGTGTTTCCTATTAAAGGAGGGCAAAAACAGTTCGACCGTTAGGGGAGGGGGCTGATTGCCGTTAGGAACTGCAAACTTTATCGTACCAACTTAGGGCCCTAAAAGTTGAAAAATACACCGATAAGGTGGTAACCTTCCCCCTTTCCCTACTCCTGTGCTGAGCAACATGACGTCATACAGCATAAGCTAAAAAAGTCCGATCACTTTAACATTGCATAAAATAAAAGTAAAATAAAGGTCATAATTAGCCTGTTACAAAAATGTAGCACCTTAATGCTGAAAAAGAGCGAGAGGTATTTAAAGAAATTTTGCAATAACAACATTGCCCTTGATCTCTCGATTAGAGCAGGTATCACTTAACACCGAGAACTGAGGCCTCCAATGGTACCAAAAATGCTATATGGAAGAGAATTAATTTTTATCATAATCAAACAAATTTCCTGTTGATACAATGCTTGCCTTGGTTTGTGGAAAGGTTTTCAAAAGAGTACAGCTGGGGTAAGGGCATTTTTGCTTTGTACACCAAAGAGAAGAAGTATGCTCCTCTAAAGGGAACGAATGTGAGAAGATTAAAGTCCGATGGTTTAAACAATTCATTCTGTTTCTGTTTCATCATCTTGAAAAGGGTTCCGTTCAGCTAAATTCTAAGATTAAAAATTTCATATGGTGGTAATAGAACATTCCAAGGATATTGACGTAACGCACTAATCAAAATGTCAAACCTTATGGGCCGGTTCATTCAAGCCGTCGCTAGCTGTTAAATGTAAACGAATCATAGTTTGGCCTTAATGAGATGGGCTACAGTGGTATTACTACCAGACGGTCTTCATATTTTGCAGCTCAAAATTTGTTTGCAGTGTGAGCCAGGCTGTACGATACCTCACTTCGCTGAAAACCTGCATCAGATTTTGTCGAAGACACAAAATCTAGGAATTAACTTCAAGCAGTAAGAGAATCTCGACTTCTGCCCCGTCCCCCCCCCCCGTCCCCTACAGGTGCCTTACTGGCACCTACAGTGATACAGAGAATCAATGCACTCATTACTTTGAATTTTGAATCAGTGTTTAAGATGTAATAATGATGAATAACATGTCCACAGCGTCATATGTCCACGTGTGAACAAACCCCAGAGTTGGTAAAGCCTTCCAGTCAACAAATTCTCTCCTTATCGGGCAAAAAAGGACAAATGTCCAATAGGCTTTGTTAATAATGTAACTGTTCATGAGTGCGAGTATACACCATCAAAGTAACTGCTCATTTGGGAGTGGATGTGTATTTGAAGTACATGAGAAGTATCCATCCTTGCTACTTGAGATATCGTGTTTACAAGCCAAGCGTCACAAACACATACATCCACGGAAACACACATACATACACTTGCCAGCCTGATTGCATAGATTCCTTTCGCCTTCGGCAAGGAATCAATAAAATATTTATCACATAACGTTGAAAAAATTAAGCCTAGAATTATCAGTACTTAATCAAAATGTTGGTGATTGTGATAAATAGCCTGTTTGGCTAACAAGGATTCAGGCTCAAAACAATTATGATAACCCTTGACTTATCTCAAAGGCAAAGGTAAAGCACTGAGCGAGGCTGGTATTTTTGTCCAGTCATCAAACTTTGAACTACCACGAAGGCAGAAAAGATCCTTAACCGGCCCTTTTCCCCCTAGTCCGTTCAAACATTCATTTTGTGAAGTCTTATGTGACTTGTAGGAAGATCGTGACTTTAATGAAATTACTTCACGACTAATGAGGAAATAATAAATAGTATTTGGTTTCAAAGGCACCGTTTTGCCTGTTTTACCCTGTCAAGTAGGGACACATATATGAATTATAGCTAATATCTTTTCGTCGGAGAGGGCCAACCACTTCAACTATTCAAATCAAATTTTCTCTTCTTTATATTTGGTGTACAAGGTAAGATGCGATAATCTTAGATAACTTCTTGTGACGTTGGTCCTACCTATTTACCCAACCCAGAGACCAGTGTCATGTTGACTGAGATTAAGGTGGTACTTTTTCCAGGTAGAACTTTATCAGTAAACACTCCTCCGTGTATGCGATATATTTTCACCTAAAAGAAGAATATTGAATTAATATAAGTGATCTTAAAGAGATCTTAAAGTAAGGAGTCAGAACATCCTCAGTCTGGTATTAATAATTGTAATAGTTAAAGTTATCGGCTTGACGGCCTGAAGTAAGCTTTACAGTCTTGATTGTCAAGCCTTGGCGTCCCGCGGGCCATTTGAGACCCGCGATGTCATCTAAGTAGCCCGTGGAGGATTCGAGGAGCCCAAAAAAATTTAATAAGTAAAAAAACTGTTAAATTCAGTCCTGACTATTATAGTAGATTTATTATCAAATTTCGAGTCAAAGTAAAATAATAGTAACGATTATAACGATGATTATTGTCCTGGTTCACTACGGTACACAAACAAAAAAGAATAGAAACACAGATCCAACTATGTCCTGCAGCGGCCATTGACATGATATGCAATAAATGATATCAATGTAATCATTTCAATGAAACACCAAGTAAAAGGAACAACTTAACGTACATCATATAATATATTTATCAAGCCCTGGATCTGTGCATTTCGCCTAGAAGATCGAAACTTACGGTTGTCTTAATACATTTTAGTATATCTCACCCCTGAAAAAATTGCTCCCCAAGCTATCTCTCCCCACTTCAGTACCTTATCTGGCTAGGAGCCTGTTGAGTTTACCTTCGAAGTAAGCAATTAAAGGTTTATCTTCAATATACTTAAAAGGAGTCCAAAAGTCTATTGCGTCCTCTTACCTGTCTCCATCCACCCCATCACAGCCCGTATTATTTGGACCCTTATCCCTCAATACTGAAATGATCTGGTCACTAGAAATTGTGCCAGCTTGCCGTATACGCATATTATTCTAGAGAAAGTTCAGCACGTACTTAAACTTAGCGCCATATATGTGACGGGCGCAGAGAAACGTGTTACTTGCCCCTACACTTTTGAAAGTGGAGGATAACAGATCGTTTGTCCACTTCCCCCACCCAGCTCCCTTTTTCGAGAAACCTAATGAAAAATGTTTGATTCCATAGCTTACAATAGCTGATTCAATGGAACCAAACTCGAAAATGGTGGAAAGAAATGGATTAAAATTGTGGGGAAATGCCTAGGGTCACACAACATATCATCTGGACTCAAAGTCATCCGAGGCCCTCACGCGGACCCCAGATATCACATCTGCTGGGGCTTCGAAATTTGCTCTTGTATCAGCTGTGATCAACTTAAGGTTATGTTCTCCATTTCCAAATTTTGAGAATCTGTTGAGGCCTACGTATGCTGAATCTTCATCGTAAAGCCTCCATATATCCGATAAGATGTATCACGACAAACTTTATAGAAACCATTTCTATTTTTCAGTTTGGTTTGAACGTGAAAGAGGAAATGATGATATTTTTGTTAAACTATAAAAATGACTTATTCATATTTTTCAATATATTGTTTTTCCAAATCTGTTTCAAAAAGTGTTTTGGTCTTCACAGATTAATTGGTTGGGGATCGAAACTATGGAGGTTAATCTTCACCTTCGAAAGGGTTCAGTCCTCCGGAGGTAGGCGAGTGACCAGGGGATCATCATTGAATTTGTTGTATCCATTGCTATAGCATTAAGCTAGTCTCGTTAGTAAGATAAGGTTTAACATCCGAGTTTCCAACCAATTGGTTCCAGTCGAGACGACCACGGCCTCAGTAGGGTGAATATAATAAGCTTTGGATACCTTCTAAACTATTTTGAACAGAACAAAGCTCTCGGCTATCCCGGAAATGTTTCCGCCCGTTTTGTACGTTGCGAAAATAATTTCAGTAATTAATGCAATCTTGGAACCATTGTAAGCACATCATAATATATATTGATTATATTTCTTCGCGCTGTGCTCTCGAGGGACCATTCATTTCGATGAATTTTCACCAATTTGGTTTGTATTTTGTTCATTTTATTTTTAGATAAAAGAAAAATTTATCATTTTTTCAAAGTCCCTCAGAATTTCCATGTTCTCCCTTTTCAATTTTTAAGTAACATTACATTGTTTGATTCTTGTCCCTTGGGAGGACCCCACCCTTCGGTGTTAGGTTAATATCACACACCAATCTGCGTTCTTCAAGCTTTTGGCAGGGTAAGACCCCCAACTGTTATCCATTATCGGTATACGCATAATAGCACAAAGTAACGTTTCCTTGCCTAATTATATAGCGTACTTCTGATGGGGGGAGTAATTTGGATAACATCCCCCTGTCAGATGAGGGTAAAACGTGAGTCTTATATAAAGTAGTGTGATCATAAAAAATAAAACATATATTCATTTCTTTAAAAAAAAACTGATGCTAAAGAAGCTGATAACATCAGAGAGGTGTCAAAGTAACACTCCCTGGTAACATTCGAGTGGCTTAGTATTCCATGCTTTGGAATTGTTGTTGCTAATGGGCTGCTTTGTTTTAACAAGGAAGGACAAATCCATTGTTAAATACAGCTCTGTGTACGTCATTAATTGTACAGTTAAAAACCCTGTCAGAAACTCACTGACATGTAACGAACAGTTCGGGAAGAAACTAATATAAGGTTACATCATTAAGTGTATTTGGTTGTAATCTTATTCAAGTTAAACCCGATAACAATCATAGTAACACAGCCAGTCTTTAATTAATCTGACCACTCTGCTGAGTACAGACTGTATATTTTAGTTCGTGTGTTATCAAGTAAACAAAAGGTTGACTTTGTCATCTTCACAAATGTCCCAGAATTGTCACGGTGATAAAGCGACAGTTGTTGATTATGTGTACAGGCCGAGGGTAGAAGTACTACCATTACTATACGGTCATCAAATATTGTGTCTATATTACCTTTTACAAAGCTGATTTCGTTTTCTTCAGTTAATAGGGGACTGAAAAGTACACTCTCAGTGTTGTTAGTGCAGTGACTCTTAAATGTGTTGAAGGTGCCACCAATTTTGCTTACTCCAGTCAGGTAAGGTGTTTTATTTTCACACTATAGGCCTTCGGTACACTGCCCTCAATAGGTATGTAAAACCCACAATAGGTCAGCTGATGGTCAACTTCGTATAAAAGGGAGAAATCAGTCGCCCCCAAGTTTATTTTCAAAAATCTGCTAAATTTAACACATCTCCTCTGATTTTGCTCACAAGTAACTTTCATTAAGTTTCTGTATAAAAAGGAATATTGAAATCAAACTAAGGGAGTTATTCTGCATGAGTTTGATAAATAAATAACTAAAATATTTTCACATGATTGATAGGAGCCATTCTTGAAATAGGATGGCGGGGTACACTAATTCAAATTTGGGGGACTGCATTTTCCATTAAACGTACTGCAGTGGCGTAGGAAGCTATTCGAGACTGGGGAGGGGGCTGAACGTTGTTTGGGATTGCCGCCCTGGGCAGGTGTCTTAGAAAATATGTGAATATTTAAGGGTCCTTAGATGCAATTTGGGGAAACATTTTGGACAAATTGTGAGGTAAATTTTGACACTTTTTACAGGGGAAACAAATACAAATAAAAGGTTTTCGGACATTGGATTGAGGGGGCAGAAGCATGCTCCCGCCCACCACACTTTTGACTAGGGCTAAAGCTCCCGACTCCCCGATTCCTACACCTGTGACATACTGCTAAAACAGAATTAGCTATAGGTCCTATCATTTCAAAATTTTGTAGTAGTATGCCAGATATACTTAGCCAGCGTATTAGTGTAATGGTAGATCGCTCCTCGGCCTTTGGCTAAGATCATGTGAAGTACGATATATGTTCTTTTAGCCAGTCTAGAACGAGAGCACGCATGACAGACCTGTGATGTAGAGGTCTGAATGCCAGGAGGTTGGTCATGTTAAGTCTGAGTGTCACTTGGGAACGTGGCTCCTTTGGGGAGAAGAATTCCTTTGGGAGTAACATTTGGTTTTCTCCCTTCGGGTCTTCGCCAAAGAGTCCAGAGGACTTTGAAGAAAAGTAATTTCTCCAAACGAAGAAATTAATATCCATTTATGATATTATAGAACATAGAAGCGTTTTAATAGGCCTATCCATTAACATTTCTTAAGTAACGTATTATGAAGCCACCTCTTTCTCGTAGATGAACTTTCTCAAGGTAATATTATGTTTAGGAAATGGAAGAGATACATGTGAAGCGAGGTACTAATTTGACACTGAGCAACTCTCACAACAAGCGAGTCAGGAAACTTGGTTTTATTTTGTTCGAGAGACTCCGGTACACGTTCTAACATTAAACAGGGAGGAAGGAACTTTCATACATCAATGCAGTCCCTATAGCAAGACTCCTCGTGCAATTTTTGCTTGCAGGCAGTTCATTTACCATGCTTCGAAGTAAGTGTGAATATGTGAATCTGGAATTCCTTTTATCTCCTTACAGGTTCATCGATATTTCCAACAATTGTCAGAATAAATCCTGAACTGTCAGAATACATCCTCATCTAGAAAATGCATACAAGACTTGCTGTAGTCGTTGCCTTGTTCACTTTGTGTCAAGCTATCACAGAAGAAGAGACAGATAATTTCGGCACCACTGGTATGCCAGAGCAGAACACAGGAATAGTAGGAACTGTCTCCGTCACAGACAATGGAGACACATGGCTGTTTGAAAGCAACGGTGTACCAGACCATGATACTGCGACTTGGCCATGGCCGGGTGTTAATCCAAATAGTATTGAAGCCAAAGCCAACTCGTACAACCTTCCTAAGAATCCTACCGTCGCAGAAAGCCCGTCATGTCTTCCTGGTGGACCCATAGGAATGGCCGTCAATGGTGTCATGATGTTCAACCCGTGGAATGCTTTCGACGAGAATGCTGTAGAAGGCGACACAGCAGAAATATTTGACCAGTGTGACGGTCATCCCGATGAACGTGGGACCTACCATTACCATAAAATGCCGGCTAGTTGTCTCTTTGAGGTGAGTGTCTTCTGGTAGTGCTAAAAAGATTGTTTACTGATGGCGGTAAGTGACTGAGAAGGTTTGTGCACCCGTACGGGAAAAGTGTCTCAGTTTAATACTGAATGTCAATAGGCAGACAAGAGGGATAAGTGGTTTGCAATGAAAATATTTTGCTTAAAATCCCAAACTTTTTGGTAATTTTTCATAGGGTTGTGGGGTGAAGCAAGAAAGGGTTAAGCAGGAACCTCAAAAACCTTTATCTCCATAGGCGAATGAGGCAGGGGAGGGGGCACGGGCACTGTGCCCCCATCCCCATTTAAAGAAAACCCCAAAATTCGGGCAAATTTGTAGAAATTCGGGCAAACTTTTCTAAAAAGACTAAGAGATCCGGGCAAAAAATTGTGCCCATCTAAATCCAACTGGTCAAATACGCTTATGTCTATCCCCTCTCCTAATGTCCCGGCCCATATTGGTTTTTGTACTTAAACAAGTGATTTCCTAGTACTTTATTACTTTAATGGCCATATCAAAGTTAAATCTTCTTAAATCTTTTTAGAACCCCCATTTAAATTGATTGCGTAAAACCGTGGAATAAATAATGACTGCTACTAAATTGATCATTGTTTAAACTTAATTAGACTCAGTTAATGATTGAATGCATTACTCAGTGACCATCAGTCTAGGCTGAAATGACCAACATCACATTTTCAAGTGGGTCTTTTAACTCTATAGTGTAAGGTGTTCCAGGTGTTGAAGGGAGGAATATTTTCAGGAATTTCTTGGTTAATTTAGAAGAATATTCTCTGTGAGAACCTATATATCATTGTAAAGATCAAAGATGGGGAATTTGAATGAACATTTTATTTTTGTAAACTAATCTCATTATGTATGCAAATATGCAAATTAGATGACGTAATACGCCTTATTTTCTTTCCATAGAATACCCTATAAAACACATACAGATCACTATTTTTTTGTAATTTATGGTGCAGGAGATTGTTTGGCATCCTTTTCTCTTTCATTTGATACCAAATTTGAGGAAATTGGACCTAAAATGAGGAAGATATACCCACTTTTCTCTTGCTATACAGCCCACACAGTCCACACTGTACTACACACACTTGACCTATATGACCTTTACATACACAGTGCACAGTGAACAGTGGCGCAGTGCTCAGTGAAACGTAAACAACTTTGAATCTATAAATAGAGCTGCATGGGCTTTGTAAGGTAGCTCTAAATGGACATTTTAGTGAGTGAAAAAGTCGGAGGTGGTGTTGTGGCTTATAATTTTTGATATTGTGAGGGGATTTTTGGGTCAGAAATGCATGTTTTAGACCAAAATTGACGCATTTTTGAAAAATGCATTTGTCTGGATCTTTGAACCTCTCTAACTCACCCTACCCTTGCCATTTATTATTATATCTTGGTATTTTTTTATAAGGAATCTTATAACGGACATTTTGGTGTTTCAATGGAAAAGATCGGACTTTCCGTTGTTGAGTTATAATTTATTTGGTTGGGGTGGGTATTTTGGGACTGAAATGAAGATTTTTACCGATTTTTGAAAAATTATACTTGAAATATCTCTAAATTCCCTATACCTGGCATCTAATCACCTCTCATGGTGTTTCTTTAGGTTCTAAGGTATTCAGAAAAAAAAAGTGAGTAGGGTGACCTTTTCCTAAGTGCCTGAACTCGAATTTTGAAAATATTGTGTCATATTTAGCAATTTTGGGCATTTTTGGGGCATTTTTTGAATGTAAACAACTATTTTTTGATGTTTTGTGAAAAATTTTCAAAAGCAACCCCCCCAAAAAATGGTGGCATTCGATAGATCTATTTGTTGGCTTTATTTTGGTGGTTAAATGAAGGCTGTAGGTTGTTGCATTGCTGAGAAATAATTTTTTAAAAGCAAACCCTCGATTTGAGTGACCCAGTCACTCAGCTTACGGGAAAGGGTTGTTAATACTACTGAGACAGCGGAACAAAACTTGACTGCGTTGACCATCGGTAAGCAGTTTTCAGTTGGCCATTGGGATCGATAAGTAAGACTACCCCTGTAGATTGAACACATTGCTTCAGGTTCTTGCTGGAGATGCAAATAGAAGGGATACGTTTTCCTTGTGAAGGCGAAAGGGAACTTATAATGACAAAATGAGAAAACACCTTTAACGCGCTAGCGTATTCTCATTTTGTCATTATAAGTTACCTCTTGCACGCTAGCACTTTAAAGGTGTTTTCTCATTTTGTCATTATAAGTTACTTACCTCTTGCCTTCACAAGGAAAACGTATCCCTTATCTTTTGTGTTCATTACTGTTACTTTGCATCTCCAGTAAGAACCTTGCCCGCGGTTAGGGGGAAGACCTCAAAGACCATATTAAGAAGTTGTCGATATTCGAATGAAGTTCAGTGGTGCAACGTGCACGAAAAGAGGACCTTTCTCTGTACTGGAATAAGATTAAAGTCTGGTCCCCACTGTAGAGCACGAAGTGTGTTTTCAAGCGATATTATGAACAGAAGGCCTCATGCATGGACCTTTGACTTAACTTTCTAAACATCAATTCCAAGCTTTCCCAATAATGCTGATGGCAGTAGCAATGTTCGGGCAAAAGGGCTACAAAAATGCACTTATGAAGGTAACCCAGAATCCAATTATGCTGGGGAATATGGGATGGACTACAGAATTAAGATCAAAGACCACTCGATGAAAGTTCAATGTGTACATTTTAAGTGCCATTTTGTGCCAAACTTTTTGTAAACGGATCGGCTGATTTTTTTCAAAAACCTTGGAGATGTAGGCTAGCTGAAAAACATTTTTCAGGCTAAAGTGGTGGTCAGTAAACCTCTGGAAATTCGTTATCGATACTGTAGAATATGTATTTCCATACGCAGAAGGTGTAGAGCTGAGGATTGCCCATTTTTTCAGTGGAAAGAAAAATCTCAAAAAAAAAAAAACACAAGGGTAATAACAAGCTCGTAGCCAGAAGAAGGTACCGAAGTGGCCGCTATTTTTCCAGGGGGAGAAATATTTTTCAGGGGGCCAGGTTTGATAAACTGTATTGAGGCAATAATACTTTAAAATATTTTTTGGAGGAGAACAACTTTAGGGGCCCCCCTTCCTCCTCCCTCCTTGGTAAGGAGCTGGGAGAGTAGAGGGTCATTTCTTTGTGATAATGGGACATAACGAGAAAAAATTTCAAGCAACGGTGACCGGACTCTCCGGGAAGTTCCAACTAGGACTACCCCCATCCATGACAATTACCCCTCAGTCAACTTCCATCACTATAAAATTTAGAATTATCCTCGTTCATATGACAGAAGTGGAAGTTGCCAGTGAACAGCATCACTTGGGCTATTTGGCGAATTCAACTCAGTTGCTTCAGGATGGGTAAAGTGTAGCTTTCTGACTGAAACAATGGCAGGGACAACCTTCTGTGGGTGGGTGATTCGATTATTTTCACTTAGGGCGGCTTAACCACATTTAATGTACAACATAACCCTGAAAGTTGAGAGGTGTCAGTAGATACTTCACAGACTTCTATATCACCAGGTAATTATAGGATACTTATAAAGAATATTAAAGTAGACAAATATTTTTCATTTCCAGAAGACCTACATTATGCAATTGTTTAAGTTGCTCCTTAATATAAAAATGAATTTGCATTCAAAATGTTTTTCATATGGGATTGATTCCTTCCTCCCCCAGGACGTAGAAGGAGAAGCATCTCCGTTAATTGGTGTAGCTTTTGATGGTTTCGCCATTTACGGTCCCAACGACGAAAATGGAACACGTCTAACTTCCGACGACTTAGACGAGTGTCACGGAAGGTACAATTCTAAAGGTGTCTATCAGTACCACACCACTACGGATTTTCCCTACATCCTGGGGTGCTACAAGGGTACCCCTGTGGCGTCGCAGCCACCAGGTGGCAAGTGCTATTTTGCTAGTGACGCCAATGAAGATGGCAACATCAGTGATGAGGTTGTCGTGACCACATTGGCTTCTACGACCAGCTCGGCATATATTGTTTCACCATCTTTATTCCTTTGCATTATTATCTTTTTAAATCAATTATTAGCTTTACGAATTTAATCACGTTTTCTTTATATTAATTATTAAACATAATTTTGCAATTGGTTTGGACTTGAGTAAGTTTTGTAGGAGGTCTAGAGATTACTTACTGTTAATATGGTAAGTAACAACTGGACAAGTTTAAACATTATAAAGCACAAAACGTTACAACTAGGAGGGTATCAACAGGGCCTTTTGAGCATAGGCGTACGGGAAGACATTTCACAGGGGGGCGGAGGGTGTTTGCCCTGAAAATTTTGCAAATTGCCCTGATTTTCCCCTTTTACCACGATAGCACTCAGGACGGGTATGGATGAGTCTCCCCCTCCCAACAAAAACTATAAAGAAAGATATTTCGGGAGTTTTGGTTCATACTTGTATTCAACAATATGCGTTGTGCAACTAATAAGCATTTTGCCCTGTTGGCAAACGCCACTGTCCGCCGCACTGCCCACTGTACTGCGCCATTGCCCTGAAAATAAAAGTGCATGTCAGTGCCCTGAAATAAGCATTTTCCCTGCTCTGGGAGGGCTGCAGCCCCCCCCCCCGACCCCCGCCTCATACGCATATGCTTTTGAGCAGAGGCTGGAGGCTTTAGTATCCTCACTCATAACTGTCAGTTCGAAGTTTTCCTCGAAAAGTTGCTATAAAATGTGTACTCTTAGAACCGGCGGCCAAAAGTTACTTTAGGAAGTTAAGCGAAACTACAGGAGGCAAATGGTTGTCCTTCGATCATAGAAACCTTCCGAAAGACCAGCAATCCAGGAGAACCCCCTCCCCCGACTATTTGGAGGTGCAAACTTTCTACACTGCTATGGTTAGCCTACTCTAAGCTAATACAATGCGGATAGCTAGTTAACTAGTTAAAGCAATGAGTTTTAAACATTTTAAAATATAGCTGCAATCATAAGCGTAAGAAGCTGTTGTCGACTGGGAGGGGAGACTGAACATTTTTTTGGCTGCGGTCCTGGGGGAGGGGTCTACGGGGGGCAGGTTTTGAATATGTGAGGGTCCTTAAATGCAATTTGGTGCAACACACTGGGAAATTTTTCTTGGAAAATTACTGTAAAGTTTTGACATTTTTCAAAGAAGGAACAAAATAGGGGTTTTCATCTTTGGATTAATGGGAGGGGGAAGAAGCAATCTTCCGTTCCTATCAAATCAAGGACGAAGCATACTTCCGCCCACTACATTTTTACTTAGGAGCTTTAGCCCCTCCCCCGCCCTTGCTACGCCATGACTGCAATGCATTTGTATCGTATCCAACCTTTCTCATAAAATTTAAGATAAATAACATGCAAACTAAATTGCTAAATGTGACAAACTGACCTTATTCAAAACCCTCCTCCAAACCCTGTGTCAATAATTCCTAACTAACTCAAGATATTTCATTTTAAAGGTTGGTTACTTTTGTCAAGAAATACTTCCACAGGTCACATAATGAAATGCCTCGGATTTCATGTTTTCCCTTATAACTGAATTTGCTGTTTGTTCTTTAAATCTGATACTTTTGGAGTATTTGAATATCTTTCCATGTAGATCTAGCATAAAACTACACCATATGTATAGCAAATAAAGTTGTTAATATTCCACACAGCGGTTTCAAGATCATTAAAAATATACGATGCTATGTCTCATTAGTGTGCCGCGATGACATCATAGCCTTTCCCATAATGGACTGTAGGCTAAAGGCCGGTTCATACTTCATTATAGCGCTATAAAGCTGTGTTTAACGATGTTAGCTGGGTCTCGATATGCCGATTTAAAATTGGTTCATACTTCAGTTTTCTCGCATAGCTCAACTTTCGCAGTACTGCCATGCAATGCACAGTCTCCCAATACCTGCCTATGCAAAGGCCAAGAACAGTACATATGTGTATGCGGTTTGATCGACTCTACGACAAAGTACACTATTGATTACCGTGATAATTTTAGGGAATACAAGAAAATCCTGCCTTACTAACCTTTATGTCTTAATTCGTGGAAAGCAATAACTGTTTCCCTCCATTCCGACACCTCTCACTGTCACAATCAGGCCGCCGATAGTCGCACGGAACCCGAATACATGTAATGAGCCCAGCGGCGTAGCGAAGGGGGGGTTCGAACCCCCCTTGACCAGAGTGACAAAAAAATTACACCCTAAAAATTGTGTAAAAACACAAAGATGGTGTGTTTGGAGAAGATCACCGTTCTGGAAAGAGATAGCTCGACTGCTCGAGACAGCAATTTCCCCGTCTCCTTTTACTGATTTCTGTATATATACAGGCTCAAGATTTTTTAGGAGTAAAATCTGCCATTTTTCAGTTGAAATTCAACTGCTAATTTTCACTCATATAACGCACCATTTTGAGTCTAGAGGCCCACGAAAAGCAATTTTTCACCAAAGGGGATGGGGACACCCCTCCCCTTAGACCCCTCCCCCATATCCCCCCTCTACAAATCTCTGGCTACGCGCCTGAATGAGCCGGTATCTGAAAAGGTCCACCATTGTTGTCGAGTAGGATCGTGAGCTCGTTTCAAAAGGTCGTTCACCTACCAAGCAGCCAATCAGAAGCCGTTTCCTTTGCGATATCTCGAGAGCTTGATAAATATATTCCTTGAAACAATCTTACACTCTAAAAACGTCCGGATAAAATTTGATCCTAATCCGAATCGGAGGGGCACCTACCCAAATCCGGGTCATTTGCAGTAATCAAATCAGGATAAAAATGATCCATTCGGGATCATTTTTTATCTATATCTGATCAAACCATTGATCCGGATTCTTGTAGGTGCCCCTCCGATCCGGACTGGGATCAAATTCTATCCGGCCGTTTTTAGAGTGTAATGGAGCATCTTAAATACATTGCCTGAAGCTTCTTTAGGGACTTCTCCCCATGACCCACATCGTGGACCCCACCAGGACCCAAATGAGGAGACCATGGGACCCCACCCGTTATGGGTTTTTTGCAAGAATGCAAAGCAGGAAAATTCAGGGGAAGACATTTTTCTGACCCAAACACTTTACTGCAAAATAAAAAGTACTGCTCCATCCTTTGTAGGGACCCCGAACCATTAGAGGATCTTAGGGCAATTAATATCATTAGCAGAATATAACGGAGGCCTTGTAACAGCCAAAATATTACTAGATAATGAGAATTTCTAAGCATTTATTTAATTGAAAGATTTGCCAAAGATACCACCTCTTTGCACCTAAGCCACCTAAACAAAATTTTTCAAGGCGGAGGAGTTGTCATACCTCCCCTTAGACAACACACCCTTTCTTTATACTCAACCAAAAAGAAAAATTTACAAATTTGTGAGAGTTCTTCAACATATGATCAGTTCGAGTTAGTTAGTTAGATGAAATTTAACGACACACCAACACAAATGTGTTATATAGTGTCAAGCAAAGTTTAAATCCAGTTCAAGTCCTTCCCTTTAGTCGCCTCTTACGACAGGCAGGAAATACCGTGGGCATATTCTACAACCCCCAGCCCACAGGGGGCATGATCAGTTCGAAACTTTGCCGAAGATAGCACTATATTGCATCTAAGCCATCTTAAACGACAAACATTTCTCAGAGGGGAGGGAACCCCCTGACAAAGAAAGGATCGGCCTAGAGTGCAAACCATCACATGTACGCATGTACAAAACATAAAATGACATTCTGGGTCTATCTGGGGTGAGTTTACGACATCATCTTCTGTGGTTCCCATGCCCAATCGACAGCCTCTAACGGTGCCACTGTACGGTAATTGCTTTTGTTCTGAGCCTCGTGCCTGGAAGGGCATGAACACTGAGTAAGCTTTCCTACTGGTGATTCTTTCAACTGAAGGTAGAGGGGTTTTCTTCTGGGGACGTAGCTCATTTGGGTGAACAAAACCCCTTCCGGGGTAGCGTATGGTTTTTGCCTTTTGGCATCCAGCAGAAGGGACTTTTGAAAAAAACCCTCAAGTTTATTCTCGTTTTGAAGCTGTAGAGAAGATTACGTAAGTATTTCTGATGTTTTATCAATGCTTTTGAAGAAACAGTAAAGAACTTTTAGCAATACTCTGGACTTAAAGTTCCATTGCACTAGCAGGTGAAATACCGCACTGATTGAACTAATATGATACAATGCAAGATTGAGTTCTAGGTTTAGGCCAAATTTTTCGACTCAATTTAGTACTGATAAAAAAAAGTATGAGGATGTCACATTGGCTACTTTACGTAGCAAGGTGATCCATATTTGCCAACTGATAACACAAATGTTAAACTGATAACACAACATACACGGATAGACTATGTTAATTACGTGTAGCGCTCCTTGGTAAACATTAATATATTGTGATTAGGACTCAGACTTGTAGTGAGTACGTACTCGTACGTACTCGTACTCACGGTTTGTACAATTGCCTGTACTCGTACTCGTGAGAATGGGTTGGTACTCGTACTTCGCAGTATTTGAAAGAAGCATTATTGGGGCCAATGCAAAATGTTGTACTCGTATTTATGAAACAGATGTGTACACGTACTCGTTAACAACCAGAGACACTCCACTTGTGCTCTTATACTCATGACAATACACTGCACTACAAGATTGATCTGACAACTATACAAAAAAGGTACAAAACTGTTATGACTAGAAGATCCACGCTAGTGAAAGCCAAACGGAGGCTTACAGACAAGGATCTATTGATACCCAGTTCTCATTCTTGCAGTTTTTCAAGTGAGTATGTCAGACTGAGTATGAAAGTCTATCCGAGGTAGTGCTTCCATGCACTGAATAACTAGTTGCAAGCATAATCAAGTTAGGAAAAGATATTCCTTAAGCTACCGTAAAAAGAAAAAGAAAAAAAGGTACACCACTTAGGCCTAAGGGAAAACAAGTTTTATCCCTCGGTGGGGGGGGGGGGCAGCACACTATAGCACAGGCTATTCTCCTTTAAAACTCAGCAAATCGTCAATGGATTCAACGTTTGTTCGAAGGTTGCTCCAAATGTTTGAGGAAAGTCTTATGGTTTAAGCAATCTTCTATGGATGAGAAATAAATCCGAGAGGCGATAACTATCTGCTACCAAATCATGGAGCTCTCTAATCAAACGCCTTATTTTTCTGGCAGCTGTGATTATCAAGTCAACATTGGTAAGTTGTTTTGAAGTTGTCTTGAGGAAATCTTTTTGCAGGCCGGTCAGTTTGCGTTAACGGACACTACTAGATGCGTACTTGCATTAACCTAATTTTATGCCCAATCATTTTGTAGTTTCTATTCCCTCCTTGTTTTCCCCATTCTTTTTCCTTTCCTCACACGACTTTGTTTTTATTGCTACAATGCTTTCGACCAGATTTTGGGGACGCTGTTACCATTTTTCACTCACCATTTTGTTATGTGGGATAGGTCCCACCTATTGCCAGAGGATCGCTGCCCCTGCAGTAATTCGTGTAGCATATGTAGCATACTCCAGTATGAAAAGTCTGGACTGTATAGTTGAAATATTTGTTCCTAATTGTATACATTCAATACACAAGCCAACAAATAATACCACATGTTCACTTATTGAAACATCCAATATCTAACATTTCTGCATAAGAAACGTATTTCACATTCCTGGTGCCGCACATGTAGTTTTGATGCAGGAAAAATACTAAATGCTTGAGTGGAAACTAGCAAACAGAATTACAGTCTTTTGTAGCCGTCATTTAGAACACGCAAGGGGCCTTTTGTAGCCCAAAATAACAAGGCTGTCCAAAGAAAAAAGTTTGTATAAAAATTGAAAAATTGAAATCAAACAGCAACTCCCCGATTAAAGTGTTATCCACAGCGCAGATATTGGTAGTATTATCAAAGAATATGGTTGGAAGCGCCACTGAACTTTGTCTGTGGGTGATTTCGTATGAAGTTCAGGGAAGGGCTATGGAGAATAGAGGGATACGTTAATTTATTATTCATGACACACTAAAGTATCGACCATGCATGCTAGAAATTAAATTGATACAGCATTACCATAGTTCGTCCATCCCTTCTCATTCATATGCCTTTGTTGAAAAGGGTGGTCGGAGGGAGGGGATGGGGGAGTGAACACCACATCAAACAGAACAGAATGTGTGGCAATGGAGAGACAACTGACGAGGAACTTAATCCTCTGCCAGAAAAGTCTGAAGACAGATGTCTTACCTGACAAAATATTTAAGCATTTATGCCGCTCAAAAGGGGTTCGTTTGCAGTACCCTCATTTCCTGGTAGCGCCTTTGACAATTCAGAGAAGTATAACTCAGCATAGATACTACTTCCTTGTTGTAAACAAGGTGGGAAATATTGACGACTTATTTGATGTGATTTTATTGTACAGGCTGAACAAATCAAATAAGAAGGGGGGGGGTATTAAAAGATAAGTTCTACCAAACTCTAACAATTCAAAATGGTCACACCAAAAGAAAAAAGAAGATTGAAGACGTATGGCGTGTTATAAACTATGTGTGGCAGCTAAGAGTTACGACCGACGAAAAATGACGAGGTGGGGGGGGGGGGGTGGGATCGCAAAATTACGTAATGAGAACTGAATAAAGTAACTGAGAACATTTTTACGTTTTCAGGATAAGGTAGGAATTTCTTCACCTTTGATTTGGGTAGCCTTGGATGGATTTGCCATTTACGGGCCCAACTACGAAACGGAACACGTCTCACCTCAGTGGACCTATACGAGTGCCACGGGCGCTACAACTCTGACGGCGTTTACCAGTATCATTCCTCCACTGACTTCCCCTACATTCTCGGGTGCTTCAGAGGTACGCCTAGACATATGATCCCACCACAAAGTAACTGCTATTTTGCTAGTGAAGCGAATGAAAATGATAACATAGTAGAGGCGACCTCTAGACCGAGACCGACGACTCAACCAACCCAAGGGGTTACGGATACGGGTGCGTCATTATTCGGGTACCCATCGATTGTTCTTGCGGGATTTGCGGCACTCTTGTGGATTGTTCTTCTGTGAAAACAGTAAAACACGACGAAAACTGTTGTAATGTAGTGGCGTGTGTGAGAGAATACTGTCAAAATCCGATAATTCTAGACCAGAGGTAGGTGGGGCTGGTCATCAGCCACTCCCTATTCGATATAGGAAATTCATTTCGCTGTTTTCTTTCAGAAAATATACTTTCTTCGGACAGGCTTGTGACAATGAATTCACTAACATTAAGGGTAACAGTACTCAGCCCCATCTCAATTAAAAGAAGTCTCGTACGCCAATGGAACTTCTAGATCCCGAATTCAATGTAAGCCTACAAAAAGTTAGAAAAGATTAGCAAGATTAGCAAAAATTAGTAAAGGTAAAGTTTAATGTGTGTATGGGAGTGGGTGTGTGTGTGTGTGTGTGTGTGTGTGTGTCTTCATCAATACTTGAATACGATTTTTTATAATATGGGTATTTGACTGCGAAGCTCATCCTCTGTTGGCGTTGCTATGGAGCATGCTGCATCTATAATGCAGTGTTGTAACGAGTCATGACTTGAGTCACTATAATTTTCAAAGGGAAATGACTCGAGCAAATGTATCATAATTTTCCTCATAGAAATAATACAAAGACACTGACTCGAGCCGAGTCACATTGAGTGTAGTAAATGACTCGACTCGACTACAAAATTTTTCTGTAATTAGAAGTACTTCCACTTTAAATGCAAGAACTAATTCTGCTTGTGCTACTGCTTGAAGCTGTATTTGGTAAAGACAAGAAATGCAAGATGCGTCATGGGAAGGAGCTGGAACAAATAAAATCAGTAAACATAGATGTCATTGGTTCCGGTGCAAAGGTATACCCATATCTTCACATGCGGATGTTGTCTTGTTTTTGCAATAGTACGGCAGTCATGGGCGACAGTAGAGACTTTGACTGGGAAAATATGTTTGAAAACATAGAGGTCGATTTCCTTTTAAGACATTTAAATGAAAGGAAAGCGGAGGTGCTAAACTTGTGTTAAGTTTGTACTGGTATTAAGCTTTGGTATGTTCGTCTTTACTATAGAGCTCACGAAACAGAATTTGTACTGGCAATCTAGAATCGTTCTTAAAGATGATGAAAATTTGTACTCACACTCGTGACAACAGGCGTGTAAATATACTTCTTCTCCATGACACTACTGTTGTACTCATATCATTGTGTTCTTTGTATTTCATATTTTCATTGAGGTGGGGCCGTCTCAAAAATGAAATGTACATCTAACATTCCCTGATAGCCTAACTGGGGGAAGAATTAAAATGTTTACATGCTTGTATGTTCGGGACGGGGGACTATTCGTGCGAAACAAACCACCAGTAAATAGACTACATTTTACTATATTGCACTGTGCGTATAATAAATGGTCTTTATGTTGGAGAAACTGGCACTCAATTTCGCTGTACGGTTCAAAGATATTATAAGCATAGATTCCAAACTCCTATACCTACACTGTTACGCTCAGTGACTCCTCATGGAGACGTATATATCGGGGCGGAAGTGTCAATTTGACATGCGCGCCGTTCTAGTCGGCGATCTGCGTACAAAAATAAGAACGCGTCACGGAAAATTTCATTGTTAAAAGAGGTTAGCGTGCGTGCACTTTTACAACGCGTTCTATACGCGCAAAATACATTTCTCTGTGTATTATCCGGAATACTTGACGCACAGTTCTGCGCGCTTTAGAAACAAACGCGCTAGTTGCTTTCCCGTTGTGAGCGCGTAAGTATTTGAACGCGCATATAAAAGTGCGTCACTTGAAGATACCATAGAAACTGACCAATGAATGTCCACGAACTTGCAAAACCAGCCATTATGCGTTCCTGTTCAAGTGTAAAACGTGGAATGCCGCTTTGAAGAAATAAGTTGTTCTTGTTCAAGTGGAGTTTATTGAGGCGTAGTACTTCTTCAGTCAACAACATTCCCAAATAACAAGTATTAATACTTTTGTAAGACATTCATTTGCCTGTTTGTTTTCAAAATGACTGAGAAGTGACCAGCACTTCCGCCCCGATATTTTGGTCTCCATGGGGAGTCAACGCGCCATTTTAAGTTTGGAATCTATGCTTGTAATATCTTTGGTACGGTTTAACAATCATAAGAAGTCTATCCGCGACAATGCACGCGGTTTTCCAGTGGCGGAACACTTCGGACTGGACAATCATTTCCTCCAAACTTTGAAATGTGTACTGCTTGGTTCAAACTTTCATTCTCAACAACACCGCAAGCGTACAAGACTAAGCTTTATCCTTAAATTCAGTACGCATACCAACGGGCCCAATAGAGATCTGGGCCCACTCAACAATTACACTTTCTACAATGATCCTTGAACGATTGCTGCTTGTTTGTTTTTGTCTGTTCAGCACATGCTGTACATTTACTTCCCATTTACTCTTGCATGTATTAGTCTTGAATCTATCTTGGCTGGAGAAGGTCCCAGGGGGACCGAAGATTTCCAAGCTCCATTAAATGCTTGCTTCGTAGTTCCTATGTCAATTATATGATGACTAAGTGTTTCATTGTCATCTTTCATTGATTATTCTTTTCGGAGTACACGTGGACACCCCATTTCTTCTCATATATATATATATATATATATATATATATATAGATAGATAGATAGATAGATAGATAGATAGATAGATAGATAGATAGATAGATAGATAGATAGATAGATAGATAGATAGATAGATAGATAGATAGATAGATAGATAGATAGATAGATAGATAGATAGATAGATAGATAGATAGATAGATAGATAGATAGATAGATAGATAGATAGATAGATAGATAGATAGATAGATAGATAGATAGATAGATAGATAGATAGATAGATAGATAGATAGATAGATAGATAGATAGATAGATAGATAGATAGATAGATAGATAGACAGAGATAGAGAGAGATAGATAGATAGAGATAGAGAGATAGATAGATAGATAGAGAGAGAGAGATAGAGAGATAGATAGATAGATAGATAGATAGATAGATAGATAGATAGATAGATAGATAGATAGATAGATAGATAGATAGATAGATAGATAGATAGATAGATAGATAGATAGATAGATAGATAGATAGATAGATAGATAGATAGATAGATAGATAGATAGATAGATAGATAGATAGATAGATAGATAGATAGATAGATAGATAGATAGATAGATAGATAGATAGATAGATAGATAGATAGATAGATAGATAGATAGATAGATAGATAGATAGATAGATAGATAGATAGATAGATAGATAGATAGATAGATAGATAGATAGATAGATAGATAGATAGATAGATAGATAGATAGATAGATAGATAGATAGATAGATAGATAGATAGATAGATAGATAGATAGATAGATAGATAGATAGATAGATAGATAGATAGATAGATAGATAGATAGATAGATAGATAGATAGATAGATAGATAGATAGATAGATAGATAGATAGATAGATAGATAGATAGATAGATAGATAGATAGATAGATAGATAGATAGATAGATAGATAGATAGATAGATAGATAGATAGATAGATAGATAGATAGATAGATAGATAGATAGATAGATAGATAGATAGATAGATAGATAGATAGATAGATAGATAGATAGATAGATAGATAGATAGATAGATAGATAGATAGATAGATAGATAGATAGATAGATAGATAGATAGATAGATAGATAGATAGATAGATAGATAGATAGATAGATAGATAGATAGATAGATAGATAGATAGATAGATAGATAGATAGATAGATAGATAGATAGATAGATAGATAGATAGATAGATAGATAGATAGATAGATAGATAGATAGATAGATAGATAGATAGATAGATAGATAGATAGATAGATAGATAGATAGATAGATGGATAGATAGATAGATAGATAGATAGATAGATAGATAGATAGATAGATAGATAGATAGATAGATAGATAGATAGATAGATAGATAGATAGATAGATAGATAGATAGATAGATAGATAGATAGATAGATAGATAGATAGATAGATAGATGGATAGATAGATAGATAGATAGATAGATAGATAGATATACGATATGGTGATATATATATATATTTATATGTATATATATATATATATATATATATATTTACATAGTAGAATAAATGAGCGAAAAGTTTGATGTCTTTCTCAATCAACTGTATATATGATCTTTTATTCACAAAATTTTCGGTGCTCCCAGCACCTTCTTCAGTGTGAGTAAATGACAGAGTACACTTGAAACTTAAAAGATAACAGTCGCAATGCAAATGTAAACGTTTTATATATATATATATATATATATATATATATAAGTTAATGACAGGACTTTTGCATAAATGTTATGCAACAAGGAATACTTTGATTCACTGGTCCGCAACGAGACGAGATACTGAAGGGGAAGGGGACAGACAGCTTTCAAGGGGGCTCTTTTTTAGGGGTCAAGTTTTACTAAAATGCATTTAGGCAATGGCAATTTATATTATTTCTGACGGAGCGAAAATTTATCTAGGTGCCGTCCCCTGCCGCCCCGGATTGATTTGATTAACTTACACTGATTACAAACCTTAGTACAGAGATATTTTTGGTACTTACAAAATATTTGCCTTTGGAAGCCAACATTCTTGCATTTTATTTATTGTTATTTTGCATTTAATTTATTGTTATTTTGCATTTAATTTATTGTTATTTTGCATTTAATTTATTGTTATTTTGCATTTAATTTATTGTTATTTTGCATTTAATTTATTGTTATGTATAATGTAGCAATGCAAAATATTAACAAATGGGTATGAAAAGAATAAACACGTGGTTTCAAGCAGATCGGCAAACCTTAATACCTACTGATCATTGTTACACCTACAGAAGTATAAAACTAGGCAAACTTTCAATGGGTATAGGGTGACTATAAAAAATCAGAAGAAAGGGTAGGCAAAGTTAAAGTATAGGGAGCTTGCACCAAAGGTCTAAAGGTCAAATTCAGTGAACGCGCTGGTTGTTCTGGAGAGCGCGCCACGCACCACATTGCTTCAGTACATGATCTAGCGCCCGCGTGTGCTGCTTGTCCTCCACGGAACGCGATTGCGTAAGTCGACTTTGCACTCGTGAAACCTCCTTATACTCTTCTTGTCGGAGAGTCTAAAGGTCGGGTATGAATGGAAGGGAAGTAATAACGAAAGGCGTATCTACACCATGCCACGGCACGATCTTTCACCATTTGACGATAATATTGGAATCACTTTTCATAAACGTTGAAACTCATACATGGTCACAATCTATCGCTCCACATCTCTTTGTCTGCGTTCAATTATTTCCTATATTTTTGACCACTCAGTAAGTGAGGTTATCACTTAATCTCCAACTCACACATTGTTATAAAAATTTTAATCCCCCTTTAACACATGAAATAAGTAAACGATATAATAATCGAATTATTACTATACTCTCATCACTATCTGTCGACAATATCGATCAAAATTATTCAACCTGCTTATAGGAATATGAATGTCATTCGCTATTAAAATCACCTTAGAAAGAAATCTCTCAGTTGATGTACAACACACAGCGTCGCTCTCTAATGTATTTTTAATAGCGATGGTACCTTGCTCGACCTGTAAACAGGTAAATTATACGTAGGTGGGGACCATTAATGTAATAACGATGGTGCCTTGCTCGATCAGAATCGGTAAATTATACGTAGGTTGGGGCCATTAATGCTATAACGATGGTATCTTGCTCGATAAGTAAACAGGTAAATTATACGTAGGTTGGGGACAGTAATGTTGTGGGCTGCGTTCATCATTGTAGAAAGAGAAACGAACAAGGAGAAAATTAGTCGTTTTTATTCATTATTATAAAAACCTTTGGCAATGTATGATAAAATGCAAAAAAAAAAAAAAAGAAAAAAAAAACGGATTTACTCAAACTGTCTTCATTTGAAGTTCTCAAGGTGACAGTTTGCACGTAGTCATCGTCATTGCATGACTAACCACGGCTACATGACACTTTTATCATGGAACTATTTCTTCTGAAATCTAACCTTTTTCAACATTGCTGACAACATCGGGAACTGGGGTAGGACACATCATGCTCACATCATCCGATGGAGGTACTTATTCACTAAGTTCCTCCCACTTTTGTGTTTATAAAACCTGACCTGTATAGTTTTCCTTCCTTCCGCACAGACTAACACATGAAATGATAGAGGGGAGGTATCTAGAAAAATGGGATTATACCGTCGAAATTTTAGCTGGAGGATTACAAATATTGGTGTCAAAGTATGGTTGAAATTTGAATGCCAGTGCAAACGGATTTCAGAAATGGGTTTGAGAGTACACTGATGTTTTGGAGAGTGAGGCTTAAAGTGGACCTAAAGTCTAAAAATTCAAAAATATATATTTTAGAGGTTACAAAATTAATCTTATTGGTCCAACTCCCATTGTCATAGCTTATTCCATTGCTGAGATATTAAATGTTAAAATTTATTCACTTAAATCCAAACAGTTCATTGTGCAATAATTTTTGACATTCTTGTTGTACAACTCACATTAAATGCTTTGTTTTCTTTTAAAATTAAAAATGTTTATATGACCTTGACCGCTTCCTGTTTCTTTGCATGACATGCTGTACAGAGAGGGCTTATATAGTCAAGTCACCCCAAAGCAGTAAGAACGTGATCACATTTTGGCACAAGGTGCGGTGGCTTTCAGAAAAACAAAGAAATACAAAGATTGTAATTTGAGTAGTACAACAATGACATCACAAATTATTGCGCAATCTACCTTTTTAAATCGAGTGAATAAACTTCAACATTTTATATCTCATCTTAAGAAAGTCCTGTGAAGATGGGAATTGGACCATTGGAATTCAGTTTTCATGCTCTGTAATATATATTTTTGAATTTTCAGACTTTAGGTACACTTTAAGTTTTTGAAAAGGGAGCGGCTTCTCCCTCCACGGGGCCGAAGGGTCATTTCTTCTGCGTCGTAGTCCCCACCCCCTCTCTCTCCTAACCCTTTCTACTCAGTCACATCCACGATACTATTTACATGCTGAGTTTCTCCTTACCTTATCTTTAGCAATGTGATTCCTTTCAAAGGAAAACTACCATCTTTGGTTTGTATTACTCACAAAACCTGTTTTAATAAAAAAAAAAAAAAAAGAAGTAATCCGAGAAATGCGAAACGGTTTGAGGATAACTCTCGATTTTGTTGATGAACCACATGACGATGATTGTATACACAGTAGTTGTAAGAAAGAGGTGAACCTAGGCTACATCCATCATCTGACTACGCAGCAACGTGGCCTAGGCCTACATCCCTTGAAAAGTCTAGAAATCTGTCGCTATCCTAGGTCAAGCGATTACAGGGCTTTTACCATTATGCTCGATTTCTATGATAACAACAGTTGTTGTTGCAGTTAATCTAAAAAAAAAACCATTTGATGATATTATTGTATTGATTATGTTACCAGTTATGGAATAAAGGCACAATTGACTCGCCAAGCTGAAGGAATCTGAAGACCTTCGGAGAGCTGCAGACGGAGTGCTGAAGACAAAAATTGAGAGTACTTAAAGCTTTTCTTTGCACAAAAGCCTCGTAGGCAATTGGCTATACGCCTACATTTATCTTAAGCTTTTTTTTTTTTTTTGCTACTGGAATGTAAGCAAGAGGTTCGTTCATGACCTTTTTGCAAATAGGGAAATGCGTTGTACTCCTGTTTTCTCGGGTATGTAGGCCCTATTAGCATCAGAACTCGTTTCCGTCGGTTGGGTACAGTACCAGACTGTATTCGACTGTATAAAGACAATAAACCCTCTCCTAATAAGAAACGAGTTCATTGTCTTTCTTGAGACCAAATTTATTTAACTTTCCAAAGCAACTCTTCTCTCTAAAATTAATACAAACTAGAAAAAATGTTGAAAGGATTACCGAATTAAAAGTACTGTCCTTTCAGTCTTACTCGCGATTAAGCGTAGGGGTTAGGGCAAACTATAATAACCAATAATTTATCTCTCTACGTACGAGGAGCACTCAGTGATGGTTCTTCATGTAGTTACTTTGATGCCCTATATGGGTGGCTAGCTCTACAACTGCCCTCTATATAAGAGTGCCAACATGCCCTCTATTGTTATGGCTCCCTGTCCGCATCTCTTCCTTCGAAGTGATACGGAGACGGTGGCAGAAAGCGTGTTGATCAAGAGACGAACAGCACTATAGCTCAGAGACGAAGACCGGCAGAATCTTCGATGCATGAGGTACACAGTACTGTGAAGAGTGAGAATCATTAGAGATTTGGCCAAGTCTGAGTAATTAGTAAGTCCCATTGCGTCAATGGTAAAAAGACGCAATTGGCCTGTTGCTCTACAGTAAGCATCTATTTCTGGAGTCACGATGATGATGCTGTGAGCGTATAAACCAAGCAACGTTCCGTCCCGATATCGACTGCATTAAACAATGAATTTAGGCGCTTTAAAACAGTCGTATAAATTGTAATTCTGAACGAGATGTACGCCTATTCTTTTATTCGGTCACTACTTGTTACTCATCTCTGTTAACTTGTCGTGGAACAGAGGTGGTGGTGAATGAAAGAGGCACTGCCCATATCTTATTGCATCTGACCCTGTATATAAAGTCCCCCTCCCCATAAGTAGTTCAATTACTTACCCAAAATGCAAAAAATAGCAGACCACCACATAGCCTATCTGAAATATAGCCACTCCTGCTTTCGTCTAGAGCGCAGTAATCTTTTATTTAAAATCATAGTCTAGTTGAACTTCTTGCGACACCTTTTCCCCTCCTTGTCAAAAATGGGGGTTATCATCTTACAGTCAATCTTTATTGTGTGCTGTCAAATATGAACCGCTTTTTGCGACTCTCATCGTAGCAGCGAGAAATAGTACCGACGTCCTAAATCTAGTCATACGAAAGACTTTAAAAATGGAACCTATTGCCGTTGTGCGTGATGCTCCGCATAAGCAATGGAGTAAGGGAAAACAAGCCAGTGAGCAGCAACTGGAAAAAAGGCCGTGACCGGCTCGACTTGAACCAATTGGTTGGAAACTGGGCCGTTAACCCTCATCTAACCAAATAACCTAAGTCTAGTAAAAGACACATTACGGGTATTATTTATTTTATTTTGTTTACAGATTATGTAAAGTTATTGGGTATACAAAGTACGGTTTTTAAATAAATTATGTTACAGTTATAGCAACGACACCATAGGGGTCTTTTTGTATATTCCAAATATAAAACAAATGCTTTTTAAGGAAAAAAACTTTATTTCCGTTCCAGAAAATATATAATACACTATCTACAATATATTAAATGCTCTCACAACAGAAGAAAAACGAATGAGTGCGTCGGCCGGGAATTGAACCCGGGCCTAATGCTTGGAAGGCATCAATGCTAACCACTACACCACCGACGCAGTTGTAATGAAGTGCAAAACTTTTCCTTAAATCCT
This sequence comes from Holothuria leucospilota, assembly GCA_029531755.1. NCBI lineage: Eukaryota > Metazoa > Echinodermata > Holothuroidea > Aspidochirotida > Holothuriidae > Holothuria > Holothuria leucospilota. The sequence goes on along the minus strand of CM055962.1, from coordinate 11,314,676 downwards.
TATCATAGATACTACCGGATATTTACTGTCTGGTATATTTCCGACCCCGACGCTATGTTCGATGATTAGGGGAGAGGTCACGTAAAGTGCTGAATTGAGAGTGTACTCTGCTCCAGACACTCACTGCCATTGAAGGATGTAACAGGTGCTGCAATTCCCATCAATATTACACTACAAATTAATATGTTGGAACAACGTACAAGTATCTAGATCTCTTGCATTTCCTTTTACTAGCAGTTTGGTAATAAGGTACAGTCTACAGTACACTAGATTTAGGGCGACGGTGGCAGGCCGTAGTGAGACAAGGAACTGAAGGGGGATGGCTTTCAGGGGCGAAATATTATTTCAGGGAAGTGTAAAAATGTGTTCAGGCAATGGTAACTTGAAATTTTCTGTGGGGTGAAATTTTTTTCTCGGGAGCAAGCTCACCCCCTCTCCCTTCTCCCTGGCTACGGGCTTGGTCTGTGGCCTGTAAGGAGAGAGCTGTTACATTTATTTGACTATAAAACCAACTACTCATCTTAAAACAACATTACATCTACATTAATTTTGGAACACTCCATGTAGCCAAAGTCTGAGCGTTACAAATTATAAAAATAACAATAAATCATAGGCGGCGTACGAAGAGAGTCTGAACGCCCCCCCCTCCTCCCTTCGGAGTTGGGGAAATACCTATTCCTCGGGGCATAGTTTTCGGGAACGTCGGGTACTTTACCACTCGGTAACTAACACCTAATTCTCTTTGGCAAAACGGCTCAACCCCCCATACCAACTGTTTTTTCTTTGCAATAAACTATATTCATCAGCCACAGTGCACTAACTAGCCTACTCTCTAAAAACGGTCGGTTCAGATTTGAACCGAATCGGGTCGGAGAGGCAACTATAACCAAATCTGTTCAGACATTTGACTAGATTTGGTTCAAACTTTAAGAACCTTGGTTCAATTTTGAATCAAATCTAGTCAAATATTTGAACAGACCAGCGGGTAACTTGCCCCTCCGACCCCGGTCGGTTCAGATTTGAACCCGGCCGACCGTTTAGAGTGTATAGGTCCCCAAATACGAACCATCCTTTAATAGTAGCCTAGGCCTATGTATTTACCGTGATAAGCAGGCAGATTATGGAAACAGGTACTTTCAAGACAGTTATTTCCGGAAAAATTGCTTCCAAATCAGCGGCGTAGCTACGGGAGGGGGGGGGGGCTGGGGGCCTAGGCCCCCCAGATATTCGTCAACCCCCCCCCCCCCAGATTTTTGTGTCCTCATAAAATGTGTAAGAATTAAGAAAAAATAAATGTTTGAACGGAAATGAACTTTGAAGTATTTCCTTCAAAAAATAATTAAATAAAATTTGTAAGAATTAAGAAAAAGTAAATGTGTGAAAAACACATTTTGCACACGTATGAACTCAACTTTAAAATGCCTACTTTCACTAAATTAGGTATATAGTCTGCAGTGTCGTTTAATTCGCATATAATTCACTTGGACCATGAAACGAACGTCCCGACGACAAATTCGAATGTGACTTTGTCAGGTTTAGACCCTTTCTGCCTTTCGGATGGCTGGCTGATTTACTGAAAACATGGCAACCATACACTGAAGACCATTCTTACAAGACCATTCCTATACGGTATCATACACAAAATGTGCCGTACGGTAGGGTACTGCGTTCGAATAATTCTTCTATCCTTAATTAACAAGTATGTCGTGTCTCTCTCCAATTGCCCATGACAAAGTGCACTGTAGAACGATTGTTTCGACAAGTCCTCTTTTTACTAGTTCGCACTGGCGTCCGGGCGGATTTGTAAAATTGCCAACAAGGTTCGGATTTCATGTGTTTCCCACATGATCCCTACTTCTGCCTTGCGGGTTAAATAGTTTGAAAGATTTATTGGTGGTATTATAGGTCTGACCAAGTAATATACCGATGACTTGAGTCTGTGAAAAAATACAGCACCATTTTGCATCTAGATACCATTGAAAACCGGAAGAATTTCCAAAGGGAAGGGGGACACCCTTAGACCCCTACATCAGGACAGTGATCTATGTCCTCCTTGCTAGAAAATAAATATGTTAACCCTAGGTTGGAGAAAATGGTATGATCTAGGGGATATGTAATTGAGTAAAGGACATGTAGCCTATGGATAGGGTGATGGGCAAATGTAACAGAGATATACTAGAAGGTGAATATGGGAGAATTGCAGGCAGAATATATGAAAAGGGATGCATAAAATTCAGTATGATTCTTGTATTATCTCAGCTCATTTGATATCCACGGCCGTATACAGCGGGGAGGCAGGGGGCAAAATTACCCCCAGAAATTTTCAGTGCACCGTTTCCAACTTTGAGAATGTACAGAGAAAACGCAGTAAAATATAAGAAATAGCTGTGATCGTAATGATAGAACTTAAAAAATTTCAAATAGGCAGATCAATATTTTCATGTGCCTTTATCTGTACACATCACCAATCATTTACAGGCTTATTAGGATGTATTTCTAGCCTACTTTTCTAAAATTCTTGCGCTACGCGATTATGCATAGCTACAATGTTGCTGTTGTTGCTATAGGTAGCTTCAATCATCAATGGCCTAAAAACGTTTTTAAACCGTGCCAGATTAGTCATAAAAACATTTTATAATCAATAACACTCCCTCATCTCCCTTAAACTCTCCCCCACAACGGAATTCAATGGCTGAGGTCAGTACTTCACATCATATCCACCACGCTCTCAAAAATGACTTTTGTCGCACTTAGTCACAACTACTTTTCGTTTTCCTTTTAAAGCTGAAATCCCTCAAATATTGCACCATTTGCTATCTATACGTCCTCCTGAAATTACAAATTTTCGCCAAGGGGGAGGGAGACACCCATTCCCTTTAGTCCCCTCCCCAGGCCACAGATCAGTAATGTCCACTTTTTGCCCCCTAGCAAAAAAGTGTATGTGCGACTTTGTGTATTACAATTTTTCATGGATTGATTTTTTTCCCATTATTTGAGAAATGGCAGACATGAGATTCGGATTTCAAGACTGGGTACACGCAGCTTAAAACACGTGGGAAGTGCCGTTTCCGGCCATCTGGAGGGTTTGTAAAGCCAAAAATTTTCTTGCACGTTCCGCGCCAACAAATGGTGGCGCTCCGCTTAGATAGCCTTGACAAGCCTGACCCTCGGCGGTGCCGCCCCCCCCCCATTTGCTACCTAGGCCCCCTAAAAATTTCATCCTAGCTACGCCCCTGTCCCAAATTCACAATCCTGAGTGAAAACTAAATGGGGTAAGTCTATGAACCCATGATGGAACATTACCGAAACACACTTTCAGGTACAGACGAATCCGATCAGCGCTTGTCTTTAGTGACTGTAGGCAGCCATTAATGGGGTCCACCAGCCTTAAATCGTCTTCATTTATTTTCTACATGAATTTCAAACCCACATATTCAGTGAAATTGAACGAATCAAGATACAATTTAATGTCCAACCATCCATCATACAGGTAAGCAAGGAAATTGAAAGATTAAAGGTAATAGACCCCAGGTATGGCCGACTGAAATCAGACCATCACTTGCTCTTCGGATTCGTCTATAGCGTTAACTTTTTGATGGTCGAGTTTGGTCACGGCAGCAAAACCGAACTCGCGCCCTCTAACGGTAGGCTCGATTTTGTTCATGAAGGCTTACATGTATAGGCTCAGTCAAAACAGAGAGTTGCCACTGTGGCAACTCTCTGGTCAAAGGTATTAACAGTCCAGTTACATAATCCTTGGTCTAAGATCAGTCATGCCAATACTGCAGCACGAATGAACATTTTGAGCAAACAGGTGCGCCTTATTTCCACTATGTGCCTGTGTGTTCGTAGGACGGGGTTTCATCTCTAATGATTTTCTAGATTAGTTCACTCAACGGGAACCGAGACGAGGTATACAAGCAGAAGTGCTTGTATCCCCGAAAATAGTCCCTTGAGCAGGCTATCTGACGTGGGTGGGGGTTTGCTATTCCATTTGCACATAACTCGAGGTATAGAGTTTGTAAGATTTGAGTGATTTTATAATTGTAAACGGCCTCTTTGGTTGGGCTGTTGTCTATTAAGGAGAAGAGAAGTTGCGGTGAGAATTCTTTATATGGTGATGCTTAGATGTATACGTTGAGCAAGATTATGTAAATTTTTTAAGTAAGGTTATGTTATTTTCGAGGATTGGGGTGGTCCGACCTCCTCGAGTTCCCTCGGGTCATAGGCCTGGAGACCACCTGGGCCTAAGCCACCCCTTTGGTAAGTGGCATGATGGCACTTTTGGTTGAAGATTTTACACTTGTTCTTTTTCTGCTCATGAATGAATCGTGAGATCGCTAAATTTATAATGAAGATATGTAGCATCGAGGCTTTACCTTCGAAAATCCAACAAAGAAGCTGCTTCAAAGATATACGACCTACTGAAACTCGGGCTCTCTTTTGGAACAAAAAAAAAAAAAAAAACAGGAAAAAGATTTCTTTTTAATCCGTAGACGTAGTGTAGCCTGATTCAGGCAAAAATTGTATCATGAAAACTTCCCATCCTTATCCTGTTATTTTTAAAGTCTTAATTTGTTTATCCACGCCGGTGTCTTTTGAATTCTTATGTTTTCCTTTATTAATTGTGCTATTTTTCTGCTGTCTACAGTCAATTTTTATACTTACTTGTCTCCTTGTTAGTTTTTTCTCTTTCTATGTTTGATTTCATGATTTTCCATCGTTTAAAATTTGTGAAATTTCTCTTTTAAACTTTAGATGCTGGATACAAGCTCCGATGAGTATTTCCCTGCTCAATCGTATTGGACTACTTTAAACTGGGTTGGGGTGAGGCTAGGCTGAACACTTTTACAGCCCTCTTCGAACACTTATGTTTTTCAGTATGCGCTAGTTGCGTAAATGTATGAAGCGGAATATGAAACACGCACAACCAGACGCATATTTTAACTTCAAAAGGATGAGGGCGGCTTTCTAAAGCGGTTTGTGATAGATCCACTATTTCAAAATAGTAGAAGTCACGAATATATCTAAAAAAAAAAATGAAAAGTCAATAAGATACTATGGCTGGATAATAGCTTCACCAGCCACTCACAGTGACAGGCCTGCCGGTGTGTCCAAATTGACTTGACACTAGCTACCCTACCGCTGTAATATGTAGGTGGTTGGGACTGGAAGCAGACAAGAGTCATTTAATTTTTATAGTGACCCGCCGAGACTGGGAACCTTGTGACCTTATCGAACGAAAAAGGAAGTTTGTCTCTTATTCCTTAAATAGTCGCTCTAGTCCCCTCATCTAAGTTCTTTTGTCATAAATTGATAGACAAAAGAGTTTCAGACTAGACAAGGGAGTGGCTCAGTCTTAACAATGAAGAGCGGACAACTAAATGCATCAAGATTTTATCCGGTTTATAAGTAAATGTCCCATTTACCTGTACTTTTGTTCCATATCGACCAAGTCAATTTGTTTTATATTATTGAGTCACAAAGGAACCTTAACCCATATTTATATTTATTGTTCGGGATTCTGCATCTAAACCCTCTATAGAGCTTATGCGCGTGACGTCAGCGCGTTTCAATTTGGCTTACTGGATGGAACTGCCATACGTAGTAGGTGTGTTAAAGATACGCGCTCACGATAGCACCTTAGTAACAATTGTTGCACAATGTACGCTTGGATGGAAAAATAGAGAAACGTGACGTAGGTGCATAAGCTCTATAGTCACACCGTTGATGCTCACTTCTAGTTTGTTTGTTTGTGTTTTTTTTTTAAACGTGAGGGGCATCAGAAGAAATGCCACCTTGCGTAATCCCATAACACTCGCCAATGGTTCAGTAGATTTAACCCAAATGTGGTAAAGCTTTGCATGGTTACGACCTGACCTGTGTAAGGTAAGACTCTTACAGCCTCAGATCTGATGCATCCAATTGAAGAATCGAGGTTCTCATTTGCCACATAATACAAGTTCTTCAAATTACAAGGTTCATCACTTGAAAAAGTTTTTACGTACAAATTTTAGTCTGCCCTTATCTAAGTAGGCTATAGTGATGACTCCAGAGAGGGAAACGTTCTGGAAGGGATAGTGTCCATTGAAATAATGAGGCACCTGTTCTGAGACTAAAAACATGAATTAAGCCTTACAAGAAGGGTCTATAGGCTCGATCAAGTTTGATGCGTTAGAGTGGTACTTATTCTAACCATCCCTTTGAAATTTTGCATTGAAATCCGATGAGTGGTTCTCAGGTTACTAGCAGTTGTCACATTTTCAACCTACCTAAAGTGAACTTTAATCAAGCACATATGACATCATAAACTCACATCAATGAACACTCTTTTGTTTTTCTTTAAACTTTACAACCATGCAATTTTCTCCTCCATAATGCGATGTTATCAGAATGTGAATGCATGAGAGGCATGAGAATTTCACGAAAGATGAATTCCTTATGGAGAGCTCCTGTCCTTATTAACTTCGAGGTCAACACAACAGACTGAAATAGCAAGTTAGAGTGGCAGCTCCCTGAGGAAACAAAGCACTGCTCATCAATGTGAAGAGGTGATATAACCCCTGTTTACCTCAAGCTCACTTTGAGTCAGAAATGAGGTAACTTCATTTGCTAATATCTCGAGAACTACATGTCCAAACTGAATGAAAATTTCTCCAAACTTCTGAAATTTGTTCCTCTTTCACATATAAAATTGAATATTTTACTTAAACCCTTCTTTTAAAGCTTTCCGCTGTATGCATCTTCGGAGAAGCACGCCCTAATTTTCCATTTAGAATTTTCGGCTGGACGGCCGGAATGATTTTCGTCAAACTTTCTAGGGAGCTGTCCAAAGGTGAGAGAAGCAAAGGTCAAAGGCAAAATATTGTAAAGAAAGATTTCTTGCTCTTCATGTTCTACCAATATATGCAGCGGTTTGAAATCGAGGTTAAAGGTCCTGCGGGTACAGGTCAACTGTATATTTTAAAATGAATCATATGTCAAACTTCTCGCACATGAATTTCCGATTTTATTCAAATTCCGTGGGGAATCGACTTAACAGTAGGAAATTGTTTCCCCGAGGTGCCGGAACCAATGGTCAAAGGTCAAAGATCAAATTTTTGTAAAACTTCATTCCTTTGCTATAAATTCAAGAAAAACCCTGTATTTCATGGAACTTTATAATGCGACGTGCTACCGAAATGTGGGACTGCTAATGGAAGTGAAATTAATTGTGAAATGATCATACAGTAATTGAAATGCAGTTTGGATTAAAGCTTCTACCCAGCTACTTAGGTTTTTTTCTTAATTTATACACTGTTAAAACACTGTTTAAATTTTTTAAACAACCACATATTAACCAGTGAATCGCTCAATGTTGTTTAAATTTCAAACAAGGTTGTTTGAAGTTTAAACAATGTTGTTCAAATTTCAATCAAGGTTGTTTGAAATTTAAACAACATTGAGCGATTCACTGGTTAATATGTGGTTGTTTAAAAATTTTAAACAGTGTTTTAACAGTGTACAAACACACGCGTGCTTCGTTAAACTCAGTGGCGTAGCTAGAGGGGGGGGGGCAGGGGACTGTCGCCCCCCACAAAGCCCCCGAAGGCCTCTGTCGGAAATTTCTAGTCTCTGTCGGAAATAAATCAAAACACTTCATTTGAAGCACTTGCAACACTTCTTATGTTTTTCAGCAGAATTACACATCGAAATGGTTACTGACAAGGCCTGGAAGTGTCATTTAAGGCAATCTCGGAGATATTTTAATCTAATTTTTTTCCGCGCGCTACACGCCAGATGATGGTGGCGCTACGCTAAGATAGTACATCATTACTTCAAGATAATAATCTGTCGGAAATTTTTCTGCTTTTGCCCCCCGCCCCACCCCACAAAAATATCTAGCTACGCCACTGGTTAACCTCTCAAGTGCGCAGACAGAATATATGCTGTACTAAGCTCGCGCGCCATACATAGCACTCAGATGCCAGTTAGTAGCGTAGACTCAGTACGGTAATGCGCCCTACCTATCACTCAAACGAGGGTGAACAAAGAATACAGAATAGCGCACATGGAAGGCCGCGGTGCACTCTTAGCGATCTTCTTATCCTTTAAAAGGGCGTTGACCTTGTAGGAACAGTACGTGTGCATTATTCCAAAGTATATGATAACACAGACGCAGTACTGCGTTCGCAATGATGTGAGCCAGTGAAGTTAGTAACTACAAGTCTTAGGGATGTAGGCACAGTCAGGCCCGTAGCCAGGCAAGGTGTTTAAGGGGGGGGGGGCGAAAAAGCTTCTAGGGGGCGAAAAATTTTCCAGAGGGGGTGAAAAATACTAAAATGCATTACGGCAATGCTAATTTTTGATCTTCTAGGGGGCGCGAAAAATTTTCCAAGGGAGGGCTTCGGCCCCTTGCCCCCCCCCCTTGACTACGGGCCTGTGCACAGTAATTTAGATGAAAATTTCTTTGCGACACGATGTATTAGTGTTATCACGTTGAATGAAATGCGTGCTGGCGATTAGATTTATGGATTGCCCTCTTTTTTTCATTGATTTTTCTTTTTGTCCAAAACTATTTGTCCAAAGTTATTAAGTGTGTCTTAGATGGGTCAAAATTCCCCAGAAATCGCCTAATCCTGCAACCACATGGTCTGATGGTTCGGACCCCATTCTTAGAAACTCCGAATATCGCCGCCTAGAACTGGTAATATGAATACAGATTCGGATTGCCGTGATTGCTATTGCGTTGCGTGACAGCTTCACTGTAATCGCTTGAAAACCAAATTTTACTGCATAATGAGAAAAATTGGTAATCTCTGATTGTGTCTGTCAACTACTGCACACATGTCACGAATCAACCTGAAAGAACAGCGACATTAAAGGTTTACTAAGAGATACTCACGGGTAATCATTCCGGCATTTCTTTTACCACCTGCAACACAAAAACGAAATTTGTAAATGTTTTGCATGTGCGTGTTGATTCTTATAATTCAAAGTATGTACCTAACGACGTTATTGGTCCCTGGGTATACTAAGAAAATAAAGGTAGTCTCATGTTTGTAGTGTTCTCGTCTCCAACACAAAGGTTGACACTTATATCTAACAGGTGTTTCCCAGACTTTGTGATATTCCTTCTCCCATTGGGGCTAGCCATCCATCGTTCGAATGTTATGTGTGAATGTTATGGTCAAATTTCAAGTTCATAAAGATGCATACTATAGCGCGTTTTGCGTGCAATATAGAGGTTGTAGAAAGTGTATTAACCTCAGAGGTCTGTGTTTTGACTGCCGTCGAGGTACATACCTCGCAAAATTGAACACAAACACTACCTGTTAAGTTAAATTAAGTGTATCCGATGTGAGAGGGTAGGTCTACCTTGCGTAGTAGCAGGTCACAAACTTTCAATTTAGCTGCATTAATCCAAACTTGGAGTTTGGGAAATGGTAAACGTCTGAAAATGCGGATTATTTGAGGGTTTTTCCCCCAAAATTCTGGATTGTTCCCGCCATGATCAGATGGTTGCTTGCATTGCCAATCCTATCGTACGTCACATACAGTTTTCCAGTAGCTGCAGGTTCCAGCGGTGATGAACAGGGCATTTTAGACGCTAATGTTGAAGAATAGGTTAAAGGGGAATTTTCATGATCCCAGACAGTTCCAGTTCTCCCAACTATGCATCTTCTAGCTCCTCCCATTACTGCATGAGGCTCTTCCTTGTGCAAGAATAAACCTGTTTTATTGCTTAAGGCCATGTCCTGGTGAGCATACAAGGCTATAAAATGTAATAAAAGTACTCTCTGCCTTGTGTGGAATGTGAGCTACCCTGCACATCTTTCAAATTTTCAAACTTTGATGTCAATCAAAGAGCAGTCACCAACTGAGAATTTTGATATACATACACTAAAAATATACTTTGGGGTGATGACTGTCTGTCTTTAAAACAATAAAAAAAAAACACTATGTACAATACAAGAGAGTTTTGTCCGTGTTTGAATTTTACAGAATGTCGATCTGGTATCCCTAGCATAGTCAGGGTAACCAAGAGGAGGGTGTTCTTCTTTTGGGTGTTTATTAACTAAGTGACAAACACAAAGAATGGGGAAGGCAGCTCACTAGCAATACGGCATACCTACTTCCGTGGAGTATTAGACTATGGGAATTAGATTTTACAAAATGCAACGTGACTGTGGTTCGGGGGCAGGAGTAAGAAACGCTGAGTTTTTCCTACATTACACAATTTGTTTGAAGTTAGTTCCCTCCAGCAGAGGTGTGAAAGATGAGTGATATATTAAAATTTAATTGCTTGTTTTCGATGGAAATTCGTTTATTTTAGGGACACCTTGAGAATGCTAAAGTGACGATAATTCTTTAAAGACGTCTAAACTTAACAAAAGAGTCAATGGTTTTCTTATTTTCTTTCAGTTATTCTTGTCGAGTAGATTGTTAGCAGGCCTCGCTTGACACTTGTACATTTAAAACCAATAAATCAGAGCAGAGTTAGTTTTTCTGTGTTGAACGCTTCTTACATTGTTACAAAATTGTTCATCCACATGATAAAATTCATGGCACTGTTTTTTTTTAATCAGATTTTTTTCAGTCAAACTGTAATCATGGAGTAACATAACTAAGGTTTCTTTTACAGGGCCTTTTATCAGTTTATGTTAAAAAGTTTACTGTGAACTGAATAACAAAAAGGTTCTGTTTTAGTGTAACTTTTTTCATGTGTTAATTAACGTTTGCTCGCTTTTTCCAATGTTATTTTCCTTTTTGAAAATTTGGGTTTTTGTTGCTAGTCGTTCGTTCTGTTGTTTGTTTACTTTTTTATCATCGTCTTGTTATACAACACAAAAAGGTATCAGAGGAAAGGTCTGGTGGGAAAAACCTCCAAAGACCCGTTTTAACCGAAAACGTGTAGACTAAAGCCCACTAATGGAAGATCCCTTAGAATTACTTTCTTATTTTTTACCGTTCTCGAGTATATATAGGCTATACCTCTTGAAGTTTTGCTGATCTATGAAGTAATCCATATAAGCTATGAAATATAATGACGCGGAGTACTACGTAGGTATAATGTTTTTCTTTTGTTAATCCTCTATAAATGACCACTTAACCCTTGAAGGCTAGTTAACAATTTTGGAAGTGATATAAACAATTTTTCAAGCAAACACACTTAACTTACTAACAATTAAACCCCCTGGGTGTTTCAATTATACAACTGGTCTTGAAAGGAAGGTTAAAGAAGCCAGAAAGCCCAAAGGCATAGTGATTCCTTAACCAAAGGGGATGATTTGTTGCATTGAGGTTAATCCCTCAAATTTATCGTTCTTGACTATATCATCTTCTACGCTGTTTCACAATTTGACCTCTGCTGACTTCACATGACCTTTGAACTCACCAAAATTTGACTTACAAAAACCGAAAAAAAAACGTTTCTTAGAAGGGCTTCGAACCCGAACCGTCTGTTTGAGAAACCGAGCACTTTCCACTCCGCAATCAACGAACTCGTTAGACGTATGGTATTTCTAATCATCCTATAGTCACAGCATACTTTACACGTGCTCATAATTGGGTTACTTAAATTCGAATTATTACTGAAAGTCATGCTTGTTAAAATAAATGTTGTTCTCCATAATTTTATCTTTGGAATGGTACAAAAATTTAGCCCTAACTTTTCGTTGGTCACGAAACGCCGGGCACAATTTAGAGTTAGAGTTAGAGTTCGATGAGGTTTTACGGCTCAGTTTCTAATGTAGAGGAACCGCTCACTGCCTAGCCTATTTAGTTTACGAAGTTTCGTAGATTCACCTCCCCCAATGACCTCAGGTGACCTTTCGCCTCCAACCTACCCATAGGGTTCTCTCTATCTTAAAATTGCAAATCTATATACCAAATATGAAAAGTATTCATTATCCCTGTCTTGAAATATCGTGTTTTTTCAAGTTTTTCGGTTGTTGACCTCTAATGGCCTCAAATGACCGCTGACCTCCCAAAAATTAGGGTTTTTCATTTAATACGAAAAATTGATATACCGAGTATGAAAAGTGTCTACCGTTGCTATCTTGAGATACCGTGTTTGCAATCAGTTTTTAAGAATTCCGTACGTTCACCTCCGGTGACCTCATATTACCTCTAACCAGTCTACAAAAACCAATAGGGTTCATCTTCTCACTATAACGCATTCACAAACACAGTACGAAAAATACCCATGCTTCATGGGTAGAAATAGCTTGTTCAGTTTACAGCTGACGTTTTTGGCTTGTGTCCTCTGGTTACGTCACATGACATTTGACCTCCACCAAAAGGGTTCTTCCCCTCAATATATGATACTTCTATTTATCAAGCATGAAAAATATTCATCATTGCTATCTTGAGATATTGTGTTAACAAGCCAAGCGTCACAAACACCCAAACACACACGTACATACACTCGCGTAATTGCATAGATAGCATTACAATTATATTGATTGTCACTCCTTCACGTCACAGATTTGCATGTCTAGTTAATGTTTACACGGTACATAAGGAATGTGGAAAATGGAATTCACCCTCTGACGTGATCGATTGTTGATGAAATTTGATGGAATATGTGGCTATATTGTACGATCAAGTGCTTTATACTTCAAAAAGCAAGGTGTGTCATATCCAATCACCAGATCTTTAACTTCTTGGGATGGAAACCTTTGGCAGGCCATCAAAGTTATAAAATCGGGATAACTCAGGCTTTGAACGGCAGTTATTTCACGACGCTTTTATAAATGTGATGGAAGCCAATGGCTTATAAATAAAGACCATCCTCTTCACGTCAGGTTGTTTACCATCTCAACAATGAAGATCTCTTCGAAAGAGAGTTGAAGAGACTTTGGAAAAATTACAGTTAAGATTAAATTTGGTATGTTTTTAAAAGTCAGTTCAGATGGGAAAACCTGAGTTGCTTTTTGGATGAAAACCCACCTTACTGTGAACCCTGTCGGGAATCAAATTCTATCCATCTTTATCAATGTTAGTTAGAGATTTGTCAATTTGATCGAAATATACCAATATTAATTGATATATGCCAATTTGAATAACCTATGCAAGTTTAAATCGACATACGCAGCATTAAATCGACTTGCACAAGTTGAAATCGACGTTTGTCACTTAACTTCTTTACAAAATGTTACATGTCCACTTCAACAGGTATATAAAAGTTTCCAATTGGTGTAATATCGATACAAACTGATATAATTATGTCGATTAAACAGGAATGTCTCAATACAAATTGATATACAGTATGTATATTTCCCTGATTTAACACTGTTAGCTGGCCATTACGGCCTGCCACAAATTTGACGCTGGCGTAATCAGCATGTCAAAACAACGTACTTTGTAGCTCCGTGTAAAAAGTATGGTCTGGTGACTGGACTAATGTATGTTTCAAAAATGCTGGAAACTATTTTGTATTAGACAGTGAAAACCCCTTCTCAACAGCACCTTCATTTGGAAGATACATATTTTCAAATACTATTTTTTTTAACTTTCGCCGTGCATGAGGGAAAATATGTGATGTCATCTGGGCAAATTGATTGGACGTAGCTTTTGTATTTCTTTATAACTTTGATATCACTATATTGAATATTTCATAACTTTATTTACTGCACCATAACTATGGAACAGGTTTACGGCATATCTACACGGTAAAATAGTTAAGCATTCCAACAGTATCAAATTCCAAGGACAAACAAGGTATCCAATTATAAAGGATAACGAAAGGAATCTGAGGCAATTTGCCCACTTGGCATCACATTCTGTGACCTTGATGAAACCTGAAGGTATTTTTAGACATAAGTAACCTATCTTCAAGAAAGGATATCTTGAGTTAGGAATGGAGATTTGGCATGGGTTTGGATGACGTATAATGAAAAATTTTGTTCTGTAATATAAGACCCCTCGGGGTGTGGCAAGACCCTGTGGGGCTCATGGACAAGAAGCAGTGAGAGGCCCCAAAACCAATGGTATCTCAAACCCAATTGCATAAGCCCTCTCCAGCCATCCACGCAAATATTTACAAATTAACAAATATACACCATATGGTACTATACGAAATAACATTTTCCTTTTGTCTATTGACGATGTATAACTCGATAAAATAAAGTCATATGCAAGGTATCCTAAAACAGGTAAAATGATAAAAGTAGACCTAAGTACAAAAATTGAGCCCCTTAGACGGACCCAAAATCCCCAGTTTTTTGTTGTTCTTGTTCTTGGACTCTTGGGGCCCCTGAACACTGCCCACCCTATCCACCCGCTTGCTACGCCCCTGAGACTCCTACAAAATACCACCAGACAATGCCTTTAATTCCTTTCTGTGAAAGACAAAGGATTTTCACCTCAAGGTTGTCGTGCGAACCAACCGGTCTCATATATCAGCAGTTCTTTGAAGGAGACGGAGGGTGGCAAGGTTTAATGTTTGGATTCTAGGTCATGTCAATTACTTGTCCTGTTCTCGACGTCATTTTCCATTTGAAAGTCAGTCACTATGGAAGAACTCACTAAATGAAAATTCAGTGCACAGCACTGCCTCACAATAAATACTAAATCAACAGTAAAACACTACGATTTTTACAACGAAATTGAATAACATGTTTTGCAAATCACAATAGAAATTTGACGGTGATTTTCATACCTTGCCTAAAGTGAAACTGACTGGCAAATTACCAATAGAAAAGAGTAGACTCCATTGAAGACTTCTGGAAGCCTCCACATGTGGGACGTCGTCAAGAATGCCGAATGGTCGAAGGTTGCACAGGTGAGAGAGCTGGAACACTTTAAAGGGGTATGAAAACTGAACCCGCTTGTGTGGCGAAATAAAACCAGTAGAGAAGTGAAAAAGTTATGGTGGGCGGTAACGGTTCGCTAACATGAATTTAGAGCAGATTTCTACAAGTTAAAATGCAACCAACAACAAAAGGAATGATGAAAGTGACAATACTTCTATTAATGACCTTTGTCGATGAAGACGGTGGTGATGATTATGCATGGTGATGGTAATGGTGTTTCTGTTAAGATGGTTATGACGATGTTGACTACGACGTAGGTGTAAGTGGCGATGATAGGAAGATACTCATATTTATGCGGCAATGACTATAATGACTGGGAATATAATCATGGTACATGTAAACATGTTAATATTATGACGATTATGACTAGGATTACAAGGACTGGTGACGATTATCGTGCTATAGGCTACTCATATTTATGAGCCTACGTAATAAAGGTGATGTGGATGACAATGGGCAAGATGACATTGAAAACCTTACATTACGAAGAATCAAAGAAAACGAGGAAAATGGACAGTGATGTTGATGATAGTGGTTTTAGTTATATAGAGGGATTCATGTGACGTCACGCGATTGAGATTGCTCTGCAGTGAAGGGCAAAATGCACAAGCAGTAAACGTACAGTACACCCGCACGTCTTACAGGCATAACCATAGATACTACTGGGACGGCCTGTAAATACTCTTACTGCGCGTGTTGACACATTGGACGCGTGCCATTCAAAAACAAAGAGACGCGCGATCACGTGACGTCGGTGAAACCTCTATAGATAGTTCTCAGTGAGGTCACAGCTAGTGGTTAGCAACAGCCATGTCTGAGGGCAAGCCTGTACACACATGCGGGAGTTGCCCTCAGACATGGCTGAAATAATACACGTGAAAAACTCCCATGACGTCACGTGAGAACTATCTATAGGCTGTATGATTTTATGACTATAATGACGGTCGCATTGGTCATAATAATAGTTGACATGTTTACATCTTGACAATTATAATGATGATGACGACAAGGAGGATTTTTGTGACGATACTCATGTATTTATCACGCTATGACGATGACGACAATATAACGATGGTCATTTTGGTAGTGTTTACATTACGAAGATGGCGACGACGAGGATAGTGGTTACAATGATTGTGAGAGCAGTGAGGACGCTCATATTACATGAATGTAACGATGATGACGACTACGAAGGTGTCGATAGCTTCCACGACATAGTTGATGATTACGATGATTGTGACGATAGTTGCCGTCTGTTAATGATTTGGGAATACGAGCATTCAACCTTTTTAAACCCGTCGTACACCGGTCAAATTACAAATCCCTCCTGAGCGCGCATGATTCAAAGAATTTATCCCACCTTGACTTTAAAACTTCACATATGCGCTAAATGTTGCTCAAAGTTCAAACGGCCAGTATGGAGACATTCACCTTACGGAATACCAATCAGGTAGACCTAATTTATCACATATTGTGGCTGTTGGTTGTGTAAACAAAAGTGATTCCTAAAATGACTAAAGGTCTACGCCAACTTGAAAGAGTTTATTAGCGCACGGCTTTCGCATTCCATAATGGGGGTTTTCCTACTTTGACACGCTAGTTATATTATTTCTACTATAAACTGAAGAGTATGTCACGGTGGGAGATCGCCGGACAGTAAAAGCTGCCCTACATCAGGAAGACAAAGTTGGATCAAGTCCAATCACTTGCATTGTCACTTTCCGCATTTAATAAGAATCGATCCTTTTCCCCTTATAAACTCGAATGTTTCTCCATCTCTCTTCGCGGGCTGTGCCTTACGCTACTCATGTGTGTGCGTGTGTGTGTGCGTGTGTGTGTGTGTGTTTCTGGGTGTCTGTGTGTCTTTGTCTGTGTGTCCCTGGAGAACGGTAAAGATAGGCTCAAAGGCGCAAGGGTCACTACTCACCCCATACTTCGTCATGCTTATCCCACTTTCCAAAGAAAATAAAAAAAACTGAATTAACAACAACGATGCAGAACTCGTGTGGAGGAGGCGGAGAGAATTTAAAAAGCACTGATCCATAGGTGGGGATTTATGTACCATAAGAGCATAAAATTTGCACACCCTTCAAAAGGCCGGTGGCCTCTCACCTCGGAGTATTTAATATAATCTCAGTCAGCTAACGCTTAAGCGCCAAGTCCCGATCACACTCGGGTCAACTGTGGGTCTAGTTTAATGCTATCAATAAGAAAAAGAAGTAAAAACAATGCCGTTTGACTTATATCATCTAGGTATTTAGTTTGAATTAGTTCCACATCAGGGCTGTAGCCTGGACGAAATCTCTGGGGAGGGGTAGTTCATGACACTATCTAAGCGGAGCACCAAGAAGCGTGCCTATACAGATAGTTGACACCGGGTCATGCAGACCCCTCGTTTTTCACCTGTGACTGAGTGTCATTATGGGGGAAGGGGGTGAGGGAAAAGGAATGTAAGGCCTACGTCCGGGGATCTCACCGGGAAAATTTAGGGAAAAGAGGACCCTTTTATGCGATTTCCCAGGTTTTGAGGGCCTTGCATGAAATCATAATTTGAACAATGAAATTTCTAGCACTTCAGTATTTTTTTCTAAATAGGGTCAACTTCGGTTTGGAAATCTCAGGGGGAAGCCCCCCCCCCCGCAGGCTACGGCCCTGCACATTATTCAAGCGTTCACAGTTTTTAAATGCCTCAGAGTTTCCGAGGTTCTTCCTGTGCCTCTCAACCGCACAATTCCAAAATTCATTCTAATAATCTTGGAATAAATGCCCCTCCCCCGTTTGTTAGTGCAAACTCAAAATCGATTCGGAGCCCCTTTGCGTGGAATCTTATCCACATGTTAAGTATTCAGTGTGCACTGCACCTTTCATTGATTCAAATAAGACTTTTTGTCATCATGTAGGGGGAACGTAAATGCATCCATCCAGCCGAAGTTCCTATGCACGAAGTACCAGCAAAACGTAAAATGGGTGCTCCCGTTCAGAAGTGGCGCCATGTAGGGGGAAAGGGGCCATGTCCCAGTCAGGAAAGGCTGCCAAACCCACCCCCTTCCTGATATTTTCCTTTTTCGGGACCCTTAATGGATGAGTATGTTATCCCCGACGATGACCAGTTACCTCGAGGAATTTCCTGGTTTTACTCTTAAGGAGGGTAGACTGTTCAATAAAATCCATTGTTTAGTTACTTTTCTAGATAATAACCTCTAACTGAAAGTTTTCTCAATAGCAACACCAAACTTTTCGGCAACGTTTGCTATGCTTTCGACAACTCGTCTTCTTTGTCGGGGCTTAAGGTTGCTGTCCCTCAGCTTGACCCCTGTTGGACAAATCTTGGAGCCACCTCCACTTGTGTTTGATCCATTTTGCTTCAATTTACCCATTTTTACCCTGACTTTAGGAAGCTACCGGTATGAGAAATTCACCCCCGACTACATGTCATCGAGAAGCCAGAATATTTTTATGTGCAATTTCCTGCGTGTGATGTGGACCATTCGGATGTAACGGTATCATTTTCTACCATAGGCCAACTTCTGATTCACACAACAAGATTATGCTTATAAAGTGGGATTCCCTCCATTCTAGAGACTGGGGATGCCATTTTTTCTCTCATACTGGTGACCAAAGCATGGAGGCGTTGCTTTAATGACAAATTATGATTTAAGAGTGCAATTTCCTACAAACGGGATGCCAAATTTTCTGACCATACTGTGACAGAAATATGCATGGGAGCGAGGAACTACGTTGGAAAATTGCGTTGTAGCATGGGCGGCGATCACGGGGGGGGGGGGACAGGGGGATATGTCCCCCAATATTTTTAGTGGGGGACATAATATCAAATGTCCCCCCAATATTTAGAGGTATACAGAAAAAATAAATGTTATAACACACATTTTCGATGTGAATAACTGTGATATTAGCCTATTCATTGCAGCTGGGAGAAATTCTGATCAGAAATATGTGATCTGTGTCCTCTAGAATGCACCAAATCGCTTGGCTCCCAGGGGCTTCGCCCCTGAACCCCAACAGGGGACCTATGGTGGGCCCCCGAACCAGTGGCGTATGTAGGAGGCCTTTTGGCCATGGCTCCCCTCACTGATGCCGATTTTTTTAGTTCCTAAAAATACATAAAGTTTTTAACACAAATTTTACTTTGAAAGGTAGCTTATGTGGCACCAGATTGCATGTAAGGACACCTAATTTTTCAAAAATTTTCAAAGGCCTTATTGGGTCATGTTCCCCCATCACTTAATTATGCCAATTATTTTTTGTTTTAGTTCTTAATAATACTCAAAGTTTTTAACACATATTTTACTTCAAAAGGTAGCATATGTGGCACCAGATTGCATGTAAGGATACCTAATTTTGCAAAAATTTTCGAAAGGGAAGGGGGACACTCCATTGAGTCATGGCCTCAATGATGCCGATTTTTTGTTGTAGTTCTTAAAAATACGTTAAGTTTTTAACACAAATTTTAGTTTAAAAGGTAGCATATGTGGTACAAGATTGCATGTAGGGACACCTAATTTTTCAAAACTTTTCAAAGGGGAGGGGTGTGTCCCCCTCCCCTTAGACCCTCCCCCAGAACGGCGATCACACAACATACTGCATGCTCCCCGTGAGAGAAATTCTGGCTACGTCACTCCCGCCCGGAGGCCCAAAATGTCACCCAAGTAAGTGTCCCCCCAATAATTTTAACAGATCCCCGACCTGCGTTGAAGAGTGCGTTTTCCTGCTATCTAGCACGTAAAGAATGTCAGATTTTCTCACCTCGCCCCAACCTTCTTGGGTTGAGATGGGTTGTGATCCCGACATTCGGTGTCTCCATTGAAAAACCACTGCCCGATTGAGAACCCCCAGAACTTCGGAGATCCTATGTATGGGTTTCGCCTTCAAGAATGGGCCCTTTTCTCTTAACCCTGGATTCGCCCCGCTGGCCCCTCCTACAACAGTGCATCTACTACTAAAACAGTGCATCATTATAGTGCATCATTAGTAATTGTAGGATAAATTAACATAACCCGAGGGTCATTCACCTACAATCTCGCCCAAAACATATTTAGGAATAAGATCATTTCTCTAAATAAAGTTGTTGACTGAACCTTGATTGGCATTAATTTAAACAATAGCTTCACCATGTTTGGTCAATGATGACTGTGCAATCAATTGGTAGCGAAGAGATTAAAGACCCTATTTTATCGCCCCAGACAGTGCTGAAAAATTGGCTACAAGCGGCTAGACAGTAAAAATTCCTACAAAATTTACTTCTACATCTGTCTAATTCACCTCTCAGACAATGCTACTGAAGCTTGCACTGGGCGAGGCTATACGGTGTTCATACATTACTTTGCGTAAGCAACTGGGAACACACCCCAATGCTCCCCGAAAGGTGAAAAGAAGGAGTATCAACCCTTACAGCCTCCCTAGCCAGCATCAGGAAGACGCTTTCATGGTTCCGGAGAACACGCATTTCCCTGAATCCTGCTTTCCTCGGCCTTCAAAATGGTTTTGCAACTGTGAGTAAAGAAGTCTTTCGTGGCGATCTCTATTTACCCGGCCCCTCTCCCAGAACGACGGATGACATAGGCAGTGCGCATGAGGAGGGAAGGTGTGCTTACATCAGGGATTCGCAAGTGTTTTGGGCCGAGGGCCACTTTTATCTGGGATTTTCCTTTTCAATTATTGTATCAGCCAGAACTTAACTACACATACTTTGTTTTGTGATATAAATTTGGGGCTCATGGAATCTGTAGCGATATTTTAGTTCACGTCGCCAACCTAGTCGCCACTTCAGAATCTAGGGGTCACCATTTTTGGTCTGCGTCATTGGAAAAAAATCTTAAGCCTATCATCCTTATAGTGGGTCGTTAAACCATGGAAGTGTTACCCTGACTTCTATGGTTAAACGTTGGTTTTTTCAAAGATATTAGGGAGCTTTAGATTGCACGACGCGGACGTCGGCTACGACGTAATGACGTCATGTTGTAACTATGCGCATGCGTCTACGTGAACTTCACGTTGTCGGTGTAATAGACGGGTTGGGAAATTCGGTACTTCCGGTCAGGTCACAAGGTCAAGTGTACCATGACAACGGGCAATGTGTGTAACTCTGCGTGCTCAGCATGCAACACCCGCGCTAGGACACTGTAAGCGTGATACACTTCACTTTTGACCTATTCCCATATTGCATTGCGTGGAAACATTAGTCCCAACTCGTCTATTCTACACCGGGCCCGGGAGTCACTCGTTATGGCGTTGTGGCTAGAACGGCAACGAGAGGCAGCATATGACGTCATATAATTTTGTTGCCATGCCGATCAATGCATTAGAAACTTAAAATACGCGTTGCACACCTATCATAAATTCATCGCCGTCCATTATATCAGTTAAATAACCATAGCAATTGCTTCACGAACTCGATGAAGGTTTGCCACTCTCCAACTTAGGCCTACATAAGGAGTAAGTTTGACTTATACTTCCCGCTAAATACTGTTACCATTATCAGGTCGGTTTGCGCGTCTGCTACTCAAACGAAGTTCGAATATCACCACGCGACGTTCATGCCGCGTCGCAGAAATCTAAAGCGCAATAGTTCCAGGGCGCGGACGTCAGCTCGACGACGTGAACTGTGGGTTAAAACTCCGCGTCGCCCTGCCCACGTCGTGTAATCTAAAGCTCCCTATTACAAGCATAGATTCCAAACTTACAATGGGGCGCTGACTCACCATGGAGGCCAATACATCGGGGCGGAAGTGCTGATCACTGTTCAGTCGTTTTGAAAACAAACAGGCAAATGAATGTCTTACAAAAGTATTAGTACTTGTTATTTCGGAATGTTGTTGACTGAAGAAGTACGACGCCTCAATAAATTTTACTTAAACAAGAATAACTTATTTCTTCAAAGCGGCATTCTACGTATTTACACTTGAACATGAACGCACAATGACTGGTTTTGCAGGTTCATGGACATTCATTGGTCAGTTTCTATGGTTTCTTCAAGTGACGCACTTTTATATGCGCGTTCAATTACTTACGCGCTCACAACGGGAAAGCAACTAGCGCGTTTGTGTCCAGAGCGCGCAAAACTGTGCGTCAAGTATTCCGGATAATACACAGAGAAATGTATTCTGCACGTATAGAACGCGTTGTAAAAGTGCACACACGCTAACCTCTTTCAACAATGAAATTTTCTGTGACGCGTTCTCAGTATTTTTGTACGCAGATCGCGGAATAGAATGACGCGCATGTCAAATATACACTTCCGCCCCGATAAATACGTCTCCATAGACCCTTTTCCAAATAGCAATTTCAAAGGATTGTGGGATAGTGTTTTGATCTGCATCATTCCTGTCCACTGTAAAATGCCACTGACAAAAATAATGCATACAAAAACTCTATCCCACAATCCTTTGTAACTGCTATTTGGAAAAAGGTCTATGAGGAGTCACTGAGCGTAACAGTGTAGGTATAGGAGTTTGGAATCTATGTCTATAATATCTTTGGGTTTCTTAGCCACAGCTCACGGGGAGAACTCAAAACTTGATACCAAGCCAATGCAAAATGAACTTAGGAAGTAAATATTGCCTATTTGGTTTGATACCCACAACTGATGCTTGATTTCTTTGACGATATTTGTACCTCAGTGAGCCATGTGACCGTGTTTCCCATGTCACCTCCAAGTCATCATGTCATCATGTCATCATGTCATATCTTTGGTGCCTAATATTCTTGTTGACCGAACAGCAATTCTTTGATAAAACGTAACATCGCCGTTTTCCTTGACCCCAAAAGGTGTACCAGTGTATTCCTTTAAACAGCTTTCGCCGACGTTTTGTTCCTACAGGGAGTCTGGGTCTCTTGTCACGCTCTCATTAGATTCCATGTTGTGAAGGCGACCTATGTAGCTCAGGCAATAACAGCGGAGTTACACTTCTCTTTACTCAAATTAGAATCACGTGCATCGGCGGATCGACGGTATTGTCAATATCATTTTCTTCAAAACATTGAGAAAGCTTCGACTATTAGACTTTCATTTTTCTCTGTTCTTTAATAGATTGTTCCGTGGAATTGAGGCAACATTTATCATCAGACATTGCCCTGCTCCTCTGACCATGCTCTGACTGACAGACGACGCTTGTGTATGCAGATTTGTGAGAACATCGTGTAGCTAGGTCAAACCAGGTGCGTCCCATTTGTATTTGTGATTGATAGGCTCATCTATCCTGTTTTAATATTCCTTGACTGTATAGTTGCTTACATTCACTAAATTCACTACGTCGAATTCAAAGATTCGTTTTAGATTTCTGTAACGCCACTTCCTAAACTATACATTACTAAAAGAATAGGCCTACGCCGCTTTGTTTACAAATAATATGTTCCGTGCACATTCTTCATAGATGTGCCATCCTCAGTTTCTTTAGCAAGTTAGGCAACATATTATCGACATATTATGCTTGAAAAGTTTGGATTTATTTACATAACTTTCTTGTAGTTCCTTGTCGAACTAATGAAACTACGGGAACGCAAGTACATGCCAGTACTACGACTACTGTACCTGTCTACCACTTTTACGTTATAGTGAGTGTACCTTGAGTCGGTCGGTCCCTTGAGTCGGTCAATGCACACAAAATGTAACATAGGCGTGCTGTAGCCTTCAAATAAACATATGACAGTAGAGAAACTCCAGCACGACATGACAATAACTCAAACTCTGTCAAAAATAAGCATTTACTCCCATTTTTAGAAGAAATTTACCCAGCCTAGCCTACATGTAGTGTTACCTAAAGGTAGCTTGAGACCTTCTTTAAATGGCCTAAAAAATTATTTTAAACAATTCTCCAAATCACTGCAAATGGTCTCCTTCCATCATTTTATGATTTGTGTTTGTAATGGTGATATCATTATTGGAATATATCTTGATAACACTCTTATGGGCTTTCATAATATTTGGGTGACCGACTCAAGGTACCGTTATTGAACCTAAGGCATCTGAAACTTGTGGTGGAAATTTCTCCGTCTCTTGAAAGTTTGCCAACGAAATTCACTCTAACTTTCAGGATTAAGAGAAAACACGTTCATGAGAATAATTGATAAGTTTAAATTACATATGACTACTTTATGTGTATGTTTTTAGTGAAAAGTCCCTTAATTGACTGACTCATGGTACCACCATCATACACTTTTCGAGTCCATGTAGGCTAGTCATTTGATCTGGCAGGATTCTCACTGGGGCTGAACGCACAGTCCGGCGTTCGCTAGTGCCCCACATAACATTTACAGCAGCCGCGGAATTTCAATCGCAACCTTTGCGTTAAACCCTTGCAAGAACCTGAAAACTGAATGAAAATTTTTTTGCCGCTAGAATTAGCAAACTAAGCAGAGGCCTACCGGTAATCTAAGCATCTAGTAATAGGTGTAGGCCTACATTAGAACTCAATGATGCAAGTTTTGCAACATGACCTCTGTTATGATGGAGGTTTGCCTGCTTGTATAATCCGTGAAGACCCTCATGATTGCCTCCGTCTACACGCAACTAATGACGTCAGACCACGGTAGTTTATTAACATAAATTTAACTGTGTTTACACCCATATGTAACGACCTCATGATGTGTCACAGCATGGTAGTGAGTCTACCATGTGTCCAGGAAGTTGTTCATGCGAATGGTGTTCTGCCGTAGGTATAAGCCACAGGCGTTCGAAACATTACGTACATATATATATATATATATATATATATATATATATATATATATATATATATATATATATATATATATATATATATATATATATATATATATATATATATATATAGGGTCGAAATACTGCGGAGCACTAGAGTAGTATGTAGGTCGATAAAGGTTGTAAAAAGTGCTTAAAGTCGTGGAATTTTCCGCAAACTTTAAGCACTTTTTACAACCTTTATCGACCTATATATATATATATATATATATATATATATATATATATATATATATAATAAGACAAGGTAAGAAGTTTCGATCTGAGAAGAAGTAAGCTGAGTGCCGTGGCTGCACTGCCACCCAGTGCTTCCACACCCTAAATTCATTTTCCTGAAATGGAATCTAAAATTACCTAAAATCGGCCATTTCAGGAAAAAATGATTTAGAGTGTGGAAGCACTGGCAGTGAAGTGCGACTGGGCCTACTTCTTCTCAGTACATATTGTGAGAAATGACTTACCTTGTCTTATTATATTGTATATAGTGTGGGTAGTATATGTACGTTATCTTTCGAACGCCTGTGGTATAAGCTCCTTAATACATAGCTTGGTGATATGGTCCTCTCTTAATTTAAAGGCCGGTTCATACTTAAGCATAGCGCTGTAAAACTACGAAAGCTGAACACTCTTCAACTCTGAACTATGTCCAGTGGCGTAGCCACGGGGGGGGGGGGAGCTTGGGGGCCTAGCCCCCTCCCCCCGCAAAAAAAAATTGAAGGTTATGTGTTAAATGTCTAAATATTACTGACGGATTAGGCCTATCATTTAAAATTCTATCGTTCTAATTTCTCACGCATTTCAAATGGTCAAACTTCCCGATCTAAACAGGTTGGTAAAACTCTTAGGCTATAACAGGTTTCTGTTTCCAACCTTTATCAGGTTTATGCGTCGACGCCGGAAGTATATTTCACAACGAGAAATAGATTTCTCTGTTTATTATAGGCTGAGCCATTATGTAGGGCTGACAATTCTATACGAAAGCACAAGCTAACAAAAACGGCTGCTTGTAAGTGGAATATCTGTACTCTTTGTATGTTCTTTAAAAAGAACGATTTAGAGTTGATTATCAATTAAGCCATTTTCTGGTCACCTCAGATAACGATTAAACTTTGTCCATACCTTTCTTACGTTTGAAACACATCGCAGCTCTTCCAAACTTTAGTCCAGGGACGCACATCAGTAAGTGTTAATACTAACTTTGTGCTCAAACTAGCCCTAGTCTAAAACTCAAAAGCATTACACTGGAAAATTTCCGTTCGGAACAGTTTTCCTGAGGCTTCTGAAATACTAAAACCCAGGCGCTTCCGGGGCTTCGCCTCCTGGACCCCGACCAGGGCCCTAGGGCGTGCCCCTGGACCCCACCCATTTTGGGCTTCGCGCTCGTGGTGCACGCTACACGTGCACAGTTTGGCCCCCCAAAGTGAGCTCTGGGCCCCCAGTTATGAATTTCTAGCTACGCCACTATGTCCTTAATTGACCCAGAAGAGCAATGGATGGCGGTTCTTTTGGGTCTATAGCCCGTGAAAATGTGGAAGTATGAACCAGCCTTTAGTGTAAGACATGCAGGCCCTATGGAAGCCCCCTCCCCCCCCCCCGAGCGCTAATGTTAATATGATGTTCAAGCTATAAGCTTGAACATCATATTGAGCTTGAACATCTATATGTAGGCCGGCTAGAGGGCACGTAAACTCACACACCCGAGTATGGAAAATCAGAAAGTTTCTCAGACTACTCTAACCGAGGCACGTAGCTACGTGGGGCATGGGCACGTGCCCCCAAACTTTTCAACAAAAGGTCTTGCACTAAAGGAGGAAAAACTTATTACGAGACCAGCATTTTTGGAATACAAATATAAGAAAAAATGGAAAATTCCGCACTAATTTGCATCTAGAGTCCTTGAAATATGCAAAAATTTTCAAAGGGGAGGGGGACAGCCCCTCCCCAGGCCTGTCCCCGTCCCCAGGCAGGGGAAACTTCATCATCGATGTGCTGCCCAAATTGGTTAGTCTGGCTACGGGCCTGCACTAACCTAATGACGCCAGAGGCACCTCCTCCCTTTGGGTGTGGGAAGCAAGGGACTGCCGCAGGGCGTTCTTCGTAAAGACAATTGCAGCTTTGGGATAGCGAATCATATCAGAAAATTTTCCCAAGCAACTGGTAATTTTTATATTGTATTTCGTACTTGGGTTATGAGTGATTTAGCCCTACTCCCTTCCCGTGTAGCTACAGGCGGGAATAGCAACATATACGAAACATACATGTAGGACAGGGGAGGCTTAGAGCTAAATTCCCTAATCAGAAGTGTGGGGCTAAAGTACGCTTCTGCCCTACTTTTTAAGGAAGAAATCCTCATATTTGTCCACTATGTGAAATTTATCAAACTCCTCAATACTAGAATATTGATCTTTTTCAATGTAATGTACTTTGGAGAATGCACAAAAGGAAGCATCAAATAGCATATTGGGACCATCAAATATTCAAAATGTTCCCAACTCCTCCCACAGGACGGTGGTCTTAAATGCTCAGCCCCCTCCCCCCCCACTTCACAGCGGAGAACAGCTTCCTACGCCTGTGTGGGGGCTGTAAACCGTCCTTCCATTCAATCTATAATAAACAACCTTCACTTGAGGGAATCCATTTCGTTTTGAACTTTTGAAAAGTTCCGTCAAGTTTCTTTACCATACATTTACATTTGTCCTGTTGTATATCAATTCAGAGTTCAAAAGGTTGAAAAATACGACTTGAACATTAATTCACCATCTTCAAATATTCCATGACCCAGAAGGTTTCAGAGGAATTGAGGCCTTCACACATTTGCAGTGACTTTGCTAAGGAGGGAGGGGCCAGAGTCAGGGCTACTTATATTTAGGTCGCCTAAATTAAGAAATAATGAAGGGTAAAGGGGACTGAAATAAACATCAGGCAAAACTTCCTAGATAAAATGAAGTGAAACTAATAAAATTGCTAAAAAACTTTTTGAATCAACCCATTTTGTGGAGTTGGTCATTCTGGTAAACATTACAACCAAGGCCACAATCCCAAGGAACAAGTGGGCTGTTACGCCCAAAACCAAAAGGTAGGAGGGATCATCATAATTTTGACCTCAAAATTTAAAATAGTTATTTCAAGAGGATCGAAATTAGAGGAAGTTTTTACACAATGGATTACTTTTGCTATGTAAGAACGCTGGTTACGGCTCTTCTCTCGCATGTGCGCTAATTGTGTAATTAATTAGGCTAATACTTCCTGGAGGAAAGCTTGAGGCAAAGTTATTACAAACCCCTTAAAACCTCCACCATCAAATCAGCCACCATTATGAAGCTATCGAGCAGCCGTTCGTCCGAATTAGGCTTTGATCAAAGAGATAATTAGCCATTTTTATGGTAGACATAGTCGACCTTCGATGATATTTGTGGATACTGTAACGCGTTATTTTAATGACCAAGAGTTGAAAATACCCCTAAACTTCCGAGTTACTTTGCCCCGTAGTCCCCACCAGGGCGTTGGCCCTTTACCCCATTGTGTCGTTTCCTCATTTTCGCCCTGCTTACTACTATCACAACGAGTTATGTTCTCAGCAGCCCTCGTTCTCCCATCTTCCATCCATATCAGCCTATTCCCCCTCAAGCAGATACCGTAGGTTGTAATTCTGATTTGTTATGCCAAACCATAATGCAAAAGTCATTCAACTTTTCACAAAATCGAAACGTTTTTTCAGTGCATCGGTAATAAATATTCGGCTTTTTTACACAAAAAATATTTCTACAAACTACTTTAGGGCCCTTGGACCTCCCCAGCCAACCTACGTCGCTAACCACTTAATTTTACTAGTTATAGTGCACGCTTGGTGCTATTTCACATTCGGTCTATGGGTCACAATTTACTTATTCAGCCAGAGCTTGTGGGCCCGGGCCCTCTCCCGTGGCCCTTACCTGGGCGTTTGCCGTTGGCCCCTGTGCCTCATCAAGGGCCAACTTCCTTCGGGGTGGCCATCAATAAGGACAGAGGAAAGCATCCACCAGTTTTCGGCGGACAAATTGGGACAATATCAGGTTAAGTGACTGTTTCTTGTAAGCTGCCCGGAGTTAGCCAGGCTTATATTACTCGTACGTGCGTCTGAAAATGGGAATAAGAAATATGAACATCATATGTTCTGTACTTAAGTTTTAAAAGATAATTTTCTTGCAATCATATAAAATACAGTAAAACATAACTGCTATTTTGCGGCAATTGTCGAGATCACTGTGACGATCGTACAGACGCAGTTGTCCCTGGACAGCTTGAGTTGCGAATCCAAACCCTTACAAAAACGTGTGTCAATTGGTTCCAAATCCTCAGGTTTTCTCACGTGTCTGCCATGGGTTTTCACAGGTTTTTGCAGGGAAACCCGTGTTTTCCCGTGAAATTGACACAGGTTTGCCAGTTGCCATGCTTTGCCACAGGTTTGTCACAGGTTTGACTCACAAAATGCGCGGCAATTAAAAATAGTATTGACAAAGAATTCTGGGTCAAAACCTGTGACTTAAAATTGAAAGCAAGAAAAGGTGTGTAAGCCTGTGTCAAACCTGTGTCCAGAGGGTTCCAAAAACACGGGTTTGCCACCCAGGAACACGCGTGATTTCTTTTGTTTTTCACGTGTGATCACGCGTGGTAACTGACACAGGTTGACACACTATTTTTTGTAAGGGAAGCAGGCTTATCGACCCTACAGCGGCATCTTAACTCTTACAGGGCTTACAGGGCCTTACAGCCCCTCGAATCCATCTCTCCTACAGTCTCGAACTTCATGTCGTGCTATGAGTTACCAGATACCAGAATACGACCCCTTTGCCTATTCAGTAGCCTAATTAAAAGCCTTTGTACTTGTCCTTTTCACGTTTCCCTAGGCACTAAGATTTACAACCGAATGACCTTATAGACGGGGGCTACATGTCTATTGAAAAAATGAAATGTCATTGACTGTCCTAACACGTTTCAATATTACCGCGATCAAGTCGTAAACTCGAGTTCAACCTTTGAAATTCCCAAGTGGTGATCATCCACTTCTTTCACATGAATGTGATCATGAATTAATAAAAGTGTAGTGCTAGTAATGTCGTTACCGTATATTGTATAGTTCTGAGCCATAGCACCACAATCACCATAGGCCTACTGTCTGCCCGGACCGATGGCTGTGCCAACTAGACGGTGTGTATACTTTCAGGCAAGTACGGAGTGATCGAAGCCTCTGAAGACAGCGGCGTAGGAAGATGTTTGACATGGGGGGGGGGGGGCAGACCAGATGCGATTTCTCGACCTTGATCCCCCTTCCCACACCAGAACATCATATTTGCTCATTATAATTTTTCCGATTTTAATTTAAGCAAAATAAAAATATTCAAAGAAAAAGGAAACAACTACAACATAAACATCCATGCAGCAGTGGTGTAGCTAAGATTTTTTTGTTTGGGAGGCTCTGGAGGACTGGAGATACTTTTTTTTGGGGGGGGGGGGACTCCTGTTTACTATCTAAGCGGAGCGCCACCATAGGTTGGCGTGGAGCGTACCAAGAAAATCTGAGATTTAATACATCCCAGATCGCCAGAAATGGCAGTTGCCAGGCTTGATAGCAGCCGGCCATCAAGATATGCAATTTATGTGAAAAAATGTAAAGCTTGATTTGATTTTATTCTAAAACACATTCCTGTGAGGACGGATTAGCTGAGCTGGCCGGACTTGGGGTCCGAGGACTGCAAGTCTGAATCCAATTCATCATCTTAGCTGAGCGCCAACATAGGTTTGCACGGAGCAAACCAGAAAATTTGAGATTTAATACATCCCAGATCGCCGGAAATGGCACTTGCCAGGCTTGATAGCAGGCATCAAGATGTGCAATTTTTGTGAAAATTTCAAAGGTTGATTTGAATTTGTTCTAAAACACATTAAAGTTGTCACAATCTATCCGACTTTCTTCAAAATTATTCAGAGTGGAGTTAGCCCCATGGATTCCGGTGGATTGATTTGAATGGAGATTTTCCACAGCCAGGTGGAGCCAACTTTTGCCCGACGGGGGCCACCGAACCGAAGCCCCGACAGCCCCAGTGCCGTCGGGTATAAGTGGGATTTGAAGAAAACCTGTGTACTAGACCATTTCATTCGGGGCATATATTGCATAAAATTTGTATAAACTAGAGAAGCATAGTTCCGCATTGATTAAATGTTTTCCCCAGAATCTAAGTTGTAAAAATTGCAAAGCGCGCGAAGCGTGCGAATTTTTGGTAGGTTTTCACAAAGAAACATATGTAAACATTAAGAACAAAAAAGAAAGAAAATCTGTAGGGGTTCTAGACCGTACAGGAGATAATATGCATTGTATCGAAACTACCTTACCTATTCGATGAAATAGCCAAATATTGCTCAGTGAGTCCCTCACCAACTGACCGTACCGCTTGACATGCACACACAAGAGAACAGTTACTAGGCTTTGCAATATGAGATATTTGCAACCTCTACATGAACTGTGTACTTTTCCTATATGTTACTTGGTAAGGTGGAAAGGACTTGCGCTATCTAGCGACGTGAATGGAACTATTGAAGAAAGTAGAGTAACTCTTCTGCGCGCATAGCGCGCCGAAAATTTTACGTTCTTATTAGAGAAATTGTCTTCTTGCGAGCAAAATTGGGTAAAATTTGGCCCCCCACAAATCATATTGGGGGCATGGCCCCTTGGCCCCCCGGTTCCTACGCCACTGGCTTCTGGTATGAAACAAAGGAAAAAAGCCGAAATGTTTGCGCCACCTGATTTCTTGATCGAATAACAATTAAGTGAGGCTCAAAATAACGGGCCAAACGGCCTGCCCCATGATGCTCACTTCAGAGGGCAAAGTATGTTCTGCCATTTTTTACACACTCAACTTTAATCACAGTGTAAGAAATGTATCTTCAAAGCAGTCAGCAGACGGCCGTAAGATATATGTTTCTTTCCCGGCCCCACATTTGGGCGTTTGCGCAAGCGCAGTCAAAGCTGAGCCGTTCGAACGAATTTTTGTGAGGGATCTGATGTGTGTTAAACCAGGGAGTTATTCTAAAAACTCCCTGGTTAAACAAATATCTCAAAGGTGCACGTTGGCGTCAAAGACAGACTTAGCCGCTATGTATAGCGGCGCACAAGTCTGGCCTTTTTTCTTTTGAGACGCGTGACACTAAGTATTTGACAAATGAAGAGAAAGTCAACAGAACTGCATAACGGCTTGTCATCCTTCGAGATAAAGCCTATCTCTTTGCCTCAAATGGGATGGTATACTGAAACACGGTTTAGTTGGTGAAATTGGGGAAATGGTCTAGAAGACCATAGCTTGCCCTGTGCTATTTAGAACTCGCTTCATGTTCTGTAGTTTTCACATTGTGAGTTTACTTGTACAGCCACTAGACTGCATTGATCCCTAAACAAGCAACCATGTGCAGTGTTTTAAGTAAATGCGGTGCCTTACTCGATCCTGCACCAAATATGCATTAACTATAGTTTTCAATACGTTCGATTATGTATTTTGCCGGGCAAGAGTGCTCAGCATACTATGATGGCGCCCATTAGATACGGTATGTAGAGGGCAGTAGATAACACCAGTCGCGTAGCGAACTGGTCTAGTTAGGCTAGTGGGGGGGGGGGGGGGGTTAAGGACAATTTAATTTCTTCCTGATTTTGACGATTCGTCCCGGACCTCCCGGAGCCCAAGTTTCGGGATCGCAGAGTGTTGGCTCAGTCGGGAGAGGCCTGGCGCCGGGAGTGGCGGCCTTAAGTGTATTTATTTTTCTTCCCTTTCTATTCCTACTTTTTCCTTTTCTTCTCTCTCATTTTCCTACTTCCCTAGTCCTTAATTTCCCACTTTTCTCCTTCCCCTTCTCGATTTTTTCAGGGGGCATTGTGCCCCCGGCTTGCCCCTCCCCCACTGGCTACGACACTGCGTAACACTGAGAACAAATGCCCCCTTCCATTGTTACGGCGCGCACGGTGTGCACCACTTCCGTCACTATACTTGTGAAAAGCGTTTCATTGGGACCTAACATTTTGTCTGCTACTCCGTACTGCAGAAAATTCCCGGCGCACCGCACGAGTTCACAGTTGGGAGGGCAATGAAATGCTTCTCACGCATAAATGACAGCTCACCTTAGCAATGGAACGCCCTATAAGAGTAAATACTATTAGACCGAAAAAGTTTAATTTGTCTCTTTCTCTTTTGTTGTCGTTTGTTCTTGTAACTATCAAAGAAAATTTAGAAGAGGACGACATATAACGCCAGTTTACAGTTATAGGCTACTGTACTACTACGCTCTACATCTTTTTAATGCCAGTCGATGTTTTAATGCTGCCTTCCATTGGTACGGTGCACCACTTCACTACTTGTGAAAAGCGTTTCATTTGGACCTAAGTGGTGAAACGAATAGATATACGCTATTCAACAATGACATCCATACGTATCTGTACGTTTGACGTAAATGAGACGATGTTCGACTAACAGGCAAATGGCGTAAGAATCGATCATCAAAACAACGACAAAACGGTTGCTATGAGTGATAATCATCACTACTGAGCACTTATATATGATTTGCGTCTTCAGATTTATAGCTTGGAAAGGTTGTGTATCGGTTTTACAGGCTGAAAGGTTGAATAGGATGGTAACTTCATTGTTTATATGCCTTCGCTTCGTCCGCCATTTTGTCCATAGTGGGCAACGTACTTCCCAGTGCACCGTACCGCACAGTTCACAAAACGCAGTCTCACGGGTAAATGACCAGCTCACCGTAGCAATAGAACGCACTGTTAGTGCACTCTAAGTTTACCTTGGGAATTCTTGGAAGGTATTGGCACGGCATGGCATATGCGATATGCATATCCATTCATGCATTCAACATTCAAGTTGCAACGTTACCAGCTCACTGAATTATCCTTAGTGAACTTAAGCTTAGCTAGCTGTGTCTAGAAATGACTACAAAACACCATGTAAGGTGTTCATGTACGTTGTGTATTAAATTGGAATAGCTAACGTGTAACGTTAGGCTACGTTGTTTTGGAGTATAACTAGCACAGTAGCAGTGGGCTACGTCTAGCCTAGCCTTAAGTTAGGCCAAGCCAACACTGTTTTTGCATCTAGGCTAGGCCTATAGCATGGTGGGACTGGAGTTCGGTCACATTCACGAATGCGCGATGCTGTACAATTGTATGGACTGAACGAATTCCGGTCCCTGTCGAATTGCGGTCGCTTTAGCCTAGTAATTATTATCCCTATTAGCCTACTAACGTTAGGCTAGGGCCTAGGCTTAGGCCTATTTGGTCGGCCTTCAAGAAATCCCAACACGTATTCAAGGGCAATACCTTTAAGATGGCTCTCGGCATCACTTGCTTTGTAAGACTACACTGGGGACATAGCTCAAATCGTGACACTAGCCAATGACCGTTTCAAGGAGTATGATGGTGGTAGCCTACCATGAGTCAGTCAATTAAGGGAATTTTCACTAAAAACATAAGGTAGTGATATGTCATGTAAACTTATCCATTATTCTCATTAACATGTTTTCCCATAATCTTGAAAGTTAGAGTGAATTTCCTGGGCAAACTTTCAAGAGACGGAGAAATTCCCACCACAAGTTTCAGATGCCTTAGGTTCAAGAATGGTAGGCTACCTTGAGTCGGTCACCCAAACATTATGAAAGCCCATAAGTGTGATAACAAAATATATTCCATGAATGATATCACCATTATGAAAACAAATTACTAGATGATGGAAGGAGACCGTCTGCAGTAACTTAGAGCATTGCTTAAAATAATTTTTAGGCCATTTAAAGAAGGACTCAAGCCACCTTTCGGTAACACTAACGTTAGAACTTAGATCATGGCTAGGCTGGGTAAATTTCTTTAAAAAATGGGAGTAGGTCTAAATGCTTATTTTTGACAGAGTTTGAGTTATTGTCAAGTCGTACTGGCGTTTCTTTACTGTCATAGGTTTATTTGTTGGCCATCACGCGCCTGTCTTACATTTTGTATGCAGTGACCGATTCAAGGTACACTCACTAGGCCTATACTACGTTGGGCTAGTTAGGTCTATGATGGTGGTACCATGAGTCGGTCAATTAAGGGAATTTTCACTAAAAACATACACATAAGGTAGTAATATGTAATTTAAACTTATTCATTATTCTCATGAACATGTTTTCTCATAACCCTGAAAGTTAGAGTGAATTTCGTTGGCAAACTTTCAAGAGATGGAGAAAGTCCCGGCACAAGTTTCAGATGCCTTAGGTTCAAGAACGGTACCTTGAGTCGGTCACCCAAACATTATGAAAGCCCATTAGAGTGAGATCAAAATATATTCCATCCATGATATCACCATTACAAAAAAAACCATTAGATGATGGAAGGAGACCATTTGCAGTGATTTAGAGAATTTTTTTAAAATAATTTTTAGGCCATTTAAAGAAGGTCTCAAGCCACCTTTAGGTAACAGTTAACACTACATCATGTAGCCTAGGCTAGGTTGGGTAAATTTCTTCTAAAAATGGGAGTAAATGCTTATTTTTGACAGAGTTTGAGTTGTCATGTCGTGCTGGAGTTGCTTCGCTATCATATGTTTATTTGTTGGCCATATAGCACGCCTCTCTTACATTTTGTATGCAGTGACCGACTCAAGGTACACTCACTATATAGTAACGGTAGGCTAGTCCTCCGTAGGCCTAGCCCCTAGCCTGTATAACGTTAGGCTTAGGCCTAAAGGCACTTGCGCAGCCGGTCGCCTTATAGTGCCATGTACTAGGCCTAATTATACTTTCTAGGAAGCTATATAGCCAACTTTAATAAACTGTAAAAAAACTGTTAACTGTAATAAACTGTAAAACAGTAAACTGTATGGACGGTTGCGAACAACCATACACTGTTCTTTTATACTGAGGACGAGGCCTAATCGCCTATGCTAGGCTAGCCTACATTGATACTAGGAATTTCATACAACGCGTACGGAATGTACTTCAACAGTGTGCGTAATATACTATACTGCTAGTGCTAGTGCTAACGTTAGACCGAGGATCGGGACCTCAAATTTAATCGCCAAGAGCCTTTCCATTTTGTAGTATTTGAAATTGTTACTTAGGCTACTTATTATTGTGGTGCAAACAAAGGTGTGGTGGACAGAAAGACTCCACAAACCTTTTACACGTATAAATAAATTGGGCATTTTTATAAAGAAGTTCGGGCATGTGAGGGAAATAAGGCGCACAGTGAGAACAGCATGTATTTCTTACAGATTTTCGGCTAGAATTTTGCCGATATTTCCCAATTTTTTGCCAATTTTTTCTGCCCGCATAATTGGAGTAAGACATTGCAGTTTAAGAAGAACAGGTCCTAGGCCTATGGCTACAATGTTTTTTTTTTCTTTTTTGCCCCCATTGTTTTTGTCTGACTCGTGCGCGGTGGCCGTTATCCGATACTTATAACCATAGGCGTAGGAGGCCGGGGCCCCAACCAAATATTTTTGTGAAAATTCGGGCAATATGCTGAGAATTTTTCGGGCACCTACAGAAAGAGAAAATTGCAGTGCAATGATGTAGCTAAAAGTAATCAATAGTATAGAAAAAACTTCCTTGGTAAGTAAAATAAAGTTCTGATTTGAATGCATACATTCGGTATTAATTCAACAGTGTGTTTTTAATGGTTAAACTTATGATTATCAGTGGTGTATTTAGGGGGGCCAATGAGCCATGCCTCCCCTCACTGATGCCGATTATTTTTCGTAAGTACCTAAAATACGTAAATTTTTTAACACAACTGTTACTTCAAAGGTAGCATATGTGGCACCAGATCGCATGTAATTAAGGACACCTAATTTTTCAAAAGTTTTCAAAGGGGAAGAGGGACACCCGCTCACCTTAGGCCCCTCCCCCAGGCTGGCGATCACACAACATAATGCATACCCCACCCCCAGGTAAAATTCCCATATGGATTCCTTAGGGGCACCATATGGGCCACATGTCGTAAGATTTTACCAAAACATGACTTAGTAGTTCACTGTCTTTGGGCGTATAGCCTATAGCTTTGTGGGAAGAGGTTCGCTTGGGCAATGTCTCGATTGTGCTCCACTGAACTCCCATTTTATTCAATATACAGTTTTAGTTACAGACCCTTATGATGCACAGTCGTAAGAATCGGGGGCAGAGGCTTAAGTCCCACTGTCAAAATGTGACGGGGCGGGAAATATGCTTGCGCCCCAAACATTCAAGGAGAAAAACCCTTTATTTTGTTCCCTCTGTACACTGTAAAAAAATTTTCTGTTTTTTTACATATTTTTTCTGGCAGCAGAGTTTCCAAGCTTTTTCTGTAATTTTATATTACCGAAATCCTCGGTAAAATTTTACAGGAAAAAAATGTTATTTTACAGATTTTTTCTGGCAGCAGAGTTTCCAAGCTTTCTCTGTAATTTCACATTACATATCATGCTGTTAAAAAACAGTGTTTGCCTGTAAAATTTTGAATTGGAGCTGCCGCTGTATACGTGGTATATAAGCATGTATGGGACTTTTCCATAGTCCGTGCTGCATGACTACCCTTTGAAGCATCCCCCTTTCTCTCTTTTTTTTTTTTTCCAAAAGTCCCCTGACTCTCTGGCGAAGAGCCAGGGGCGAAAACCAAACAATACTCCCGAAGGAGTTCTGCTCCCCGAAGGAGTAACAACGTCCCCAAGGGACAAACAGTGACTTAACTGACACCACCTGACAGTGGTCCCGTTCTAGACTGGCTGAATAGAATAGGTCCCACCTGGGAGCTCCGCCGTCGTGATCACGGACACTCCTGCGCCAGGTAAGTATCTTTCCCTTTCTCTCGTGCGAGAGAGCCAGAGGCGGTAACGGTCCATAATCGTTAACATATGCTGTGTGCGAAATGCGGAATGTCTTATATTAATTTGACCGGTTAGTTACAGTGAAAAATGTTACTACATATTTTTTACAGAAGTAAGGTTCACTGATCTTATTATTTTCTATTGGTGTTAATAAACAACTTATCTTTTCACCAAAAAAAGTGTCTTTTGTTACAGATCTGATTAGTGTAGGACTGTTATTAGCGTCAATTTACAAATTTTATTTCAAAATTTGGCCACGCCCACTTTATTAATTAACTTCCCCTAAAAAGGGCTTTAATTAAGTCTACACACAATTCAAGGTTATCCAATGCTTTATTATGATATTTTTAATAAACTACACCCGCAAAGTCTTTACAGTGTTATCTCTTAACCAGTTAGATCTATTTCTAATTTGCATTTTCAAAACAGATTTTTTCAGTAAACTACTGGAAATACGTGAAACCTCTGTTAAATTTACAGAATATTCTCGTAAATATGAAAAAACAGATATTTTCGGCAAAATTTTACAGAAATTATCTGCAAATTTTTATTCGTATAAAAATACAAACTTATTCCGTAAAAGATGTGATATACGGAAGACTTCTGTAAAAATTACAGGAATTATATGTAAAATAAGAAATACAGAAAAAATCTTGAAAATTCTACAGAACTTTACTGTTAATTTGGAGAAATTTTTTACAGTGTAAAAAAATGTAAAAGAAATTGCAAAAATTTTCCTTTAAATTTGCCCAATATGTTGAACCAATTTGCATCTAAGGGCGCTCAAATATTAAGAAATTACCCCTGCCCCTTAGACCTCTCCCCCAGGACGGCTGTCTGAGTCAAAGTTCAGCTCCCCTCCCCCACAGTCGAGAAGAGCTGCCTACGACTATGTTGTGATGGATCCATGCGAAGTGTTCATCATGCCTCTAAACACTACAAAAAGCCTCCTTGAGCTGGTTTATTGGATGAAACTCGGGGAACTTGAAGGACATCAGGAAAACATAATTGCACACATGGAGTGGGCAGTAGGCAAAGTCCCGGCCAATTCACCGCGATAGAATATTCACGGCATAAGGGAAAGGGGGGGGGGCGCTTCATCAGAAATAGTACTTGTCGGTCTAGTGTCGGTATCGTCAAGGACGCGATGTTTCCACCGCCATCACTGGACTCATTGTGCATGGCCCTGGTGAGCCCAATTAGTGTATATATGTACAAGGAGTTCTCAAGGTTTTTAATTTTCCCAAAGTCCGCGGCGGGTGTGCGGAATCCTGCCCGCCCACACTGTCTACTACTCCACTCTTTGAGAAGTGTCTGGTTAAAAGTCGTGTGTGGTTGAAATCACAGCTTTCACTGTATCAAAGTAGCTCATGCTTGTACGTTCACGAATGCCTTTTCACAATTTTTTATGAAGGGACTCACTGTTAACTTCCTCACGGAACTTTGTAAAAGATTTCTCTATGAAATGCTTAATTAATATTGGAAATTACGGTCTAGAACCTTGAACATTTGTGAGTGGAATGATTGTTTTTTCAGAATGCTGAGCCTTTCCAATCTTAACCATGACCCAACGATTACTGCGAACAATCATCAACCGGTTGAAAACCACGTGAAAGAGACCCCAAAAGATGATGGAAGAACTGAACGAGGGGGCTGGGGTAATAAGATGGACTTTATCATGGCCTGCATAGGATACGCTGTTGGCCTTGGAAATGTCTGGCGATTCCCATACCTTTGTCACAAGAACGGAGGAGGTACGTATATACAAAAATAGTAAATGTATTGTCTGCTCCAGTGGCGTGTGCAGGATTTCGGAGGTGGGGGGGGGGGGGCACAACCTGTGATTCCCCCGACTGACATGGAGGGGTGTCACAAGTGCACCTTCACGAGCACGAAGCGCGAGTTTGCATGCGTTGGGTCCAGGGGCCCGCGCTAGAGCCCCTGGCGGGTCCAGGGGGCGAAGCCCCCGGAAGCTCCTGCAATATAAGGTAATAAGACCACCGTAAATTGGTTCTAGAGGCCTTATTGATCAGGTTTCGTTTGTTTCAGATTTTATGAAATTCGATGTCAATGACGGAGAATTCAAGTTATCCTCTATGCGTTGTAAGCTGCAGTATGCTACAGTATGTGTCACATAGCCTGCATTGACAGGACTGTAAGATCACGAGGACTGTAAGATCACGAGGCCAGTCAAGAAGGCTGCTTGAGATGATCACAAAAGTTAACAGCACTGTTTAATCCTTAAACCTATACAGTTTTACCATTACAGATGGTTAAAGTGACTAGCGCGAAGCGCGAAGGAAACTTAATGATAGGCCTACCGGCACCATGGGCCAGATATTGATATTGATAGCATCCTGTCTGATTATTCACTGAAGGGCGATTGGAAGGGCTCTATCCTTTGGTAAACGACCATATAATGAAAAAATTCTCTCCTAATTTCATTCTGTAGGCAACTTCTAAGTTTTGAGTGCCAGGGATGGCGCCAGGATTTTGCCCATCGGGTGGCTAGACGGGCGGAGGCAGCGACCCGAAGCCCTGACAGCCCCGATGCCGTCAAGGGGATGGTGAGGAGGGATCTGAAGAAAATCTGTGTACTAAACCATGCCATTGTGGGGCATATATTTCATAAAATGTGTATATACTAGAGTAACTTAGTTTCGGCGCTGATTTAATGTTTTCGGCCCAGAATGTAAAGTGTGAAATTACAAAGCGCGAGAAGCGAGCGAAATTTTTTTGGGTTATCCTACACTAAAAAGAATCGGTACTTATTAAAAGCTAATAAAGGTCAATTGTCCTGGCAGTTGGTCCCTATCGGGTGTCACTTAAATTGTACTTTTCTCCTCGTGTCCTATAGCCGTACCGCACTACAGACCCAAGAGAACATTCACTAAATGAGGTGATATGAGGTGAAATTCCCAACATTTACAGTACCTAAATTCATGTATTCAACTTCTTCAGTTACTTGAAAAGGTGGAAATGGTTTGAAGTTTTGAACTATATTTAGCTATAAGTAACAGAACTGAGGAAGAGTGGGCAAAGCGTACCGAAAATCTTGGGTTTCATTGCAGAAACGACCCTTTGAAGGCCAAAATTAGTAAACCGATCATAAATGGCTACTTAATTTCTCGACAGAGGGCTGGGCTATGCCAGAGACCCCAAGCTTCGACAGCCCCTTTGTCGAAGAGGTGGTGACAGGGGGATATGGCTTACTATCCCATGCCATTTCAGGGCATATTTTGCATAATATCACTTAATTCTTCATGAGTCGAGTTGCGCACTTTATATATAGTGTTCTTTGGAATCTGAAACTTGAACTTGCAAAGGGGACGAAAATTTTTGGTAGGCTTACACAAAAAAGATATGTGATCATTAAGAGCATAAAGAAAAAAAAAAGCTGTAGGGGTTCTAGACCATATCGAGGATAACATACATTTTATCGAAACACCTGAAGTACCCCCTATGAAATAGCTAAACTTTGGTGCGTGAGTCGCTCGCAAACTGACCGTACCGCATGACACACACAAGAGAATAGGAACTAGGCTTAGGGACATGGGATGGAACTTTCGACCTCCACATAAACAGTGTGCTCTGCCTACATGTTTCGTGGTAAGGTTGGCAGGACCTGTGCTATCTAGCAATGTGGAATAGAACTGCCGAAGCTCCTGGAGTGACTGTACAGCGCGCGTAGCGCGTCGAAAATTTTGGGTTCTTATTAGAGAAATTGTCCTCTCTCAGGCGCCGTTGGGGACTGCATACTCTATCGTATCGATTAAGACTCCCCGATGTGGGCCCCCTGCTCCCACCTGACTCCATCCCTGTTGAGTGCTTAGTGTGTCTCTTCAATCTTTCTCTTCCCCTAACCCTTAAATCCCCCGACTAAGGGATTTTCCCCCGACTGACTTCGGAAGTGGGGGGCTGTGCCCCCCGGCCCCCCCCCCCCTTTGAACACGCTACTGGTCTGCACCAGCTGTAATATTCTTTTGAATATATCATTCTGCAGAAGCTTAGACGTAGGAAGCTTTTCGAGATGGGGGGGGGGGGCTGAACCTTGTTTCGGATCGCTGTCCTGGGGGAGGGGGTGTCCACCTCCCCTTTGGAAAATTTTGGGTATAGAGCTTATGCACGTGACGTCAGCGCCTTTTAATTTGGCTTACTGGATGGAACTGCCATACGTAGTAGGTGTGTTAGAGATGCGGGCTCACGACAGCACCTTAGTAACAATTGTTGCACAATGTACGCCTGGATGGAAAAATAGAGAAACGTGACGTAGGTGCATAAGCTCTATTTGAGGGTACTCAGATGCAATTTGATGCAACATTTTGGACAAAGTTTAAGGGTTAGGCAAATTAGTGCAAATTTTTGACATTTCTTACAGAAGAGACAAGTAAGGGGTTTTTGCCCTTAGATCTTGGGGGGCGGAGGCATACTTCAGCCCCCACATTTTTGACTGTGGGGGCTAATCCCCCACCCCGCTTCCTACGCCTATGCCAGCAGAACGCGAGTCTGAATTGAAGAAGGCAGCATTACTTATTAATTTTTAATAACGATGCTGATAATATTTCGCTGTTAGGTTGATGATGGCGGAACTAAAATTTGCCTTTGACAGGACTGACACCGGGGACATTTACAAAAAGTAGGCAAAATTTGTCCATTTCAGAACAAAACTGTCCACATGATCAGGGGCGTATGAATTTGCAGGGGTGTGAACTATTTTTGGATCGACTACATTTCTTGGAGACCGACTCCCGATGACATAGTTGTACGACCCAAATTTTCAAAGACTTTTTTTTTTATTTTGCTTCTTTGCACTTCAAACGTTGTTCATGTCTGGTCTACTGTTACAATGACACACTGAACTGGATTTGAGACCGACTTTTTGGCGCTCAGAGATCGACTTTTGATTTTCGCTGTGAGGTGTCACACCCCCACCCCAAGTATTTACGCCCCTGCACAAGACGGCAAATAAACTGTATTTTTTGTTAAAGAAAAGTGCTACTTTTGACCCATTAATTAAAGTTAAAGTGTGGTACAAATAAGCCGTGGAGAGTAGTGTGTTCTAAGGACCACTGCAGTCACAATTTATCTTCTAAAATAATATCACATATGGTAAGTGTGGTGAAGAGTCAGCATGTGGTTATATATCGTTCGAACAGTTTACCACAGATTGCCTCAAAATGACTGTCATATGCATTGTGTTGTATCTCATGAACATCCAAAGCAAATTTATTGGGAAGGTTTTATTACTTCGGCAAATGAAAACTTGAAGCTTTGCACTGTTGTGGTCTTTAGTGGGCTTACTGCACATGAGCACTACTACAGCAAAGGTAAGGAGGAAAGCTTATAAATTTTGTCTCCGCCCAATGGATCATTTTTCCTGAAATGGCCGATTTCAGGTAATTTTAGATTCCATTTCAAGAAAATGAATTAAGTGTGGAAGCACTGGCTGGCAGTGGAGTGCGACTGGGCCTAATTCTTCTCCGGTTTTATTCGAGAAATGTCTTACCTTGTCTTATTATATATATATATATATATATATATATATATATATATATATATATATATATATATATATATATATTTGTGTATATATATGTAAATATATCTATATATATATATATATATATATATATATATATATGTATGTATAGATGAAAATAAGAAGCCACCAGACACTCGACATATTAAGAACGATCCATAAAAGTTTATTAAAACACGTTAGGAAACGGATCTTTAAAATCTTCCATGCAGTAAGATAGAAAAACTGGTTAAAAGTTAAAAAGGCAAGTGAGCATACTCATATATATATATATATATATATATATATATATATATATATATATATATATATATATATTTATGTATATATATGTATATATATATATATATATATATATGTATGTATAGATGAAAATAAGAAGCCACCAGACACTCGACATATTAAGAACGATCCATAAAAGTTTATTAAAACACGTTAGGAAACGGATCATTAAAATCTTCCATGCAATAAGATAGAAAAACTGGTTAAAGTTAAAAAGGCAAGTGAGCATACTCATATATATATATATATATATATATATATATATATATATATATATATATATATATATATATATATATATATATATATATATATAGCACATTCTAAAGATGACATAATAAGAGCACAGATACGATTAAAACAGCGTATATTTCGGACACTCCTGTGTCCTTCCTCAGCGCAAAATGGAAAGTGATAGACAGGCAGGTTTAGTTAACCCTTCCCAAGCTGCCGAGGTTAACTAAACCTGCCTGTCTATAATTTGTTTTGGTTTGTATTTGTTTTACCGTTAAGTTTGAAAAATGCTGTAAGTTTTCACTTTCCATTTTGCGCTGAGGAAGGACACAGGAGTGTCCGAAATATACGCTGTTTTTATCGTATCTGTGCTCTATGTCATCTTTGGAATGTGTTTTATTGTTTTTTATATAACATGGAGCATACGTGGATTTATCTCATATAATATATATATATATATATATATATATATATATATATATATATATATATATATATATATATATATATATATATATATATATGTATATATATATATATATATTGTGTGCGTGTGTAGTATATGTAAGTGATGTTTCGAACGCCTGTACTGATCACCAGTAATGTTTGAAGAAGCTGACTTCATTAAAGGATGCTTCACCCTTGAAAATATGAAAGAAAGCGTATCAAACAAGAAATGTGATTTGTCATTTTCTCTTTCCATGCACGATATCTTTCTAAGAACCTTGGATTCCTTTTTTCTATCAAGGGCATAAGCAGAAGCTCCAACCTCATTTTGAAACATCAAATTAACAATTCAAATCAAATTTTTAGTAATGTTTCCGGGCGTAAATAATTGCATATTAATCTAATCCACGGACATTCGCGTATGAAGCTTGGGGGAGGGGACTGTAGTCTCCCCGTCAAAAAAGTGGGGGAGCTGAAGTTTGCTTCCACTTTTCCGTTTTTGAAGGATGAAAACCCCTTATTTGTCCACTTTTCGAAGTTTATTTTTTCAATAAAACATTAAATTTCAATAAAATGAACTTATATGAAATACACAAATTTCTAAGGACCTTAAATTTTCAAAGAAACTTCTGAAGGGGGTATGCCTCTTTCTTTATACCCCTGCCCCTTAGACAATGATCTTAGACGTTCAACTCTTGCCATCCCTCTGGTCAACCGAGAATAGCTTTCTAGCTTTTCTGTGACCAAGGATGTTTTTCCTATAGGCCTACAGGAATTAACAAAACAGCAACAAAAATTTCATACGATTATAAAG
Organism: Holothuria leucospilota; assembly: GCA_029531755.1. Taxonomy (NCBI): domain Eukaryota; kingdom Metazoa; phylum Echinodermata; class Holothuroidea; order Aspidochirotida; family Holothuriidae; genus Holothuria; species Holothuria leucospilota. The sequence goes on along the minus strand of CM055962.1, from coordinate 11,269,966 downwards.
TTATATACACAGAGTGGCAAAGGTGTACAACAGTGTAACTTGGTTTGGCATAATTGTATTTACCTCGTAATGTTTCAGCCACAGCTGAGGAAATGGTCATAAACATCAGACCGAGACAGGCAGGTCGAAGACTGCTGTTTTAAAGAGAGAGTGTTAAACTAAGAAAAAAATGTTTTGCAGGCTATTCGTGAGACTCATATTCGTAACCTGTCAATTCTAGAACGAGGCGAGACCTGTCAGCGGGACGGTGCACCGACGGGAATTTATATTTACACAGGAAGTGAACCCATTCTGACCCCAAATCAGTTTGGATGTACGACAGGTGAAATGGTCATTTAACTAGAATCAAAGTTCTAAACATCATAACATGACCTGTTTCATGGATAAATTGAAATGTTGCCAAGAATCAATTCTGCATGCCTGGCAGTAATTGGTCTAACACAGCACCATGGACCGTTATGATCATTGACTTCCCGCAACCAAGTTCATTTCGCTTTAATCGGTGACTATTTCTTGATGTTTGTTTTCATGTCCAAGGAACCAATCTCAATGACTCTTCAAATGTTATTTGAGATATAATTCATGTGTGCACAAAGCATATAAAGCAGGAATTTCGAAAAATAGCTTGAATAGTCATGTTTTTCAGACTGCGTTGCTAGTCTACGGTTGACAATCACAGCGAGTGTCATTGCTTCATTGTCCAACACACTATGCTTATTGGGTCTAACATAGGCAAAAATAGTGCGTCTAGTTGAAGAGAAAACCTACAACGGTGGGCAGCAAGAAATAAAAATGAATACTCTGAAACATTTTCTCTTTCTTTAGGTACTTTTTTGATACCGTATTTCATCTCTCTTGTTGCCTGTGGAGTGCCAGTGTTTTTCATGGAAGTGATGTTTGGTCAACTTTTGCAGACGGGTGGATTGACTGTTTGGTACATATACCCTATAATGAAAGGTACATCTCTGAACAACTATGAAGAATTGCATATTTTGTGTTAATTTTATTTATGCTATATCAAAGGGATACAAAGTTGTTGTAGGCCTCATACAGAGTACCTCATGCTTCAAATACTCAAGATTAGCAAGTGTATAATAATTAACAAGAATTTAGTTAGATTTGGTTAGTTAGATGAGGTTTTACCGCTCAGTTTCTTACCAATTGGTTTAAGTCGGGCCGGCCACGGCCTTTTTTCCAGTTGTGGGTCACTGGCTTGTTTTCCCTACTCCATTGCTTATGCTGAGCACCAAGCATAATGGTAGTAGGTTCCATTTTTAAAGTCTTTGGTATGACCCGGCCGAGGGTCGATCCCCAGACCTTCCGGCTGCAAGTCGGATGCTCTATCCACTTGACCATGCAGCCGGTATAATTAACAAGAAGACAAAGATAGTACAGAATACTTTCTTCTATTTTTCATGTACCCTTTCTTAAAGCATATACCTTCATAGTGTCCTTTCTCGATTACATACGTGCAAATTAACAAATTCCTTCCTTCCTTCCTTCCTTCCTTCCTTCCTTCCTTCCTTCCTTCCTTCCTTCCTTCCTTCCTTCCTTCCTTCCTTCCTTCCTTCCTTCCTTCCTTCCTTCCTTCCTTCCTTCCTTCCTTCCTTCCTTCCTTCCTTCCTTCCTTCCTTCCTTCCTTCCTTCCTTCCTTCCTTCCTTCCTTCCTTCCTTCCTTCCTTCCTTCCTTCCTTCCTTCCTTCCTTCCTTCCTTCCTTCCTTCCTTCCTTCTTCCTTCCTTCCTTCCTTCCTTCCTTCCTTCCTTCCTTCCTTCCTTCCTTCCTTCCTTCCTTCCTTCCTTCCTTCCTTCCTTCCTTCCTTCCTTCCTTCCTTCCTTCCTTCCTTCCTTCCTTCCTTCCTTCCTTCCTTCCTTCCTTCCTTCCTTCCTTCCTTCCTTCCTTCCTTCCTTCCTTCCTTCCTTCCTTCCTTCCTTCCTTCCTTCCTTCCTGTCTGTCTGTCTGTCAGTCAGTCAGTCAGTCAGTCAGTCAGTCAGTCAGTCAGTCAGAAAACTCCTAGACTCGTCCTTTTTCGTCTAGGCTACCAGAGGGGCAGATCATTTTCTACGCTCTTTCCTGTGCCTGTACTATTCGTGGTCTATGCATAGTGCTCGTACATTCTTGCCTACAGAAAACGTCAACAAAAGAGTCTTTGAAAAATCAGAATAGCTTCCGTAGTCCTATCATTAGTATAAGACCAATGGTGTCGAACGGATGTGGGAATAAGATAAGTCATGTTGAGCAATGCTTAACTATTAATTTTGTTAGAACGACGTACGTTATTACCTAGCAACGTCTTATGTAACAGCAAATGAATGCACGAATTTTAGAGTACGAAAGTATGTTTTTATCGTTCGCAGCGGAACTACTTGAAAAGTTAGGGGACCAAACGTTGCCCTAAAAGGCCAAACGGCTATTTAATCAGCCGCCTACCCCTCAGTTGCTTTCATTGATTACATCTGTAGGAGAATAGCCACGATTCTGACACTGGGGGAGGGGGGTCTGAGGTATGTCTGATCGGAAAATATGAGCAGAAGTACCACGAAGCTTTGGGGTATTTACGAATAAAAAGTTAAAGAGGCGCTGAAATGACACTGAGTAAATAGAAATATTTTGTCCAAATTACGATAATTGGAAGTTGTTTAATAATGCGCGCCACGATTACGGAACGGGCTTAGACTAAGTAATTTTGTAAATGTTATCAAACTTTTCGGTTCAAGTGACTCATGCTGGTAGTATTTTCAACTTACCTGTTGGGTGGTTCTTACTATCACCTTCTTAGCCACGTAACTAATTTGAGGATATAGTTGTGGTACAATTGAGAGCAACACACAATTGTAGGGCCATTCTCACACACAATTGTAGGGCCATTCTCACACACAATTGTAGGGCCATTCTCACACACAATTGTAAGGCCATTCTCACTTAACGTATTTTCCTCCATTTTTTCTTTGTAGGAGTCGGTATTGCGTCATTCACGATAGCATCCATTGTATGTACGTACTACATCGTCATCTGTGCATGGGCATTCTTCTACTTATTCGCTTCCTTCACTTCCAAGCTTCCATGGGGTGACTGTAGTGGGGACTGGACGGATATTTACTGTAACGATCCGTCTCTACAAGACAATGTAACAGAGGGGTTCTTTCGAACTACCAACTTAACACTTCTGGAAAAGAAATTCGGGCAATCTCCTTCTCAGCAGTTTTGGGAGTAAGTAAAATAGAGTCTCTCTGGAACTAAGGACAACCAAAATTAGCTTATGGCCCTAATTACACCGAAAAACAAAATTTCATTTATATAAACTCCTCTTAAGAAATTGATTAAATTCTTTTATGGTGAATCTGAATGTTACCAAATGTATAATAGCAACTTAAGGTTTCCTTTTCATCACAGAACGTAAGAAAGCAAAAGATAGAATATTGCTGGTGTAAGATTCATTTTATTACCATGATGATAAAAACATTTTTCCTCCTTCTTTAGACAGTAAGACATTATTTGATCTTTATGGCGTCGGTCTAAACGTTTTCATTTGAGATGCTTGCACTATTTTCTGTTTTGAAACCAGGAAAAGAGTCTTAGCTATTAGTTCCGGGATAGACGAAGTCGGAGATATCCGATGGGAACTCTTTGGTTGTCTTATCTTGGCTTGGATTCTGACCTACTTTTGTATTTGGAAAGGAGTGAAACAAACTGGAAAGGTACATACACTGGATTCAAGTAAATAAGTGTCTAAAAACTGACTTTGATGGCGCGAGACAATTACAATGTTGTAAGTGAAAAATAAGGAGAGTAAAAGATCGGGGGCTTTTGAAATGTATTACAGAATGTTATTACGTTGAAATGCGTTTCGAGACGACATGGCACCTCGATCGTTTCGTATCTTTCTCCTCCTTTTTTCTAAAGTAATTGCGGCCAGGTCACATGTGTTATCAATGTTTTATTGTAAGAGAATGGCTTCCCCATACACCATTCCAGTCAGCAAACCACGATTTATACCATTTCACAGATGTCGATGTGTGTTTCAAGATTATTTTATCTGGAATGTTGAAGAGAACAGGAAAATTAAAATGCCCGGTTCAGCTTTGAGATGAAACCGATCAAATAGACATTGAACCGAGATCTGATTGATCTGATCCGAGATCTGATTGAACCGAGATTTGGCTAGACGTGGTTCTTACTAACCAGGATTTGGTTAGTTTTGAACAGAAACTATTTTATCCTGTTAGTTTTAACCGGACGTTTTTAGAATGTAGCCTGAAATTAAAGGTTACTGCACAAACAGCTTTGTTTTTATCATTTTTATTCCTCAAGGGGATGAAAATGTGAAGAAGTCTGACCTAATGAGTAAAAAAATTCAATCTTTGTTAGAGTTCAAGACACTCTTAATTTAAACTACAACCATTACCTACCCACAGAGCCAGCTTCTCATAATCCTAAACTTCATTGTCTGTAAAGTCTTTTAAATTTGTACTGATTGGTCACGCTACTTTGAGGGACAGAAAAAAAGAAGACAAATTTATTCCTTACCTCTAAATATATACGAGCCTCTCTGAACAAAAGTTGACCAATGACATTCGCAGGTGGCAGGGTGGCTGTACAGAATGTGAGAATGGCAACACATTACAATTCCCAAAGTACAAGAAGACATAACGTATTGAGTGGATTGTTTGGAAATGGTTGGTAGCTACTGTAGTGTCCTTAGCACTATAGAATAAGCCTTGATCAATTTATCTGTTTTGTGGGAGTTGCATAGACAGTTGTTGAGACTGCAGGACAGGTCTGACAGTGAATTTCGTTGAGAAACTTCGAACCATTTAAAGCAGCGCAATTGGCCATTTAAACAAGTTTGGAAGGTAGAGAATGAAGTACAATTACTGCTTGCTTTCAGATCGTTTGGTTTACTGCTTTAATGCCTTATGGCATCCTTCTTGCTCTTCTGATTCGAGGTGTGACGTTGGAAGGAGCAGTCGATGGCATCATCTACTTTATCAAACCAGATTGGGGCAGACTACTGAATCCGACCGTAAGTAAAGAGCCTTACTTTGATGACATGATAGGGAAAATGATCGGGTGGAGGAGGAGGCCCCTTAAATCATAGGTTATTCATACAAAATGAAGTAGGTATCTATATAAACCCACTGGCTAATGTAGATTTGCGTTTTTAAAGCGCACTTCAGAAACATGCGTGCAAGTCGACGAGGCAAATACAAAATTAAAAATAATAGAGAAAGATAAAAAAGTAGATAAAAATCAGGCCCTTTCTTTCTTGACAACGCCACTCTCTGTTCGAAGTAAACCAAATATTGCCATCAGTGTATTTAGTAGCCTTGGAGGAGAACGGTCAAAGACGACCCCAATATGCCAATACATAGACCGTAGATTGTGGCCGGGAATCCCGACCCGGCCTTTAGTTACACCATCATTATCATTTGTTCTCAAGCACATAAGTGTTCAAGAAGCAAATGTATGTAGCAGACTAGAATAATTCAGCAATATTTCGCTCCCACTTATATTTCTGTAAAGTTGCATCCAATAAACTTGCAGTGAGAGTAAACAGTGAATCAGCACACAATATATCGATTCTCTTCCAGGACAAGTCCTTCATCTTTGTGCCATATTTAGTCATTACCTGTAGTATCGACACTAGAAAGCCTAGAGGCTTTGTGCAACAGTTTGTGAAGAAAACCTCTTAATTGCGCAGTTAGCTCCAATACCATTTTTCCCAAAGACTGGAGGGGAAAACTATCGGAAAAGTTCATAAACAGATTGACCGTCGGAAGACCGGTTTCTCCGTAACAACTACATATCATATTTAAACTTCCATCGTACATCGAAGTTTTGTCATTTTGAATCTACTTCAATGAGAATGTTACATTTTTTTTCAGATCTGGACTGATGCAGCTACTCAGATATTTTTCTCCTACGGTGTCGGCATCGGCTCACTCATATCGCTCGGTAGTTACAATCGGTTTAAAAACAATTCTCTCATGTAAGTGAATCTTAGCCATTAAAGTGACGTTTGTAGAGCTAGTCCACTAAGTACAAACGTATTGAAAGGTGGATGGGGTAGCGGTCTGTACACAAAGTTGTAGTGATATCTTGCGGACATCAAATAACCCTCAGAGTACAACTTCCGCGAACGTATGTCAGGGTACATTTATCCACGTGAGAGCAAAGATACAGTCAACCCGTGTAAAACAGGGAGAGAGAGAGTGTCACCATTAATAGACAATAAAATTATGATTTAGACAAATGTTCGTCGTTGTGCAGCTGTGTACCGTTGTATCACCTCCCAGCAACATTGTTAGGCAAAAAACAAGCAAAACAAAACAGCAAGCAAGAAGTAGGTATTCTTATGCAAGAGTAAAAAAAAGTTTACCTCGGTGTGTTCCCATATAGGATCAGCCTGGTTTGTGCCTAGACATACGATATTTTTTTAAACGTGTTTCACTTTTTGCTGTTTAGTCAGATTGGCACAATTGATGACAGAAAAGGGTATTTAAGCGCGTTGACATGGGCACCTTAAACTAGGCCCTCACTAGGTGTTGCCTATGGCAGATTAGATTGGTAGTAACAGAGTAATAAGTTTATGATTTTCCAGGAAATTGCCATGTCGATTTTGTTGTTGTTGTCGTCGTCGTCGTCGTTGTTGTTGTCGGTATTGTTGTTGTAAACCAGTTAAGTCAATAAATGGATTATGTCATAAATCCCTTGGAAGAGGTGCTTACATATTGTTCGACATCAAATCAAACTTGGGTTCTGTTTCATTAATAGTTACGCTCAACAGATTCTCATAGCTTGAACAGTTAAAACTGATAATGGTTTAAGAACGTCAGTAAAAACTTACAAAACGTATGGCTGATAGCATAGATTAAACCATGATAAGTTTTAACTGTACATAAATTATGACAGAAAAACAGAAATAGACTTCATCAAGTTCAAAGAAACGTTGTCCAGTTTTAACTGCACATAGTTTAAATGTATGATATCAATCATAAGTTTTATCCAGTTAAAACTGCCCATGGTTTAAGAACCATTATCAGTTGTAACTATACAGGCTATGAAAATTGGTTGCGAATTGGGTGTTACGCTCCATCTAAAGTTTGATTTATATACAGAAATATTGCATGATAGATCGTTGCAAGGCTATGAATGAATTAATCACAAAGTTTACGCTTTGATCATATTTCACGTAAACTAATCGTCAAATACTGACCTGGGATTAGAATATTCTCGCATTAATCATCTTGTTACCATTTGGCCAGAATGATCAAACTTAACCTTTCATTAAAGCTATTTTTTCATTGTTTATTTCATACACACAGAGACACAGTCGTGGTTGGATTTGTAAACAGTTTCACCAGTATATTTGCTGGATTTGTGATATTTTCCATTCTTGGTTTTATGGCGAAACAACTAGACGTCGACGTTTCAGATGTAGTCGATGAAGGTACTTGAGATCTGTCTCACAAAAAGTGATCTTCAGCCATGATGTCTATCTGTATTTTGTCATTTGTTTTGCCTTACGACAACACGCACCATAGGTTGCGTGTTACAACCTGTGTCTGCGTCCTTGTTCGTGTATCCCGGACATCCATGAGTAAAACACCTCAGATTAAAAAAACGCAAAAGGACTTTTTTTTCTAGTATTCATCAAAATGTCGGTATCCCTGAGACTTTTGCTGTGAAGAGAATAGTCATTTTCTCTCCCTAGCTGGTACACATCAGAAGACTTAAAAACATTGAAAACAGATAACATAGGTGATGGGCTTGACCAGACAACCCCCTGGGTAATTGCCACCCAGACGATTTGCCCGTGCAAAACTCTCTCACCGCACAATCTCCCCGGAAATGTCCCACCCGGACACTTTCCACCCACAATAACCACCCCACAGACAACTTTGCCCTTCCTAAAATTTGGAATTGTCCGGGGAAAATTGTCCAGGTGGCAATTGTCCAGGTTGAGAGTTATCCTGGAGGAATTTTCTGGGTGCGAATTGCAGGGGGTGGGGGTGGGGGAGTTGCCAGGGAATTGATGGTGGGTGAATAAGAATGGCAGAAATTATTTCACATCCACTTACAGGTGGATGTGAAATAATTGTCCCCATTATTGTGATGTGGAGTTTGAGGTCCTGCTTTCACTTCGCATGGTTAAGACATAGTTCGAGATTGTCGATATGGGGAAAAATGATGTCCAGCTGTCGTCGATACCATGCCAAAACGCATTCGTATCCGTGAATAGTTATTCCTCACGGAAGCCGACACGTACATTGCCTACGTAGCAAGTTGTACGGCATATCATCCATTTTCAGTCATATCACACTTTGGGAAGCCTTTAAGAGGGCTGAGCAAACAAAGTCCCCTCCGCGGGGAAAAACGGACACGGAACGGACGAATAGGTGCTTTACTTTGTTTTTGCTTTTTTTTTCTGTAATCCTACGGATAACAAATTACGGGCGAATACATGGCTAGGTTGAACTATGATGGTTTTGTTTTCTGGTCATTGCAAGCCAATTTTATCTGATCAAAAGGTTTAACCCTTGTTATGATTTTGTTGTCACCAGAAGTGGTCTGGTCGTGATAAAAGCCCTGGGAAACCTGTAATTCCCAACAAGCCATGACAAGAAAACAGTAGGAAAACATCTCTACATTGCTTTAGAATGTTTTAACTTTGTGAAATAACATCTTGTCGAATGTTTTAATGAACATACCTACGGAGTGCCTGTGGTTAAACACACATCTGCAAGCGTTACTACTGGGACCACTGCGTGACGCCCGCAATGTTCCTCTTAATGTTTGGCCTTTTGTGATGGATTCACAGAAGAATGATTTAACTACACCCTACAGCAACTTACACACAGTTTAATCACACCAAATGTTGGACGTCTGGCAAGCAGCCCTGTTGCTAAGCAGGAGGTGGATTATTAATGCTTATATTTATTGCTGTTACACAATTAAAGTGCCAAAGAGTATATCAATATCGTAAAATCATATTTTCTAGGAAAATTTGGTAAATAGAATTTTTCTCCCATGTTTAAAAAAGTGTTGGAAGGATTTGGTTGTAACTACCGAGAAATTGTACTTTGCAAGTGTGTGAATTATTGGAAAACAATCTTTGAAGATATTCTAAATCGTTCATTCGATTGGTAAAACAAATATATAGGCCTACAGGTTATTTTTGGTCCTGGGCAGAATCAAGACTCACGAGTTTGAACGTTCAATTGGTAAATGAGGAACCCTGTTTGCTTTAGCCAATGGATAAGACAATATTTGTTTACACAGGTCCGGGACTGACATTCATCGCGTACCCGACTGCGGTGTACAATATGCCGGGTTCGTCAGCTTGGTCTATCATCTTCTTCGCTATGCTGATTATGTTAGGACTCGATAGTCAGGTGGGTGTCCATTACTTGTAACTGCAAGTAACGAATGAATACATTACACTAAAGGTGTCCATCATACCATCTTACAAATCCGAGCAATTAGTATTCTCCCAATTGCTTGGTCAATGAATAACACAAGACATTGAAACGGTTTAAGCTTTGAAGTTGAACAGTCAGGGGTGCCTCCAAGAAGGGCATGGGGAAGAGTTGTACCCCCGCCAAATACCCCCTGTCCAGTACGCTTTTGTACAAAGGAACACAGTTTACAGAAGTATTGTGCACTCAAACTGTTTGCCCCAGATATTTCTGCTTCTACGCCCCCCCCCCTGCACTTTTGAAAGTATGGTAGCGCCCTGGGAGCAACTTGGAAATTCTCCCATGAAAAGTGGGATAGGAATCTAAGTATGTTATATGTTAACTAAAATGGCCTAATGTGTGATATGATCAATACTGGTATTAGTACTGTTTCATTCAGCATAACCACGTTCAGGAGTTAAGGCACCTATAAGTGATTACTTCTTTATATTGCTATTCATGAATCTTTACTATTAAAATTTCTACGAAGGATGCAATTTTCGCATTCAATAATTTGTGAAAACACGTCCTTGCGAATAACACTATAATTCCAGTTCTCATCAGAGCATATGTTTTAGGAAGAGCGTTCTTTACAGCATCAAGAATTTGTACGGCAGTATGCATGTTACAATACATATCTTACCGTTTTAGTTCTGCATTCTGGAGGGTTTGGTGACGTCATTAATGGACGAATTTCCTTCTCTCAATCTTCGCAAACATCGAGCTTTGTGCGTCGGAGGTATTTGCATCTTCCAGTGTGTGATTGGATTGTTGTGTATCACGCAGGCAAGTAATCCTTTGTTGAGTTAAAGGAGTGTCCTTATGACGAAATTTGATGATGTTATGGCACAGTCATTTTATTTATTTATTTATTTTTTTTCTCTTTATTACGAAATGAGAACCGCATCTCAAGTGGCACGTTGTGTTCGACAGGTGCTAGCTTTCAAAGATATTTTGTGAGAATTGCAGTAGACGATAGAAAATCTGTGATGGCATGTGTGCAAAATCCAATTTGATAAAACATAGTTTTATATGGCTCTTCGTTGACCCTTCTGTGTAGAATATAATCAGCTCCCTGCAATATCTGACACCTTTGTCTGGTTACACCTGCCTGTCCCAAAGTTCTATACTAAACCTTCCTGGATAAAAAATTCAAACAGGACCAAATTTTAGGGAAAATCTAGGGATTTTGTCTTTCAAAAATTACAATGGATTCTAAGACTTTTACCCCACCAAACATTACATTTTGTCATCTAGAGGAAAACTGAAAGTATTTCATGGCAGAGCCTAAGCAACCCTCAGACAGGCAGACCCCTGCTTCAAATAATATCTACAAGATTTTAGGGGCATGTAAGGACGGGTTTTTCTCTTTTGTGTGAGATCCTTACAAATTACCACCAGAAAGTTCCCTTAAAGCGACGTTGCTGACGTTGCTTGAAGGTTTTGTAGAGCTAATGACGCCGTTGCTCTTTTACCCTGAAGATAATGATAGTATTTCTCTGTGACTGAATGTTTCCAAGTACCCTGAGATGATCGACATGTACATTCAACTAAGCACAAACAACTGACTAATATATCTCTCCTAAGGTTATCTCTAAAGTAAAGACGCTTCTCCTACCGTATGCTTTCTCTGTTTTCTCCGTTCTTCCATGCAGCTGCATCGCATGGTTTATTTTAATCTCTAATGACATCGTTTTCCAAGGCTGGCGCACGCGCTGATGAAATTCAAGGATTATGACTTAGCTCGTTTACGACGAAGTCGTCAAAATTTTTAATTCCCTCCCTTTTGCCAAATATTTACACCTTCACAAACTATTTCTACATTTTTTTTTGTAGGGCGGGATGTATGTGTTTCAGTTAATGGACTCGTACGGAGCAAGCGGTATTCCGCTTCTCTGGGTCGCAGGTTGGGAGTGTGTGGCGATCTGCTGGGGATACGGTGTCAAGAACTTCTATCGCGATATATCGAGCATGTTGGGATTCCTACCTGGCATTTACTGGCCGATTTGTTGGGCTGTGTTTGCACCAGCAGTGAGTTTTGTAAGTTGACACGTTTCCTTTGCCGACTGTTTAGAAAATCTTATGGTATGCTTTTAGTATTCTTTAAAGTCCTATTAAATAGCTTTAATATCGTCTGTATTAAATTTTCTCAGTAGTCAACTAGACTTAGTTTGTTGGACCTCAGTGTACCAAGATACTATGTAAAAGGATAATACTACATGCTGCATTGACTGCGCTAGAAGATATTTTTCAAACCCCACCATTCTCGTGTCTAACTAGGGTACATCATGTTACCAACTTAATCACCCAAGTCCGTTGCAAATGCAAGGGGCTCTGAAATGAATTTGTTGCAGTTGCTCGTGTCATTGATTTTTCTTTAAGCTCCGCACTGCTTAACCTGAACCGTACACCCACTTGTAAAACTGCTAGAGTAACAACTGACTGTTGTGGGGCGGCCAAGCGATTGACTAAAACCACGTCTCCGTTATTAACTACGGTAATCAGATATCACCGTAGAGTATGGAACCTTATGTATATGAAGTTCACAGAACAAAATATGCCCCCCCCCCCCACCCGTGGAGGTAAGAGCGTATCATTGCAACTTACACCAACAAATGCAGACATCCGATTTGTGTATCGGTCAAATACGCGCGTAAGCCTTCTAAGCGCGCGTGCCAAGTCTGCGTCGTGCGTGTAGTGTGCTCTATTGCTTACCTTCCAAAGTGACGTCGCGTGACGTCAATCAAAAGGTCTATAAAGGTAACATTGAAAGGGTTCTTTGGTATGAAGTAGCTTAGCTAATAATCATTTCTCTTTATGGCAGGGCATCTTCTTCTTCAGCGTAGTAGATTACCAAAGAGCTAAGTACGGCGACAACTACTTTTACCCGCCATGGGGAGAAGTGATCGGTTGGTGTTTGGCCTTGGTATCGATGCAATGGATTTTTTCATACGCTCTCTATATACTTTTCACATCACCTGGAAGCTTTTCTCAAGTAAGTAATGGATCATCTTTTCATTTCTTCATTTTTGCTAGGGTTTTTACATAAAGAAAGAATCTTGAACTGCACTGTTGTACAGGGCTGGCAGTTTTTGCCACAGGCGGTTTTTACTGGTGGTTTTTACAGGTAAAATCCGTCCCGGTAAAAACAGGTTTTTGCCGAAAATGGAAAAAACGGTAAAAACCTATTCTGCTACATTGAATAAAATGTTGTTAACAAGTACTTTTTATGCTTTTTTTCAAAGTCTAAAGAAGAAAATCATTCTATTACATCAAGATTAATCATTTTAGGCAACCATATATACCATATTAGAGTTTGAATGTGATTTGTTTAGTAATTTTGGCCACTTTTTGTCCGATTTACACTGTTTTTGTGTTAAGTATACATACACTAGGTATATTTAATGCAGAAAAATGGGAAGGAAAATCATGGAATAATTTAAAGGTTTATTTTCAGTTTGATGGGAAGCTTTCCTGAGCATACTGGCAAGTTGGTAATTCCACTTTTGGGTATACCCTTTCAAGGGGAACCTGCAGCTGTGTAGGTCCTGCAATAAATCAGTGTCTTACAGTTCATTGACCCCCAGTAGTGAATGTCTCATTTATAACTGAACCATCCACCTTCCTTCAACATTTCCACTTTCTTCATAAAATAAAGTGCTGGCTATCCACTTAAAGACAGACTGTCATCACCCCAAAGTATATTTTTAGTGTATGTATATCAAAATTCTCAGTTGGTGACTGCTCTTTGATTGACATCAAAGTTTGAAAATTTGAAAGATGCAGAGTAGCTCACATTCCACACAAGGCAGAGAGAGTACTTTTATTACATTTTATAGCCTTGTATGCTCACCAGGACATGGCCTTAAGCAATAAAACAGGTTTATTCTTGCACAAGGAAGAGCCTCATACAGTTATGGGAGGAGCTAGAAGATGCATAGTTGGGAGAATTGGAACTGTCTGGGATCATGAAAATTCCCCTTTAAGTTTCTCTTGTTCTAACATTACTATTTGTGGTTTATCAATTTTTTCAATGAAGATTACTTAGTCAAAAAATAGACTCTTCGTATTTGTTTGGTCGTCGATAAATTCTTACTTATCTTAGTATGGTGGACTTCAAATACCCAGAGAAACTCCCTAAATGAAACTCATTAATTTCAAGTTGCTGCTTAGTCAGCATGTATGGCACTGTAATTTGCTTCTCTGCTGTGTCAAACTTAAGTTTCTGACATGATAAAGGAAGTTGCTTGTCCATTTCATTCTGCTACTGTACTCAATATGTGTAACAGATATGCCCTGCCAAATTTGTGGCTGAACTTATATTGAGAACTTTCATAACTTTACACGTAGCCTAATTTTATTAATCCTCATTTTGAAAAACTTTGCTTGATAAATCTAGTCATTTAGCAAACCAAATGTAATTTTCAGACTATTCCTGTTGGCATGTAGTTGCTTTGTTTGTGGTTACACTTAAAATGTTAGGGCTTACAGCACTATTGTAATAACTGAGTATATTTCACTCTTTATTCTGTTTGACAAGTTTTCGTGCTCACTTTTTAGGCAAAATAGAAAGTGTAAATGAATGTAAATAATTTTATCTCAACTGGTTTATCCATCATGTGCAATGAGGTACAACAACTGCACTCTTATAATTGCCAGAAGAGGCTTTTTCCATTTTCTCCCGGTTTTTACCGGTAATAACCAGTTATTACCAGTTATTACCAGTTTCTACCACTGCCCTAGTAAAAAAAACAGGTTTTTTCCGGCGAAAACCCAACCCTGCTGTTGTAAGTAATCAACTTGGCAAAACGAAACTCATTCGCAAGTTAATAATCACAATGGAAAGATTTGCGTGAAAAACTCCCTACAGACACTACTTACAGTAATATCGAAATCGAAAGAGCGGCCTCAACCTTTTGAGGTGCCTTGCAAGTTATTGTACAAAGGTCATGTGATTATTCTATCTGATGCGGTTGAACTTCGGCATGTCTAGAATTTAGAGCAACTACAACATTTGATTATGATGTTACCCATTACCGACATGAATTTTTAAAATAACAATAAGTAATCTCCGATATTTATGGATATCGAGGTCCGTGTACGTGCCCATAACGTAAACATTGCGATGTTCTTAAGACAAGGGGCGGAAAGTGTATAAAGTCATGGTGGACTTTAAGATTTTGCGCCCGTCTCACGTCTCAAACTAACATGGTGTGTAAGGTTTATGAACGCAAGCTTTTAACCATCCTCAGAAATTCTTGAAGATCGTAGGACTAATAAAGCAGTTTTGAAATTAACTGGTGAACCAAGAAGGCAAAACAGCAAGGCACAAAATGACAATGTATTTCCTTGCACACTCCAAGATTTCATTGGGTTTGTGATTTTCAGTTTGCAAATCCTATTTCGTTTTACGTGGTAATATAGTATTTCAGGAAGTTGCCAAAATATTTATTCAGTTTTGCTCAGTGGTTGTAATGAATCGAAGAGTATTAAGTGCTATGATAGCATGAAAATATGTAGCGTCATGGGCGTCAATCTTTACTCGAATGTGGGGGAGGGGGAAGACATGGCCAATTCTGTCGAAAATTTACTGTGTAAAAATCTTAAGTCTATGGGTGTATTTCCAAAATATATGGGGGGGGGGGGGAGTTTCCACTTGTCCCCCCTAGGATTGACACCCATGTGTAGCGTTGCTCACGAGCTTTATATAGTGCCATCAGTTATAACGTAGGCCTATTTGTCAAGACCCGTCGCCCCATTCTTATCAGTAACGATTAGCTTCAGGTCTCATCTTTTGAGCAAATGCAAGATATGGTTAAAAGAACTTACCTGAAGTCGAGCTACACAACACAACCTGGGCTGGGGAGGGGGGGGGGGCTCAGTTTAGGGATAGGACGGTATGAAACACAACCTGGGCTGGGGAGGGGGAGATCAGTTCAGGGACAGGACGGTACGAAACAAGCTTTTATCATACTTTTACCGTGGCTGGATGGTACTTTACCAGTCACAATTTCTCACCTTCATTGAACTAAGTGACGCTCCCAGGAATTCAAAGAGGAGAGAAATTGGGGGAGAAGAAGAAATGTTGAGGGGAAAAAAGGTGTAAGTGCGAACTGCATTTTATAGGAGACATTAAACTGGGGACTAAAGGAAGAGAGGCACTGGGTTACTGGTTGGGAGAACTTCCCGCCAACCCCCCCCCCCCCGGTACGCCACTGCTTCATTGAATGAAACCATCTCTTTTCTTTTTTTCAGAGATGGACATACGTCACAACCGCACAGATTGGACCATACGAAGAAACAAAATCATTTGAAGAAATTGCCATGTCAAGACAACCAAAGATTGATACTATAACAAAAGAACTAAGTCAGTACGCAAACTCAACATACTCACATGAATAGTCAAAATTAATGATTTTGCAGGCTTAAATTTGTGAAGTTCTATCAAAGCAACCAAAGCTGTTTGGTGCAAAATAATGCATACGAAAGCTTCCCAAGTCAGGGTTTATTTGTCAGCGTTGTCTACCCATGGGACTAGTCCGCTATGGTTTGACAGACTCTTCAGACACGTGTAATATTCCCATATATACCTTATTTAGTGTAGCCGTGTACATTGTTCAAGCGTACAGACGCTCTTTGCACTACGGAAGCAGTCGGCTGGATTCATAGGTCGGGTTGCAGAAAACAGGGAGTTGCAGCAGAACGTATCTCTCTTAGTCTGAGAGTAATCGATCGATCATAAACAATTGCAAAGCATAACGTTTGAGTATTTTACTGTCTTCCAAGCGAAGATGTGAATGTTAAACAAGATGGATGACTTAAACCCATAATTTGGGTGAAAACTCTATTTACAACGGATCTTCAGGGTTTCAATTTTTTTACGAAGAAAAACTTGAAAGCTATATTTTAGGCACATCATAGCTAGAAAATGACATTCATATATTTGTATTTAAAACCATGTTTTTGCTGTACATGATACTTTCATGTGCACAATATGTAAATATGTACGCAACGCTATGTAGGCTAATATAAAACAATCTTTATTAGTTGAGAAAACTTATGTGTTCATGAAAACGTACAAACATACAAACGGTCTTCCAGGGTTAAAGCAAATGATTCATTTTATCACATTCTCTGGTTAAGTATGTGAACTATTTTAAATGAAAAGGAAGAAACAGGGTTCTTCTCTTACCCTATAGTCTTAGGGTGGAATATGCAATTGAACTCCCCCTTCTTTCAACCCCTTTTCGGTTTTCTGTAATGGAATTTCGTGACTGAGGAGAAGAGCCATATAAGGCCAATGGTTAGACTGTGTCTAACAGGAGTGTTGGTTTGAAAGTGCTTCTCGTTGATTTTGTGGAGAGGTTTTTCCAAATTTTTATTTGCGTAGATAGCGAATTATTTCGTTAGTATATCCTTTACTCCATGCAAAAGAACCGGATCCAAGGAACACAGGACACACAAGTGTGAAATGTATTCTCTTGATTTAGGATATGCTACATAGTCCTCTATTTTAGCACATCTGTTGATTCCGGGTAATTTGATCTATTGAATGTAATGATGATTTAATATTTTGTGATATTCCATCATAATGACTCTTGAAAGGAAGCTGAGGGGTCGAAGGGGGAGGGGTCGAAGTGGAGCCCAAGAACAAATATGGTCACACACCATAATGTCCGGGGACCTTGCTAAATGTAGGGTCTATGACAAAAGTTCCAAAATGGTTGTCTGGGTCTCTGTCCCCTCCCTGGATCTGCGCCTAAGATGCATTTGGCCACTATTGAAAAAGAACTATTTTTCAACATTCTTTCTGAATTGTTTTACCCAAAATGTATCTCCTCGTTCAAAATGCAAACTGTATAAATTAATCTAAATTGTAGCAAAATATAAACATTTATGGAGTCAAAAAGGGCTGAAATCTCTTTGAATATTTACAAACCATTTCATGTGCAAACTTTTAAAAGATTTTACCGGTCTTTGTCAGTTTGAGCAATGCCAGTGACCTCCTATTAGTGTTTGCCTTTACTACATTACGGCTTTTTAAATTTGCAACATAATTCATTACTACGCAAGGTTGCAGGAATTAACGGAGATGTTTGATATTTTTTATTGACTTTTTCTAGAACTTTTCACACAGTGAAGTTTCTTTAAGACTTCCACTTTCTTCCAGATTTTTCGGACAATTATATTGTCCAAATGTTATATTTGCCTTCTTCTCAAGAATTTGTTTTAATTTCTGTCGATTTTTCTTGAACTATTAAGCTATAAAAATACTTACCCTTAAGTAAGGAGAAGTGACCATATCTAGTTGCTCAGTTCATTGAAAATATACAGTATAGTAAAACTTAATAACGTAAAAGCAAGTTAGATCCATTACACAAAAAGCCTTGAAATCATCAATAGTGATCTTAATATGCAGCAAAACAACCACATTTTCTCTAACGTTGGCTGCTATTAGCGTATCTACCATCATTTCATATGTTTTGATGTTCAAACGTCACAAATGTAGTAGGTAGATATGTCACACACAGTAATGTTTGATTAAAAATGCACTGTTAGGCGAGCGAGCTGGGGGGATAATGGGTGCACCCCCTACCCTCCGCCAACCCCTAAAATTTATTTTCGGGCAGACCTGTGGGAAAAATTTCCTGGAAATATTTCCCCAGGTAATGTAAGCTTTTCTCGAGAAAAATATCCCTTACGACTTTGCATGTACCTTCAATCATAATGAAATATAGCCCGTTACCTCCGTCAAATGGATGGGAAGCAGGCGGCAACCGTTCCTCTCATGTCTAAAGGGTGTAAGACATTAAACCTAATTATCCCATACACCTTGTACCCAGCCAGACGTTTGGCCACTTTACCCGAAAACCACGTTTATCAATTGAAGAAGCATCAACTTGCTGTTTATGGATGGCGCGGTACTTCCAACACAAGCACAAACTAACACAGGTAAACAGTCGGTTTCTTGAAAGTCACTTAAAGATTTAAAACTTCAGTCACAGAAAGACTGGGTTTATTTTTGAGATGTTTCAATGTAACAGGGTTGTCATTTAACCTTATCAAACCATTATACCTAGTTTCCAACTGGTCCGAATAAGTCATTGAGATACCGTGTCAAATGCAATGCGTTACAACATGTACATGTTTTAATCGAACTTATCCTTCTTCCTACTTGTTGCAAATGGGTTGGCTATGTGGCTACGATTACCCCCCTCCCCCCTCCCCCTCGACAATCACTTTAGCTGCGCCGCTTTCTTTGACGAGTTTCTTTGAGGCTATGTTCTTCAGAAATGAATGTCCTAGTTAAAAAGCAATGAAACTGAGTGAATATTTGTGAACATTTTGCCTTTTACACGAATTATATTTATGATATTTTGTTTTAATTGATTTATTTGGATTGTTACATGCTGGCATTCTACATGTAAATAAAATGAAAGACAACATTTGAAATGCGTACTTATATTGTCTTAATGACAATTTTTTGTAAAGGTTAAATTGGTAAGGGCATGCCTTATTCTCTTGAGAACTGGGCTCATACCCCTGGAGATGATGGGTTTTTTAATGAATGTTTCTGTCGTTGTAAGTTACTTTATAAACCGTTTTGCATACTATCAGATTACACCGTTCTTAAAAACCGATATTCGATAACCGACAAGAGAAAATTTCTAACACATTTTTACAAGCCCTAGTTCTAGAATTTCAGATCGGTTTTTTTTTTATTTTTTCCTTTTTATTTATTTATGCATTATTTCAAATTTTTGCACAGCCTGATATCTGACATGCAGTTTGCAGTAAAAAGTTCATACTGAGAGGCAGTAGATGTTTTATATGGTGTCATCAAATACGTTATGGTTTTTAAAGGTTCAACGCTCTACCCCTATCCAAATATTTACAGCCAGACAAGATAGTTACTCCAAGCCTGTGGCCAAACAAATTACGGATGGAGGGAAGGGCGATATTTTTTATGGGGACGATATATACTAAAATTCATTAAGGCAATAGTAATTTTTAATTTTCTAGGAAAGCGGAAATTAACAAGGGGTCGCCCCTGCCCCACTCCTTAGCTACGTGCTCGTGTTCACTACCAGAATCACACAAAAATAAAATTTCCAGCTGTCCACCTTGAGTATCACAAACTTTAAAAACTTTTTGAAAGAAACTTAAAACCATTGTACCCTTTAGCTTTAGGAAAGAAGCAGTCGCCCTAAATTTATCTTGAAACACCGTCCTTAAACTTTCAGATCTCCTATTATTTCACTCTCAGGTACCTTCAATTGTGTTTCTAAACATAAAATTGAATATTTAATATAAAATAAGGAATTATTCTGTATGAATTTAGCAATTTGATAACAAAAATTTTGTCGCATGATTAAAAAGTGCCGTTCATCAAATAGGATACCCGGGTACCCCACTCACCCTCATAAAATGAGGGTGTAGGACTTGACTATCGTAAACGTTTAACAAAAAATTGGAAAGGGAAAGACTTCAACGTTTGTTGTGAGTTACAAGGAACAACATTACAACCTCCCCAACAAGAAAAAAAATTAAGTATGTAAAGGGTGCACTTTGTACTGTTTTACTTGCTTCTCTGCCTTCTGTCCAAACTTTAGTATGGAGGTAGGTATGACTGGGATTGTTTACACCTTATGGAACATTAACATGTTAATTAATATATGTATTAGAGATAGCAGTAACAAACTTGATAAATAAAGTTAGTCACTACCTCGACGGAATTGTTTACTTGAACTCTAACGATTACTTTGATCACATTCTAGGTGATTTAATTAGCTGATAGATAATTACAATTGTCATACCTGCGTCATCAGCGTAGCCAGGGGAAATTAAGTGTCGGGAGGGGATATTTTGAAGTCTGGGGGACACACGCCTTTTGTAACGTAAAACTCATCTTCTGGCAATGCTTGCAATTGCTGAAATGGAAACTCTCTATATGTAGGGTATACCCCCTCCACACACACACACACACACGCACACACACTCATACATACGGCATGTAGCCACGAATTCTGATATGGAGGGCACTGACAAAGATAGCATTGACAGAATTTTTATTGAAAGCCTTGGATATTGATATTCCAAATGGGGGAGCGACTGTCTCTGGGGGAACGGCCCTCACCTCGTCCTCAGACTTGCCACCCCGGCCATTCCATTGATTGCGTGTCCCTCAATGGATTCCGATAGATGTTTAAACGTTGACGACTGTAAGACTACGGCAGTTCGTGTGGTAACTGGGTATAAATAGAGTGCTCTATATACCTCACCTGTCCAAGACAAGAAAACGTATGAGCTATTCTACAATTAATCATCATCGAACAACATATTAACCCGTTATTGCAATATTGAAACAGATAACATTGATTAGCCATACAGATTAGCACTGTTGTATTTGCTTTAGAAACAGGTGACAAGGTGGTATCCGTGCACTTGATACCAATGAGTTTGAACAAGGAATGGTTTAATTGTGCAAAGCTATGACACAAAGATGAAAGGAACTCCACTTCTGATCAGGCCGGTAGCCGGGGGCACCCCTTAAAAAATAAAAATTATAATTGCCAAGGTGCGTTTTAGTTTATCTCGCCTCCTGCAAAATATTTCTCCCCTTGAAGCTATCTCGTCCCTTTCAGTGTCTTAATTATCTGCTTCTAATAGACGTTTCAAGGATCTGTAACTTACACACAAAACCTGTCCCCACACTGGACGGTGTACGGGTTAACAAATATGATCTGGTGACGAGGGTAGCCAAAGTTTCATTCTTCAAGACGTGCCATGAGTTGGTTGTCATCGGATCACAACCTCCTAACGGAGATGAAAAGGTTAAAGCTGCAGTGAATTGTCGAAGCAGTCGCTCTTTTCCCACCTAGCCCTGACTTGCGACAAATTAGTTACATTGTCACAGCCGCACTTCTTTTTAGCAGCTTTCATGTTTTTCTTTGCACAGCCACTGCATTTAAAACGATTTCAGAAATGCACGTTGAGGAAAGTCCTTAATATGGTGCAGGACGGCCCGCCACCCCGCCTTTTCAAACTTGTAACCAAGTTGTGTGATATTGAATGCATTGACTTGTTTGCTATAACCCTATAACTTTACAACCTAGCTGGCTACTCCGCGGTTCTTAAATTGGAGTCTATTATAAAACACAAAGCATTTTCATGGATTTTTTTCATTTATTAATTTGGGTGGGTTAGTAGAATGGAACAGATTTTTTACTGGGGGTAGGAAAATGGTAACTGTCGTCATCACATGCGTATGAGGCAGGGATCTGGAGAACATTGTCGATTACAGGGCAACTTAATATTTTTTGTCGATCAGGTAAAATTTAAAAGCATGGAACCGGTTGCCCCTATACGAGATGTCTTCTCATAAGCCCACCATAGTCCTATGATTTTGTTGAGCTCACAGATAAGAAGAAAGGCTTCATGACACTCGAAAATCTAAATGTTTTTACTTCAGGTAGTAATACTTCGTTTTCAATTGCACACAAAATCATTCTCTCCTAAACATAACCTCCCTTCTCTTTTTGCGTGGCTCTATAAATCTTCGTGATTGGGCCTTCGTGGGTAGAAGTGTACGCCTAGGGTTCTGTGGTAAAGTTATGTAGGGAGAAGTTATTAAGTACCCAACCCACGTATAAAAGGTCTCATTGATTAATACCAGTGCTGCATCGCTTACTTTTCGTGGTGTCATTATACTTGCCCGTACGCGAGTCAAATTATTAAAATATCGCCGAATCGTCCAAACCCAAACTCATCAAATAAAAAAAATCCGTATACACTACCAAATTAAATCGCCCATAAACAGTAAAAAACTACCCCGTTCCCCATGACCACACTGCACAAACTCGTGGAATTACTTTTGTATAGTAAGCTGGTCTTTCTTTTAAGCTCCGAGCCCCAGACAGTGACGGGTCTGAGGTCTTTAATTAACGGTACCAGGGAGTCGTTACGTGACAACTCCCTGATGGTACCAAAAGGTACGTAGAGGTAAATTTCGCTATATACCAAAATACAGGTACATTCAGGATACGATACCGTTCGTCTTTATAAACGGGTCTGTAGCAACTTTCTTTCTGAAAGGGGCAAGGAAGCATGCCTTCTGGATCCACCCATGCCATACTCCCTTTGAGACTTATTTAGGTAAAGGCTATGGTAACGTTGTTCTTTTCGAGGATGAAAATCTGCAGATTTCCTGAACTTTCGCAGTCTACTTTTTTAAAGCAAAGTGCAATATCTTTTGTCAGCGTAGTGGCACCATGTAGGGGCATGCCCTCTGTATGGAGACCTCCCCCTCTGAGACGGGGATTTTTCTTTCCCCATTTCTCCAAGGAGTCTTAGCTGGCACGATCACAATTTGACTTCTGACGGCGACCAGTCAACTCGATGGGTTACTTACTTTTGCTATAAAAAAGAGATTCTGGTATGGTAACCTAAAGATAAAAGGCGCGCCGAAAATTTTGGTCAACCATCATTCCCGCAACCCGTCACCCAGCTGTCAGTGCTTGGTGGTTACCATCCCCCACTCCTCCGTCGGGAATATCTTGGCGTCAAGCTTGCACTGTTTTCTTGATATGAAAGGGTAAAGTCTGTTACTTCCACAAGTTCTATACTCATAGCCGTTAATAGAATATCCGTGCAGACGAGCAGAAGATGATGGCGTCAAAAGGATGATGTTTTAACAGCATAACAGTTAAGGGATGTCGTGTTATCCATCCATTTTTAATGAAAAACAATACCATAAGTCAATTACCCATTCACATTGAACAAGTATTGTTTCAACTTCAAAGAGGCAACTCGTGACTTTGATGAGATTTGTATCAACCGGGAACTTTGTACCTTTGTCCAGACACAAGGGTGACTGCCGCTTCCATAGACGATACTTTAAAGGAAGCTCTGAAAACTTTACCAAGATTGTATCAGTACGAATACACACAACACTTTATAAAGACATACATAAAGTCGGCCAATTTAACGAGGAAAGAAGTGTGTATATTTACCCTGATAACACTGAGGTTTTTCCTGACAGGTTAACGTTTTGACTTGGAGCAAAGTTTAGCCTAGCCTCCTCGTTACTTCAAAAGTGTAAAGTCATTAAAAGTAATTAGAAGTTGAAGCAATTTGATGATTGCGATAACTAAGAATCGTGACGACAGTGACAACAGCCTTAAAGTTTTCTTTTCAGTCTTTTATCTCACCACCTCACTCATGGACCCTTTTCCAAAAGCAACCTACAAAAGATTATGGAAGAGAGTTTTGATTTGCGTCGTTTTTGTCAATGGCATTGACTGTGACTAAAGACGACGTGTACCAGAACCCTGTCCCATAATCCATTGTTATTACGCTTTGTAAAAAGGTCTATGTTGGAGACGTGAAGACGTGAAAAGGTTTTTGCATGCGTTATATACGGTAAATCTTTGTACTTGTAGTGCGTGCAAATGTATAACATATATACGCGCACATATACTACCACTGTGTCACTCTAGTACCGGTACCCATTGGTCACTTGGTGTGACCTGCACCATTCCATCTCCAACTGTGCCGTAGATGAAAAGTCTTTATGTAAAACAGGGGTGTATAATCAGGGAGCTGCCACTCTAACTGGTATAATCGTTCTCTTACAACAACCCTAGCGTTTAAAGTTAATTTAAAGTGAATGCGCTAAACTTCATTTTGTTTTCTTGTGAAGATAGTTTACTCTTTCGCTCTGTAAATATTTAAAACTATTGTTGTAAATATAGTTGGTTTTCTTTTGGTAGTGTCTTTATCCGGAAAGAACTGTTAGGAGGGGAAGAAAATTTGAAGGACTCACGTTTCCCAGCATTATCACCCCTATTACTTGGGTCAGCCTCCTCAAACTTAATAAATTTAAAGCCATAAAGGACTTCGACTGAGGGGAAGTGTTCCCTTTGCCAATCACGTGAATCCTATCATCCAAGATAGAAGATGGCAAAAGAAATGGTAAAGTTCTGTCTAGAGAAAAGGTTCTTAACCTTTTTCGTCCATTCCCCCCTTTCCAATCAGCCACCCCGTCCCATTCCCCCTTTCCAATCAGCCACTCTATGCATTTTCCATCCTAACATATATCAAAAGTGGTTTCCTCCATAGTTCACATTCACAGCAATGAGAATGCCCGTGGACAATGACAATGACCTTTAGGACCGTTTTATGGTCATAACCTGCATGGTAATTACTTGACGACACTGAAAGAACATGCCCAATATCCCTGGAAAACAGACCCTAACCTGTTTTCCTTAAGTACCCTAACTTTATTTTGGAGACAATATTCCAATGAATAGTTCTTTACTTTTCCATAAAAGGGGTCCTAAGCAGGAATACAATCATCTCCCAAATATGTGAGTACACAAAGATGGCTCGGGTACCGTTATCGGACTACTGTTCAGTACTTCACCACAGTGTCAGATCGTCGGACTCGAGAGTAATCTTACAGAACTGGAAAAATTAAAAGATACTGGACAGGATCGGCTGTCAACGATTACCCATCTGAGATACGGCAAAATTACCCCGCGGGGGTAAATACCCACCGGTAAAGAACACTGGTCTAGAGTATACACCTACAAAATTATCCCTCTCACTTTTGAGGGAGTTGTCTGTTGACAATTTCTTTCTGTCTCCTAACTATCCGGTTGCAAGAATAATTAAGTCCTCCACAGTTCATATATTTTAGGATCTTTCCTATTCCTTTGTTGTAGGTCGGTTAATGGAGTGAGACACTCCAACGAACTTAAGATGGTGTTTATATTATGTGTATGTGTGTGTTTAAGGGTTCCACGTACATATGTATTCTAAGGGTCAAAAAAAAAAAAAAAAAAAAAAAAGACATGGGATGAAAGTCTGTAGAAGGAGCAGCCGGTAGGTTGCTACTTCATAAACATCAGAAGCAGGGGTAGGTAACTCCACAAAAATAACGACATAAAATGAGCAAAAAAAAACTTCACTTACTGGAAAAGAACTAACCTGAAATATTAAAAATTGTGGCACTTACGACATTTAGAAAAGTATAACACGCTTGAGAGAATTCCATAAATAAATTAAGATTATTTATAAATAATTCAAGATTACGTTTCCACTTTAAGCGTTGCTATAGCCTATATTGAAACTGATCAACAGGGACATGAAAGCAAATATTACAGTATCTACCTTGGTGGCTTGGGGCAGTTGAATTTCATGTCTAAATTTAATACTGAAAGCTTTTAAATGCTCTTGTTTGTCAAGTAAGACTAAAATTTAATTCATGAAGTGAAAGTGTACCTCTTAATTTGAATTTTTGGCTTCTCGCTAATGCTACCTTTAACACACCTTGTTGTAGGATATGCTAAATAGGGACTGGAATTGCTTGACTTTGCAGGTAATAACGATCTCTCTGCCGCTTTCAATATTACCACCAATTTTCAACACACTAAACATATTTTTTCTTCATTTACCAACAACCTTTCGGATGTGGTAAAGTAAGAGTTAGGTCTATGAGTATTTCGAATTTTTCGTGATCTCAGTTTTCCAGGTAAGCTTATTAGTGCGGCAAATCCTCTTAAAGATTCGGTCTCTTCCCTCCACCCCTATCCCTCTCCACAACACACAGAATCTGCAATCCTCCATCTTGCTTGGTTTGCATGCACAGTTCTTGAACGTCGGTTCAAAATTACTTCTCCTAACAGAGAATAAGGGATATTTTTGTTTCTATGTGATGATAAGCACTTAATAGAAATAATACAAGCTTCACAGATTAAAAACACCCTTTTCATGAAATGGTGACAAAGTCCAAAATGACGTAAGTTGTAGCCTAGCCGATAAAAAAAAGCAAAGTTTGCCCTTAGATGAAAGACAAGATTACTAAAACACCAAACAAGCTTTCTTTTATGACGGATGACCGCCTGCAGATGTCTTTTCCTCTTATTCTAGTAGAGTGTGCTGTGTCATCGTGCCAATGGCAATGACAGAAAATGTCAACATTTAACTTCCAGATAGTTAACGGTGAAGCTGCAATACATAAACTTATTCAGTCTTTTAATTCTACTGTACTCACCTGACGGTCATCAATTGTTTCAAAATGGGGATTCGATGCATCCACAAGTGTACACTATTTCATCCAGTACATACTTTACAAAATGCGATACATTTTCATACATGAACAAAGCAGTAAAGGTTTTTCACATTCACATGTCAAACCTCCAGCATGGTGGTCTAAAACCTCCAAGTTAGATGTATGAAATTTACATCGCGGTTACTGAGGACACAGCAGGAGGCGAAACAAAATGTTACCACAGTGACCAATACTTGTCAGTTTATGACAAATATTCAACAAAACGTTACCTCAAAGACAGCATTTATGAAAGCTGACGGTTTTTATGCTTTACAACATATCCAGCAAGTTTCTAAATAAATGAAATAAAAATATCCCTTTTATACGGATTACTTAATAAAATTGTATGGGCACATCTTGACTGGATTTAAATTGACTTACTGTCTTTTACATTTGAGGATTTTTGAACTTGCACGAAAGAATATAAAATGTGACTTTACACCGTCAGTGCAGTGTTGATTCGTTTGACGTAGTAACCAGCTGTCAACTAAGACTTTAGCTCCCACAAACTAAGTACAAATTTGTAAACATTTCGCCTATAGCAATCTGCATGTTGATTAAGACTGAGAGTTAAGGCTCATGAGTGAAGTTAGGCTTGCTGTATTTACATTTTCAGTTTACAAACAGGGAGGGCCGTCATTGACGAAAAGCTGCTGTCTTTAAATCTCAGAATCTATATTTAGCCCTTACTTTTGTCAATTAAATGACTGGGTTGTGGACAAAATGAATGAGACACCACACATATTTAGTCATCAGCCACTACAGCCTACTCACACCACTGAACTAAATATAACTTCAAAACAAAGCCTAACTGAGCCAACATTTATATGTTACGGGGAACATAGCTTTTCAGGCGGGGGGGGGGTGGATAGAACTACTCCGTGGAGGGGGACTTAGGTTGTTGGAACTTTAGATAAAATATTTTAACCAAACTTAATTTGACTTTTCGTAGTTACCCTTGATTACATAACCCAGTATACGAAAAGACTCCCTTTGATGAAATGCAGTCGCCTTAAATGTAAGCTGCAGAGAGGAGAGTGTTAATGAACAACTGTAGGGATTCCTAAAGAAACTTGTTTGCATACAAACTGGTAATTAAGTTGGCCACGAAAAATCACCTTTTTGTTTTTACATGTAATTTATGACTTGAATCGTGACGGATATCAAAACAGGATTTTAAAGAGGGACCTAACGATCAGGCGCCGCTCTCTGAAAGCTATATCGCCCCTGCATTAAATGATTTATCTGGCCATGGGCCTGAGGATAACTTGAGTAATATCCCAAACAACACTTCGGGGTATTCCATTTCTTCTATCTTTTTAAGATCAAAAATTAATACAAATACATTGTCACGCGCAATGTCGCGCATAAACACATTGTCCACCAGCGCGTCTTTCAAGAATAAAAGCTCGTGTGATTCACGAAACCACTAGATATAATCTCAAACAAAAATTGTCTCATTTTTGTTATTAAAGTTACGCCGCGTACCTTCAGGAAAGGTGTAACGGGACTGATGAGAAATGCTTTTTGAAGGGCAAATGTAATCATCAAAATTGTATTAGTGTAACGTAGTATCTTAACTTACGAATGGAACACTATAATTGTTTCTTATTGTGTAGTTTATGTAGTATAACTCATTGTTTTAGCTTTAACAGGCACTCTTTACGTTCTGGAACATTATGTACAATACATCATTCAAAACCCATAAGTTTACTGTTCAGGTGGGGTATACCATGTCACTAACCTCATCGCCTACGACAATAGACCTTATGCATGATGTCACAGAGCAGAAAGTGCTCCCTCGTTTGGAGGAAAAGCGCGTACTATCATTGCAAGTTGCACTAACAAATGCAGATAGCTAATTTGTGCACCGAGGCACACGCGCATAAGTCTAATACCCGCGCGTGCGAAATCTACGCCGTGAGTGCACGCGTGCTTTAATGTTTTCCTCCAAAATGACGTCAGTGTAACGTCAACGCATGAGGTCTATTGCAAAAAGCCCTGAAATGTGCCTCTGCAGTAGTGTTCGCGCTAAAGTGCGCGATTGCGCTATTCCCGCACCTGGCTCCCGAAATCCCGCAAAGTTTAAGTTTCTGTGAGGGAAATTCGCGCATCTATTTACTTGCCGATGTGTTCAGGTTAAACTACAAATTAACAAAATCCCTCCTTTAAAAATGAAAATCCCTCCTAAAGTTTCTTTTGAAGGAGTGAGGTGTCTCCTTAATTTTGAAGTCTAGCGCTAACACTACTCTGCAGTTCAATTTCTTGACCTACGTTAACAAGTCAAGCCCGCAGTACTTCTTTGCAAGTCTGACCCTTGGTCCCCACCTATTCCCATCCCGTGGATGATTTCCAACATTGGAAGCATCCGACTTGTAAGAGAAAGAGCTGGGAACCTTGTCTTTTAAGAAAATGAACTGCTCTCCACCTTTGCTATTCCATTGACAGCATAACGCCGTATACACCATGTATGCAGAAGAGGGATGGCGTCCTAAACTCAAGTAAGAAAGTCCATTTGTAAGCCTTATGACAGTATGATCACCGTATAACTTTAGCAAGTGCAGGGTTTAGCCAATTGTCACTGACGTCTTCTCATACAAAGCTGTTGGGCGACATGTCTCACGCTCCACCCACCCCTGCACCCCTCTCTGCAGTTTAGAAATGCCTGGTCGTGAAACTCATGACAGCCAAGGTACCGCGATGGTGGTCCTGCAATTGAGATTAAGTTCGAGCGAAAGAAACACTAAGTAAATGAAATTGGTGCAATTGTAAAAATGTGATTTTTTCCCGTTATCCGACAAATGCGTTTGTTTTCAGCTGCTTAACCTTTCGAAACAATCTGGAGATCATTACATTTTTTCTCTCCGTTTTCCTGTTCTATCCGGGTGATCTTTATTTTTAGACTGTTGTTGCAATAGAAATGTGCCGCCTATCAAATTTGGAGAGCGACTGGACCTGAAGGAAACTGCTGTGTTTCAAGGAGTTACCAAGTTGAAGGTTAGGCCAAAACACGCCGTCCAGTCTTTGCAATCATGCACAGTGGAAGGGCGAATGTTGAACCGGGAGTGCCTAGAGAATGACTCCTTTAGTATGAGTCTATGACAGGCAGGACATGTATCTGACAAAAAGATGATTGGTATCCAAGATTTTAACTTTTTTTCAAGTTTTTGCCAAGCATTCTAAACAGACCTTTTTTCCAAAAGTCCCCTGACTCTCTGGCGAAGAGCCAGGGGCGAAAACCAAATAATACTCCCGAAGGAGTTCTGCTCCCTGAAGGAGTAACAACGTCCCCAAGGGACAAACTTTGACTTAACTGACACCACCCGACAGTGGTCCCGTTCTAGACTGGCTGAATAGAACAGGTCCCACTTTGGAGCTCCGCCGCGTGATCACGGATACTCCTGCGCCAGGTAAGTATCCAGAATGCTTGGGGAAAGGTAGGCTTCAAAATATGTCCGATGCTGCGAAAGGTGGCATCACGAAAAAAGTACATGTGTATGACATATTGAGATATACTGATAAACAGTGTACTTGCATCCCATTGACTGTAAAACCGTCTCCTAATTTCAGTAAAATAGAGAAAGAGCCAGTGGCGTAGCTAGATAGCAAAAGCAAAAAATTTCCGACAGACCATTTTCTGGGGACCTTTTTTTTCTTTTTTTTTTTTTTTTTTTTTTGGTTTTGGGGCAATTTGAGACCGACTTTTGATTTTCACGTTCACATTTCGATGTGTAATTCTGCTTAAAAATATAGCAAGTGTTGTAAGTGTTTCAAATGAATTGTATGTATTTATTTCCGACAGAGACTAGAAATTTCCGACAGAGACCTTCGGCGACCGCCCCCCTGCCCCCCCCCTCTAGCTACGCCACTGGAAAGAGCGAGGAAAATACAAAGTGAGCAAATGAAACTCTTATAAGGCATGTAAGTACTACCTCGGATGAAGTACTTCCATTTTTAAAACAAGCCCTAAAGGTCATGATAACCAATAAAGACAAGTGTATTATTATGACGTCTTAGCTTATCATATTATCTTTGTTTGCACTTTGACCGGAATTATTGCGTTATACCATAGTGCCAACCCTCACATATGGTAGCTCCTCTATATACGCGGGTATATATATAAATATATACTTCACAAATTTAATTGACGGTGATTAAAGATAATTCTGTAGCATATTATTAAAAGTTTTCCATGACGTCATGTTGAATGCGTAACTAGTCTATACGTGAACATTAAAGGAATGAAGTTAACGAAAACCTTTGCAGTAGGTGTCGAATATGCGGCCTCTTTTAACGTACACATTCATGTTAGAAGGGCAGTTAATGTAGTTACACGAGAGTTTATATATACGTCCATCTTGCGGGCAATATGATGCATACCTTCGCAATATGCTAACCTTTAGTTGTACCATAGTACTATACTGTGATTACATTGGTATCATTTTTACTTTACAAAAAAGTGCATATAAACATGATAATTGTTGCCATTTAGCAACAGTTTTGAAACGACTGGTAAGGCTAGTATTTACAACCTCCACTCGATACTAAAATTGTTCCAAACTGATAGAAATCTCAGGGAAGAAAGATGATGTGAGGGGCTAATGATTTTTAGAAGAGTTCATGGTCACAAAACCTACCTTTGATAAAGTTACAAAACACAAAGCACCATATAGTACTCTTTTGTGGACTGAGTTCTCCAGTACAAAGTGGTACCGTGCATGATATGCATTTCCTCTTGCATCCTTAAAATTAACAAACTTTGCCAACAATACCATGATACATTTTCCTAAGCTGTTAAAAGCATGGTTTGAATCATGACCCAGTGCATTCGGAGGGTGATCTAAAAATGGGGGGGGCGGGGGCTGAACCAATCAACATCAGAATTTAGGCATTTTCTGAGGTGATTTACAACAATTTGAGACAAAACCCTTCAAACTGAAAATTATTGGAGCTGCAGAACCCCCCCCCCCCTGTCGGAAGGCCCTACGACTGGAACCACATGCTCAGGGGAATAATATATGGATTATATAACAATACATTTTCAGTACTTTGGAGTAATAAACATTGTTGTACCTTATGTTTCAATATAAAATGTTTTAGGTTTCAATTTATAGTTCTGATGCCACTGTTTCAGACATAGGCGTAGGATACGGGGGCCATGCATACTGGACGAGGGGTCCAAGGCGAGGGGGTATCCCCTTCTCTTGGGAAATTTTCGAATACTTGAGGGTCCTTAGATGCAGTTCGGTGCAACATGTTGGGCAAATTTTAAGGAAAATTACTGCATTTTTACAAATCCCCCAGCCGGTCCGAAACAATGTTCAGCTCCCTCCATCTCAAATAGTTCCTACGCCTATGGTTTCAAAGTCTATTTAACATTGTTAATGAGACTTTGTTGCCATGCTTTACAGCCCATATTGTTTGCATAAGTATTGCAGTAAATAGCTTCTCATCTCCTTGTGTCAGTTATTCGCTTTGTTTTAATGAACTATTATAGTATGAGCGAATAAAGTTACAAGAGATTAGAATTTCAAGAAAAAAAAAACAGTTTTGGTAACTCTAAACCTGCCAGCATTGATTACTTTATGCAAAATAAATTACCGATCCCAACAGATTTTGATAAGTCATTACGTTTTATGCTTGTCATGTATGATTATGATAATAAAAGGAAGATAATCCCATGTACCTTCCATGCAGCTGGAATGTGCACTGTTCACCACTTCATGGAGAAACACAACTTGTGGAATAGAGGACAACTGTGCAATTAAATGTTACATATAATCTCAACGTTATTGATATGAAATCAATCCGTGCTCCATAAAGAACGTTCTTGTATATTAGCTTAATGCCAGGAACAGATTATCAAGCAGATGTAGAGAGAAGTCACTGAAATTTCAAGTTCACATGGACTTTTTCAGTTCCGAATGATCTAGTAAGCGAAAAATTATCTTCGAAGCAGAAAACTCCATCTAGTAGTAAAACACAAAGAAATTGAAATGAGGGTTAACTAGCTATAAGTGTGACTGGAGTTGTTGATTGGAGCCTGTACGACCCTCTGTCCTTGTTGGGTCTCTTTCATTGCTCAGGTACGGCGCAATCCACTCCAGTACCCGGGGGCAACCATCTCTTTCATGTTGAACATGTTTAGTTTTGTTTTTTTTTAAGTAGTAACTTAAAGTTACTTTTTTTCGTAGGCCAAATTATATTTATTAATCTAAAATTCTTGTATAACGCATTAGTGTATTGGACCATTTCAATTTTGGGGGCACAATTTTTTTTTGCCCGTATCTCTGAGCTAATTTAGAAAAAATGCCCGCAGATTTTGACCGAATCTTGGGTTTCTCCAAAACTTGGGGGCACAGTGCCCCCCTGCTTCATACTCCTATGGCACTTTATCGATGTAGTGTGCAGCCAAATTGACTACAGCTAAAACATTGATTCAACCAGGGAGTTGCAACTCCCTGATTCAACCATGGGGTACTTTAAAAATTCGGTCAATTTCACTTTCAATCAAACGCACATTACATAGTTTCCATTCCAATCAGAAGTAAGCAACATTTTCAGGTGAACCTCAGCAAAATTGACCCTTGATGGTTTTCTGCTTGTGAGCCACTTTCATTCTCACGCAAGTGTTAGTTGACTGGAACAATGCTCCTCGGGGTTTTATCATTGTATGTCCCACTGTTTTAAATTAACAAGATGTGAATGAACTTCACGCTTATAGGAGTGTCCAAAGAACAAAGTCATCCCAGTCATGTCTCTCTATTATGAAAGAAAAGTTCAAGGAAGGATTTCTCGTGGCTTGAAAGTCACTTTGAGATGGCAACATTCAGTATTTCAGTTAAACAAAAGGTTGCATGAAACTTTTACGTGGTCTGTTGGATAAGCTCATTGCTAGCCTACAGAGCACAACCCATTTGCTGTTACATGATAGCTTGTTAGCCCAGCCTTGTAGAGTTGGAAAGAAATCAGAGCATCTCTTAAATAAAGAGTAAAGTTCATCCTGCAATTCTACCACTAAGTGGTTTTTATCTTGGATCGGTTTTTCATCCTCCCTACGTCGTGATAATGAATTGTCAGTATAACTAGAGTGACAGCTTCTTCCCACCCAAGTTGACCCCGTGTATAGGTATATAACAATCACAAAATCGGTTCACGTTGGGCTTTTTGTAATCAAAACAATAGAAGAATAGAACATCAAATGAAATAGGTAGCGTGTTAAAAAGAAATGAGGTCACTAAGCAAGACGAAAATCCTTTACAAACACTCAGTGACAACAATAATTTATGTTATGTTTACAAGGTTACTTTTGAGAGCTTTTAGCTTGGACAACCTTCTTGAAGTTCCTTTGACTCGTTTTTTTTTGTAATTGATTGTGGTCATTTAAAAAGAATGGTTTATAATCATATCATGAATGGAATCACTTCAGCTACCTTTCATTGATTAGGTGAATATTGACGTTAAAGGTCACCCTAAATAAGGTAAGAATAACGAGACTATACAATGAATCAACCACTTGATATTAACAATAGTGATCGTGATCATGGATTTACATTTACTTTTGTTGAATGTAACTCTTATTAGACTACTTTTGGCAGAAATAACATTTTCGAACTTTATAAAATGCGAAACCAAATTGTCGAGCGTTTACTCTCACTAGTAACAATCTCTTTTCATCAAAAGTGCATCAAGTACATGCTTGCCTCTTAAGACGATGTTTTCAAATGTGACTACTTCAATGAAAATATAATGTAAAATAAAAGTCGACTGAAAAGGTCATTTTTTTACCTTAAGGCAAAATAAAAAATGCTTAAAGTTAGAAGATCAACTGGCAATTTAAAGTTCGCTTCATTCGATGAAAAATGAAATGCTGAATCTTTTTTCTCACTTAAAATAAAACCTGGTTACTCAGTAAGTTTTGTCATACTACATAAATATATTCAAACTACCTCGATTTGTTCTGAAATAGCCTAAGCTTAAATTCTTAAGTGTTACGGCTAGGTACAATGCACATAAACCGAAACAGCGAGGAGAATGAGATTAAGATTCCAAACTGATTATTGTTTAACCCCCTTTTCCTTAATTTCTTCAAAAAACACTAAAATTTTCACTTAGGCCTATATACTTAATCCTAGACTTGTGGCGAGTTCGTACTTGTACTCACGGTTTGTACAATTGCCTGTACTCGTACTCATGAGAATTAATTTGTACTCGTACTCTTACTCACAGATTTTGAAAGCTCTGCATAGGAGCTAATGCAAAATCTTGTACTCGTACTCATGAAAAAGGACGTGTACTCGTACTCGTACTCACAACACTGACACTGCCCTTGTACTCGTACTCATGACATTGTACTCGCACTACAAGCCTGCTAAATCCGTATACTTATCTCTAGTCTTTATTCGGCAGAGACACTCGTACCAGGATGGTCTTGGCTTCTCCGAAGACAGCGGTGATATCCGCTATCTAATGGTAGTGAAAGCAAGGCTGGTGGTCGTAGTACCCCAATTAACAGGATGACGACTATTGGCTAAGTTAGCTGCTCCACACAGTACAGTAGTCGGCTACAGCAACGGGCGAAACATAGACGTCTGTTACGGGTAAATACAGCGTTCAGGTGACCTGTCACTCTCCTCTCGAATATTGCGTGTGATAAGATCTATCAATATCTCTGACATCTCAAGATGGTCGACTGCCTCTACCGCGTATTTTGCGAGTCCATATTTAAATGTCAGTTATAGGCCGAAGAGAACATTCGATTCGAAGAATGAGGTAGAAGACTCGAGAATACGTCTAAGCAGTCAACACAATTTGCCATGACGTAATGTTCCTTTTATATATACACAGTCCAGACAATCGTGGAATTTACGGGAACACTCCAAGAGGTGCGAATCGCTAAACTGGGTTGCAGGACCAGAATTCAAACATCTTCTAGCGTCGTGCATGACGTTCTGGTTGTCCTAGTCAGTGTCTCGTAACACTAGAAACTCACATTACTAGGTTCACCATCAAGAATTTTGAGAGAATTGGGGTTCAATCACCTTATGTATTTTAAGAAATCCTGTACCAATAGCAGGTCCAGGCATTTTGATGAAAAGTTGCTCCTAATGAAAGATCAAACCCGACCTCAGTCCAATCATAGTGAGGGCCGACTTAGAAAATGTTCAATAATACACGACCGAGACTGAAGAAATGTTAAACCTGGAACATCCCGTGGTCCCTGACTGTGCTCAAATGACTGTAGTAAAAGAAAGAAACCAAAATAAAAAACTTTACCGTACCTTAGTTCATGAAATATATCACAGATTTTTGGCTAACCTTTAGATTTAATGAACTAAATAAACATCAGTTTCACATTTAAGGAAGCAAACTATCCCCGAAGAAAAGTGGCGAAGCAAGGCGCTCCTGTCAGCGCAGAGAGAATGGTTTGGAGTAGAATATACCTACTGCCTCGACACTATCTATAAGCAAAGCGACACCACTAGAGTTTGGTCCTTATAGCGTACATCAAATGTTTGGCTAAACTGCTCTTTAGATAGCCAAAAATGATCCTTCCGAGGACTTGCAAAGTTGCGGCTAATGTCATATAAAAACATGAGAAGGGTGCCAGCAGTCAATTTGAGTCAGTGGAAAAGTCGTCAAGACTATGTTAAAGCTGAACTTAGACCGAAGAGGTTCCTTGTATAATCTCTGTAGTATACAGGTATAACTCTTTCTAAATCTTACACCTTTATGGGATTTTTAATTGCGGATTAAGTGGCAGCTTCTAAACACTCTAATGTATCGAACACCCTACAACATATTCCAAAAGATGTCTATTGGCTCCTTCTATTGGCATCCACATAGACCGAACCGTTCTTGCTTCAAAAGAACTTGCGGAAAGGTAACCGTTTTCTCGATTACGTCCCTGTTTCAACTCTGGTCACTAGACTTACAAATGTGATCCTTTTAAATAGCCTATCAGTCGTCGGACCCTACAGTGAGGAGAATCTCCCATGCATGTACCCCGTCAAAGCACCTTTCTTTCGGATGGGGGTAGTCAGGTTGTAGTGAAGTATATCGTTGACTCGACGGCAAAGTGGGACAGGAAGCCTCCTTGTAGTGAAGTTTATTGCTCTACCCACGTAGCTATTGTACTGCAATTATTACACATCTCTCCTCGTTTATTCCGAAATTAAGTTAATATTTTTCTTAACCCCCTCCCACTATATTTACCATGCCCCCTCTTCTTGTTCATACCTGATATCCAATCATCATGAAGGATTTTCCTCTTCTGGAGAATGGGAGTCCAGTAAATCATAAGTTAAAATAAAAAGGAAAGCACGCTTTTAAGGAGGTTCAGCCAGCTTTGAATAGACAGACTTGACCTTATTAGTGTTCGCGTTACCATATGTGTCGGAAGAGTTGGACGAAATATGTCAATTTTGAAGACTTACATATTTTAGGAATTTGGATAAATTTCAGAAGTTACCTATTTTCAGATCGTAAGACCATATTTAACCTTGAGGTAACTGCAGGGAATCATAATTTTAAAAAGAGCAGATACATATTCGCGTGACAAGTCATAGGTTAAATTTAGAAAGACCATTTTGGTATTTAGCAAAATTACTTAAAAGCAAGAGTTTTGTTTTTGGTTTATTTTTAATTCAAAACATTGCAACCATGTCCCACCGGTGGATCCCACAAGCAAAGTTGAAGGTCTTTATTCACTTTGGTAACTATTGACCACCCCATGGAGTCGAAACTCGGACACGTTTCATCTAGGCCCACGTCAAAATTGATTCGCTTCATGTTTGTGCCTATCGATTCCTATCACGAATAGAATAAGGGGACAATGATGTATTGTTTTCTTGAAGTCACTCTCTTTCTCAGAGCTATTGTTTGTATAAAGATAATGGGCTTGTCTCTAGATTGGATTGCTCTTCAAATCTTGGACTTTGTTCAAGAATGTTATACAAATTCATAGTTTAACTTTTCCACCCGCATAGGTATCATCTTTCATCCTTTCTCAAGCCAGATTTAAAGGTTACTTGAACTGCAAAGGTCGTCGGTGAAGATAAGTAAACATGGGCTGCCTGTTTTTTCATATTGACTTAACTTGATTTGTCGAACGAACGGTGGTCTCGATCCTTTCCTCGCAAATGTATATGAGAGTATCCTTAGGTGTTTAACCAGGGAGGTACTTCAGATGAAATCGGTTCACAGTTTCACCCTGTCTCTACCTATAAATCTTTGCTTAAATGCACGTTCTAAGACAGCGTGGTAAAATCTTAACATAAATAATGACTTTTCCGACTTAAATTTGGCAA